>CM072517.1:49790549-50065549 GCA_036898135.1 Oncomelania hupensis | reverse complement strand
AACGACAACAATGATGTCGCTGACTATAGCGCTTCAAGACTCAAATTTTTGCATGTATAGGTCACTGCTTCTGTGTGACGTCTGAGGGAGTGGTAATTGAGGGAACCAAAGTTGTGGGCGCTGCTGACTGCAGTAACCACGTCACCACTATTGCTGCTTCTGCTGAATCTACTACAACCCCTGATGTCATTCAACCCGCTGTTAGACGTAAGTATATATACTGAAGCTTTCAAAATCAAGTTCATTTGGTGCAATTCCCTACACTCACATTCCTTTTCTTTCTTTTTTGGATTTTTATTTTTATTTTTGACACTTTATTGTCCCTTTTTATCAGGAAATTCCGGGTCGTCTCCCCTGGAGAAGGCGTATAGTCGCGCCCAAACCCAACCTATCTAATATTAGTTGAGTTTTTGAAATGTTGCTGGGGGAGAAAACCGGAGTACCAGGAGAAAACCCCCGAGACATTACCCGAGTCGAACGTAAATAATATTTGGAAAAACATACCGCCCAGGTGCTGGATCGATCCCACACCTGTCGGGCGCCATTCGGTTTTGGCCTGTGGAGAAGGCAATTGCAAGTTAATCCTGCCTTAGACCACTCGGCAACAACGCTCGCTTATACATACACCTTACCACACACACACACACACACCCACACACACATGCACATGCATCACTGCCACCACCCACAAAAATGAAAATTAATTGTTCTTATATCGCGCACTTACCAGCTGTCAAGAACAGATACTGCTCAAGGCGCTGGCAAAATTAGATCGAGATGCCTTTATACACCAGTTGCAGCATCAAGCGTTCTGCCAGGGACATCAGAGCCATTCTGGCAGACCTAATGAATGCACTTTTATTGAAGCTGCATTTAAAAAAATAAATTAATTAATGGACAATAGGGAGTGGGCGGAAGGGGTGGGGTGGGGAGGGGGAGAAGGTGTTAACGTGCTGTTTCGGCAACATCAGCGACGATCGGACCACCGAATAAAGATCTGATCCTTACAGAACTTCAGGCTGTCACCTTCCCTTTTGTTGTTGTTGTTGTTTACGTGCAGATTGGGTGATATGAAGAGTGACGAATCCCTGATTAAAGATCGAGTCCTTACAGATAGTTGACCCCTTTGAAAAAAGCTCCCGGCCGTCACCATTGAGAGACCGACCCAGGTTCTCTTGCAAGTGCGCCAGTCGAGAATAGTACAGTACCTCCAGAGACCTTTACTATATTTGTATAGTAAGGTCTCTGCTACCATTTAGCCCCGCTGATACACCGCAAAATAAAAGCAAGCATTATTTGAATATTATGTAAGTGAATGTAAAATTATCCGATCATCAGTGTATGTGATTGTTGTCCAGAACTGACCACTCATCTTACCAAGTGTGAACAGCAGAGGAGGGCTGCCCTTATGTCCATGGTGGTGTGGTCTGGCAAGTGGACACCTACCTGTGATGCCGAGGGCAACTATACCCCCCACCAATGTTACTTCTCAGGTAGAGTCATCATCATCATCATCATCATCATCATCATCATCATCATCATCGTCGTCGTCGTCGTCATCAACCCCATCATCATCACCCCCATCGAATGAACATTGAGGTTTAACGTCTACACCCACCACTGGCGATATGGCAGACGGGGATAACCATCCCAGGGAAAGAGGGGTAGGGACCTGAATCAACACTGAACCACCAAAGCAATCATACTGCTAAATTGGAAAGTAAAAATGGCCACATTTTATATCGCCCACCACGGGATTCGAACTGGGTCATCGGTGTGCCAGGCGAACGCTCTACCAATTGAGCTACGGCGGTGGGCAAACCCCCATCATCATTAACATCATCATCATCAACGTCATCATCACCACCATCATCATCATCACCATCATCATTCTCGTCATCTCGTTTGTTCTGTCTCCTGCAGGTGAGTGTTTCTGCGTGACTTCTGACGGACACAAGCTTGAAGGCAGTAACGGCGCCTTAGAATGCATCAATTTTGACCTGACCATCGTCACCACCACACAAAATCCATAGTGACGTCATCACAAAGGACCATTCCCCCCTTCCTACCTCCCCCCAAGAACTAACCAACCTGATGACAGTACCTTGAGACACATATATCAACTCGAAACTCAAAAGCTTATATTGTAAAGAAGTCATAGTTAGATTACTGCATCTTGATTTTACTCTCAGATGTAGCTCAGAATACAAGCTAACTAGATTAAAACCAGGGACATCGCGAATTGCACCACCTGCTATCTTCTACAGCTAGCTGTTGCGTAGGCCTGCGTGAAAGTGTATCGGTATGGATAACAGTCTAGCTGCAGGTGTTGCAGTGGTACCAACACAGATTGAATCTCTTCCTCGATCGATGGAAGAAATTAACAAATGAACTAGCTGATGAAGTTGTGTTTTCTTTTTAATTAAAGAAAGAGAAAAAAGTCTTTGTGCAAGTTGTTATTTATTTTTAGTGTCATTTTTATAATTACTGTTTGCCACATCAAAACGTTTGTTGTTTTGTTTTTTTTTTAATTAAAAAATATGTCGCCATTCTTCTCTTTCTCTCTCTTTCTGTCTATCTGTGTCTGTCTGTGTCTGTCCTGTCTCTTTCTCTCTCTCTCTCTCTCTCTCTCTCTCAAGTCACGGTGGTGCTTATACTTAAGTATCATGTACTTTGTGGCTTTAATTGCATCAAAATTCTGTTTTGATCTTATGAGCCAATACATTTTGCACGCTATCATTTTTCAAAAGTTATTTCAAATTCTTCTAAAACAATTATTATGATTTAATTTGTTTGTTCGATTCATTTGTTCATTAATTGTTGTGTTTATTAACAATTGCGTATTGTGTTTTTTGTTTTCCATTTATACAGTACGTGCCAACACACAAACACACACCTACACGCACACACAAACACGCACACACATTCACACACGCACGCATGCACGCGTGTCTATATACCAAAGATAATGGATGACATTATCTTTGTATATACTAACGCACGCCTGTCTAAATATATGTACTCTCGAAGTTTTCATATACTAATCTGAAGGTAAGATTCTTAAACAGTACAGTGTATTACCAATACCAGATTATTCTTCTTCTCTGTAACTCTAACAGTTTCATCACGTTAGAACAATTTACCACTTACTTTTAAAAAATTACATAATATAAATTGTTTTAAAAACCAGTTGGACACAGTACCAAAATTCAGAGATTGTATTAGTTTAAATTGATGACTACATAAATAATAAATTAAGTAAGAGAATTGCATCAAAGAATGTTCAGAAACCAATATTTCTTTGATTACATGCATATAAATTCGATAGAAAGAACGATCAGTAAGGCTTCACAGATTGTTTATTTCTCATATTACTACTACTACTACTAGCCTACTACTACTACTTCTACTACTACTAAGGCTGCTGCTACTGCTGCTGTTTACTACCACTACTACTACTACTACTATTACTTGGCAGGCATGCATGTAGATTAACGTCCCCGGACACATAAGCGTATAGGGAACTTGGATAGAAGATGTTCGTTGATATAAGATGCCGTGATGAAGTAGATGAAGCAGGTTGAAGGAGTGAAGCATGATGCAGGAAGAAGTCACTTGAGGATGGAGCGCACGTGGCAGCTTCAACAAGCAGTATAAGAAGTCATGATGACAGAGTAGTCGGTTTAGTAGGAAAACCGATGAGTAAGCGCGTGAAGCGGTGCAGAGATGTCGTTAAGGGTGCCAAAGGAGACGCCAAGGGCAAACCAGGAGAGGTGAGCCGAGGAGGCCGTAGAGGGGAACGCCGATGAACTCATGAAGCCGCAAGTAGGTGGCCAAGCAGAGGCCGCGTGAGGGTGGGTAGGCAGAACGCAGGGTGCCACTGGCGGTGAAACACTGTAGTCCGGAGGTCGCCACTCTCCACAGGGTACCCCACGTCGCCCAATCGTAGTAAAAGAAACAGGGCAGCCAGAGGCCGGGATCGACGGAAGCCAGACGAGGGTACTACTACTACTACTACTACTACTACTACTACTACTACTACAGTTCAAGCGCGTCGATAACGAAAGGAAAAGAAAGTGTCTTTAAAGGGAAGCTACCCTATTATAAAATGAGACGGCGCTGCATAATAGTTCAACCAATGAGCGTGCGTGTCGCTTAGGAGCGTGGATTTCAAACAGAGGATTATATCCCGAAGACACATGACTGTATGTAAATTTGTTTTGATTGTGTTTATTTTCCAAAATTATTTTTACAATATTGGTTTGATCTTGATGTTTGCGGTGTTTTGCAGTTGGGATGTTTCCGTTTGATTCTTATTCTGTTTGATTCGAAGAATAATGTGATGATTGCGTTTTTAACATATGGGTTCTGCCCATAGATTTCTACGATTTGTAGGTTATCTTGCAATGTGAATGCTCATTCGCCCAATGGTTTAATATGTCCCGTTAAAATTTACGACACAGCATTGTCTTCATTTTTTAAAACCAGATTACTGTACCAGTATTTCATTCTTATGCAGTTATCCCTATTCGGGGTTGACTGGGCAAGGGGAGACCGGCAGTATTTGCTTAGCCTTAGTTGACTACATGATTGAACATTTCAATTTGATCGACTTGTAGTCTTGTAACGCATCATGATCATGTAGTTGTGTTGGTAACGTTTAGCTTTCACTTTCAGATTAGACTTCCCCCAATGAATAATGGTATTATGTTGCTTTGTGCCACGTATCTAAATTTGAAGTTCGATTTTGAGGAGCAAGCATCTAAACCTACACTATTATTTATTGAACCCGATGACGGCATGCATGAGCTATGCTTCAGAATAACATGACTATGTATGGGCGGGTGTATGGCACTAATTTTTTAAGTCTACAGATAGTACCCACATACTGATATATAGTCTGATACAAGAAGAATTATAGGTGGAAAAGGAAACTTGAAATTGTGGAAAGGTAGACAGCATCACTGATGAAATATTATTTCATTTCAGACCCAGTATGTATACTAAAGCCTTGCCTGGAATGTGATGTCAACAGTGGTACCAACCGTTAGGTCAAACATGATGGCATCTAGTCCTGATGATGATAGCTCCAACGTCAAAGTGATTGTGCGTGTCAGACCTCCCAATGAGTTTGAAAGGAATGGACAGAGTAGAAATGTGGTGGAAGTTATGGATGCCAATGTCCTGGTCTTTGACCCCAAGGATGTGGCGTCTCCAGAAATGAGGAGGTTTGGTAGACACCGACCACGAGATATTCGAAAGCGGCGACAGAAAGACATGAGGTTTGCCTTTGACCGTGTCTTTGGCTGTGATTCCAGAAATGAAGAAGTGTTTTGTGATACAACACTGACAGTTCTGGATGGCCTACTTGGGGGCTACAATTGTTCAGGTTAATATAATATACATACTCCCTATAGTATCAGTTGTTGTGCATTCTCGAATCGAGTAGGTACCCCCTTTGGGGTGCCGAGGTTTTCGTATGAATAATATCACCACTTTGTAACAATTTAGTGCTTGAAATTACCACTGTTTCTGTCATTCTCATTTGTTCTTTCTCGTTCCTAATCTGTTCTATCAATCTGCTATCTTCGCTAAACCGGTCACCTATCAGACCTTTTTTTTGAAAACTCTCCCAAAACTCTTTGTTTGTGCATGGGGTCTGTTGTGAGCTTGGGGATATTGGACGCTTTCTGCCAAATAGTTCTTAGAGCTTTTTATGGTATTATTATTTAGCAATTTAGGCATCATCATCATGTATAATGTTTATATAAATTTTTTTTTTTTGGGGTGGTGGGGGGGGGGTAACGGGTGTTCGATAAATTAGAGTATAGCTTCAGCATCCACTGCATGGGATGCCTTTATTGTATAGTGACCGGCTGGTGGAATGCCTTCAGTGTTACCATTAGAATTGTTTGAACAGCAGATCTTTTTTTACAAATCTGGGGTGCACTAGACTGAAGTTCGACCTGGACAAACTGCAAGTCCCGGAGGTGGCAGAACTATTTCAGGCCACAATTGGAGGGAAATTTGCACCACTGCTCATTTTGGGGGCTGGTGAAGTAGACCTAACACCATGACCACCACCTTCAACTCAGCTGTGACAGATGCCGCCACTGAGATCCTTGGCAAGCACCGACCAAAGAAGAAGCCGTGGATCACACCTGAACTTTTGGATCTGTGTGATAAACGAAGAGAGATAAAAAAGAAAAAGAACACCTCACAGGGACCTGATGTCTACCGAAAAATCAACAATGACATCCGAAAAGGCATGCGCACAGCAAAGGAGAGCTGGATAGAAGATCAATGCCAGGAAATAGAGAACAGTCTGAACAAGAACAACAGCAAGAAGGCCTACCAGACTGTGAAGCGGCTAACAAGTGTCAAACAGCCCAAAGTCTCCACGATCCAAAGCAAGTCTGGCATATATGCCTTACAGAAGAACAAGAAGTCTTGGACAGAGTACTGCTCTGAACTTTACAACCATACACCAAATGGAGACCCATCAGTTCTAGCATGTCCCGAGAACAGAGAAGAAGAAGAAATCCTCCCAATTCTTCGGGAAGAAGTTGAAGCAGTGCTCAGTGCAATTGCTAAAGAAAGGGAAGTCAGCGGGAGTGGACAACATACCCGCGGAACTGCTACAAGCAGGAGAAGAAGAGATGATTGATGCCCTCACCATTATCTGTAACAAGATCTGGCAGAGTGGGGAGTGGCCTATACCATGGACCCAGTCGCTTGTCATCACTCTTCCCATAAAAGGTAACCTTCAGGAGTGTGAAAATTACCGCACCATCAGCCTCATGAATCAGCCATCCCAGCAAGGTCCTCCTGAAAATAATACTCAACAAGTTGAAACCCCAAGTTGAACAAATCATAGCGGAAGAACAAGCAGGATTTAGGGCAGGGCGAAGTACCACTGAACAGATTTTCAACCTCAGAATAATCTGTGAGAAATACCTACAGCACCAACAACATCTATATCATGTGTTCATAGACTTCAAGAAGGCGTTCGACCGAGTCTGGCATGCAGCTCTATGGGCAACAATGAAAGTGTACAACATCAGCCCTAAAATTATTGAAGTCATCAAAAGCCTGTATCACAAGGCTACCAGTGCAGTCCTCCACAACAGCGCCATCGGGAACTGGTTCAGAACAACAATCTGTGTGCGTCAAGGATGCCTACTCTCTCCAACACTCTTCAACATCTTCCTAGAGCGCATCATGTCAGATGCTCTTGCAGATCATGAAGGCACAGTCAGCATAGGGAGTAGAGCAATCTCCAATCTTCGTTTTGCGGATGACATTGATGGATTGGCTGGAGAGGAACAAGAACTTGAACAGCTGGTACAGAGGCTTGACACCACCTCCAGAGCTTATGGAATGGAAATAAGTGCAGAGAAGACCAAAATGATGACCAACAACACCAATGGCATCAACAAGGGCATCAAAGTCCAAGGCCAATCCCTCAACACAGTGCATAGCTTCAAATATTTAGGAGCCATTATATCAGACTATGGGTCCTGACAGGAAGTCCTCTACACGATCGCACAAACAACTGCTGCCCTGACAAGGTTGAAGCCCATTTGGAAAGACAGGACCATCAGTCTACATTCCAAAGTAAGACTGCTTGTCATCTCCATCTTCCTATAGCTTGCGAAGCATGGACCCTCACAGCAGATCTCCAACGAAGAATACAAAGCATGGAGATGAGGTGCTACAGAAGACTTCTGGGCATTTCCTATACCCAACACATCACCAACCGACAGACCATCACACAAGCCATTGGACAACACGATGACCTGCTCACAGTGGTGAAGAAATGGAAACTCCGATGGTATGGCCACGTCACCAGATCATCAGGCCTTGCAAAGACTATTCTGCAAGGCACAGTGCAAGGAGGTAGAAGAAGAGGGAGACCGAAAAAGAGGTGGGAGGACAACATTCGAGAATGGACTGTTTTGACACTGAGCGAAGCCATCAGGGCTGTTGAGGACAGAGAAAGATGGAGTATACTGGTTAAACGATCATCTGTGGTGTGCCTATGACCTCCGGGTTACGGGACAGGATAGGATAGGATAGGGGTGATTCCTCTTTCAACCAAGTTGTGGTCCTGATTTGGCTCTTTGCAGTCCACTGGAACAGGTCTATAAACAGGGACTAACTATCTATAAACCAGTCTTGGGGATTCATATAGATGGCATAGATCCAAGTAAATGTGTAATTTAACAAGTAATGTATTTTGTAATCTGTCAGTTTGCCTAACTATGCTGTTTACCACTGCCAGCAGTTAAAATTTTCAACATCTTGGAATTGAACTGTGCTTAGAAAGTTAGTACCAACATTCCAGAAAAGCGTGTGTTTGCATTATAATATGCCACTGTTTCTGTATGCTTACATATGATTAAATGATTGTTTACCATACTGATACTGTGATAATATACATGTGTTTCTTTGTTTGTTTTATTCACTACGACTAGTGTAAGCTAAAAACTACACCAAATTTATGCTGGGTTGTGTATTGATCTACAGTGTTTGCCTATGGAGCAACAGGGGCAGGGAAGACGTTCACCATGCTGGGCTCAGAGACACAGCCTGGTGTCATCTATCACACCATGATTCACCTCTACAAGCGCATTGAAGGCATTAGCAATGAAAAGACCTGTGATGTAGCCATCTCCTATCTAGAGGTGGTTCTTACTTTTTTTGGGGTCATTTTTAAATGTAAAACAAAATCTAACAGGAGTGCTGAAAGACTTTTTTTTTCTTATAACTAGTGTGTTTTACTTGCCTACCTCAGTACCTGAGAATAGTAACCCAGTCGCTTGACTAGTCCACCAAACTTCTCGCTAACCCATTTTGATGATTTACAACAATCATAGAAAATTCAATGAAAATGAATTGGAGACATTCAGACGGTGCACTGCCACTAGTCAGTGGAAGTTGACAAGATTTTATTCAGCTTTGAAAAATGGAACAAATGAGATACGTGTGAGAAAAGAGATCATTCGTCGGGTGAGCAAAAAGCGAGCAGTCTGTTGTCCACATGATTGTTTGCTTGCATTTAGCGAACAACCAGCATTTTCAGCTTCACTGGTAAATAATTGCATCAAAAAATAAATTATTTTGTAAACCTCTTTTTGATGTTGTTGTAGTAGTATTCATTATTTATTCTAAAGAAAATCTGATTAAAAAAAATTAAGAATGCATTATAAATAATCAGGGCTATATTAATGGTTTGGGTTACAGGTGTACAATGAGCAGATTCGAGATTTGTTGCTACCTAGGGGCACCCTTCCAATCCGCGAAGACCCTAGTGCTGGCGTTGTGGTACCTGGGCTCTCTCTTCATAAGGTTGGTGAGCTTGCTGCCTTCAGAAACTCTTTGGCAGAGACACTTACAGGCTCCAGTACTTTTATATGAAATAGTGGCTGATACTGGGTAACTGTGTTAATAGAAACTTTGAATTTGCTACCAAACCTGTCGAAAGGGACAGGAATTTTTTAGCTGCCAAGTCAGTCGGCGTCAGTAATCTTGGCTCAGCTTAAAACTGAAAACAATAAAAGTATTTAAATGTGCAATGAGCTACAATACAAAATTGCTGCAATACAATTCACTTGAATATCTTACTTTTTGTGTTTCTTCATAAAAGTTGTAAGGTAAGTTCGGACAGGCTGGAAATGTTGTGGGAAAGATCAAATATTTGACAACCTGCCTACCAGCACAGGTTAAAAAAAGTAGTTGTTGAGCCCTGATATGATAAAAGGGCATTATTTTCAGTTCTTTTCATTGGGACTGGGCGTCGTGCTGGCAGTTCTGTGTCCCTGTTCACAGGCATTACAGAAAATTGCATTCATTACCAGTACCCCAGAAATTTGGGTTCAATTGTCAGAATAATTTGTATAAGAAATTAATTTAATGAGTTCGTTACTATTAATAATTTAATGTGTTGTTTTTTAAATTCCTTTGCAGCCTAGAAATGCGGAGGAGCTATTGTTCATGTTACAGTTTGGCAACAAGAATCGAACCCAGCACCCAACAGATGCCAATGCTGAATCTTCACGGTCCCATGCTGTCTTTCAGGTACTGACTGCACAGTTTATTTTCATGAAATTGCTGTTGATTTAGCTTTGTCGTTGATTAGGTTCTGACACATAATGAAGCAATTTCTGGTATGCTATTCCCCATCCTCTTGGTGGCATTGCCCTTGCAACAGCCAAGCTTTCACTGAGAAGGCAACTTGAATTTTGCCTGCTTGGGTGACAAATATTATGAACTTATCTCAAGTCCAAAATACATGTAAAAAATCCAGACTAAAAGTGCTAGTGCAACCATTACTGTCATAGGCTTTTCTCTGTGTGATAGCGAGAGTGACAGTCATACATAGTTCTATATATTACACTTGTTCCGTTCTTATATATTAACTGTCCGTAAGAACAGAACAAGTGTTGTTTCATACCATTTGTTTGAAAAACATGATACTCCTTTAGAGACAAATAATTTAATAATACTGGATGCTAGATACACTCTTTTTTCCCCAAATCACCAAGTCTCATTGATCTACAACAACATAAACGCTCGCATGCTGCGCACGCTCTCACAAACACACATCTATCATTCAGGGCTTATAATTTTCCGCGGTTCAGCAAATTTCCGCTTTTAAAAAAATATTTCCTCCGAGAACAGTATGGTTTTCCGTGGAACAAAGAAGTTTAAAAACTATTTTCCTCCAATAAAAAAGTGTTTTGTGTGTGTCCTCAAGTCAAACAGAAACACGGTACTGCGCATGCGCGTGTCTGAATCGTAGCCAGTAAAATGGAGGGAAGACGCATTGTTGAGCATGGCGATGGAGCTGATAAAGGCATAAAAACGCATGGTGGGAATAGATGGAAGGAAAAGGTGGTGAGTGATGAACGACTAGGACAATATTTGTGGAAGATCTCTGGCAACACAGAGAAACACAATTGAAAACTTGCTGTCCGAGGCTATAAAAGCTAAGCAGTCTCATGCAACTGTGAGGCAAGTCACCAAGTGTGAAGCACTCAACCTTCAGTCAGTGTTCCTGATGCACAGTCTGTGAAGAAAGTGTGCAGCTTTCAACCTTTAGTCAGTGTTGCTGATGCACAATCTGTGAAGCCAATGTGCAGCACCAAGCATTCGGTCAGTGTTGGTAAAGCACCTTAAAGGTCAACCACAGTGCTCGGTCAAAAAGTTTCTGCTGAAAGAACTTTACTAAATAATACCAGATGCAAAAAAATCGGTAAGCAAAGCTCTATCGTTTAATAGATATCGATCACTGAAAGTGGGATTTCCTACCTGTAATTAAGGGTAAGGGAAGTAATACTCTAAAACGCAGCTATCGCTGATCTCCCCTCGCAGTGACGTCAGCAGTTGTAGACAATGGCCGACTGCGAAGAAGTTACAAGCGAGACAAGCAGTGTTTCTTCACTCGATCTGTCGTGTTACAGCAGTGCTCTCTTCTGTTAGAAACGAATTCGACCCCCGAGTACTAATTGTAATAATAAACAAATAATTATACGAGCTAGACCCGTGAATACATAACCTCTTGCGTTCCCTTTTCTGAAAAGCTCCTCTGACTTTCCTGACACCCGGCAAGTGATAGCAGACGATGGATGTGTAGTAGCCACTGTGACTGTAGTTGAAGTTGAAGCAGTACTAGTAGGCCTACTACTAGTAACTTGAATCACTGTTGCTGTTGTTGAGGCGCTTGTTGCAATGGCACACGGACTTTGGATCATTGGAACAGAGATAGGCTTTAATGTCTGTATTGTTTTCATCCCAAAGCTCCGCATAAAAGTGGCACTTGGGGGGTAGCAGTTTTCAGCGAAGTGTTTTGCGCAAATTGCTGACGACGCACAAATCTCACCCACTTATTTCGCACTTCTTCGTTTTTTGGAAACCTATGCAATGTTATCCCATCCGCTTGTTTGTTTGTACAACCTCCAACGGCACAATATAGGCCACTGCTCTTCGTTTTCCTGCGTTTTGGTAGAGAAGTTTTTTGTTTGTATGTAGATTATAGTCACACGACACTTTCGCATATAGGTGACTACTGGACCGATTTATACTGACACCAGCGGGCCAGTTGTTGGTAAAGGGGAAAATAAAAAGATCACACGTTGACCAATCCGGGATTCGAACCAGCGACCTTTCGGTTACTAGCAAGACGCTCTTACCAACTGAGCTACCCGGCCCCTGGTAGAGAAGGGGCACTATCGGACTCTATATTGTCTACAGCAGTTGACGTCACGAGCCATGTGGTCACGTGAGCGGGCTTTTCGAAGGTGCAAAAGTTTATTCGAAGTAGATTTTATTAAATATTAAAAAAAGGCAGTATTTTTCGGAAAAAAGTTGTTTGGCATGTGACTTCTTTTATTATGTAGATATTTTGTGCTCAATTTTATATTTCAATTATGTTGACCTTTAAGAACTTGTTCAGAGTTAAACTGCATCCACAAACAAACCAATCTCTCCAAATTCTTCAAACATACCAACTAAACCATTGCCAATGAAAACACTCTGAAGATTTGGGTTGTGTATCGGACTGTATGAAGATTTTTTAACTAAATTTGGACTTTATTGGTGAATAGTGACTGTCCGCTGAGCATCTGTGTGTGTTTAAACTTAGATTTGCATTCGGACATTGTTGGCAAATAATAAAGTTCTGTAAGCTATGCATAGATAAAGACCGGATACTTCAAGAGTTCAGCTATATGTGAGCAAGCTAGACTTTCCTTCCATTCTTTTCATATGTTATATGTTTGTTTTTCTCATCAAAAATGCACGATTAAAATGCAACAATTCGTATTCGGCAGACAAGGGGAGGGGCATCATTGCCGTGCACCCTCTACCAGTGCCTAGGTGGTCCCTGGACTTTGCCAATTTTCCTCTTTTTTTAACTCCAGACCATTTCATGCCCTGATCACTCATACATGTGGTGTAAAGGCAGGATGATTGCTGTTAGGAGACGGAATGGGAATTCCATTTTATTTAGAATTTTTAAAATTAATACTACATCCAGTATCATATTGAATGGAGGGAGGAAACCAGAATACCTGGCGAAAACCCTCGTTGTTCTGGCAGGTCTTGAGATTAAGTCGCATAAGTTCGTTGTCCCCTTACGGGACTTGAACCTGCAAACTTCAACCTGGGAAACCAACTTTGCCACCCGGCCACCCCGAACATTTACATGGCAGCGGTGTGGTGTTACAGGTGTTTGTGAGGCAAAAGGACAGGACGGCCAACATCTCAGCAGAGGTGAAGGTGGCCAAGATGTGCCTGGTGGACCTTGCAGGGTCAGAACGAGCCACTGTCAACAGAAATCGAGGAGCACGGTTCCGTGAAGGTGCCAACATTAACCGCTCCTTGCTGGCTCTGGGTAACGTCATCAATGCCCTGGCTGATCAGAAGGTACCTTGAGGTCTTTTTCTTCTGTATTCAGTAGTTTCTTTCCACACCTATTCAGGATGTTTTACTTGTTCAGTTAGAAATGTGAGCTTGAATACTGTGATCTTGTGAAGTCTTGTGTTCCGGTATCTGATTTGTTTTTATGTTTGACTACATTATTTTTCTTTAGGGATATGATCAAGTGTTCAGTTGCCTTTAGATTTTCATTGTTATTCTTGAAACATTTCCAGAATATTTATGTGAGTGATTTAAAGTAAAATACACCAATCCTATTCTATCCTATCCCGTAACTCGGAGTTCGTAGGGGCACCACAGATGATCGTTTAACCAGTGCACTCTATCTTTCTCTGTCCTCAGCAACCCTCATGGCTTCGCTCAGTGACAAACCAGTCTATTCTTTTTTTGGTCTCCCTCTTCTTCTACCTCCTTGCACTGTGCCTTGCAGGATGGTCTTTGCAAGGCCTGATGATCTGGTGACGTGGCCATACCATCAGGGTTTCCCTTCACCATTGTGAGCAGGTCATCGTTGGTGATGTGCTGGGTATAGGAAATGCCCAGAAGTCTTCTGTAGCACCTCATCTCTACATGTATGCTTTGTATTCTTCGTTGTAGGTCTGCTGTGAGGGTCCATGTTTTCCAAGCGTATAGGAAGATGTAGATGACATGGAAGTGCAGCAGTCTTACCTTGGAATGTAGACTGATGGTCCTGTCTTTCCAAATGGGCTTCAACCTTGCCAGGGCAGCAGTTGTTTGTGCGATCCTGGAGAGAGCTTCCTATCTGGACCCATTGTCTGAAACAATGGCTCCTAAATATTTGGACTTTGATGTCTGTGTTGATGCCATTGGTGTTGTTGGTCATAATTTTGGTCTTCTCTGCACTTATTTCCATTCCATAAGCTCTGGAGGTGTTAAGCCTCTGTACCAGCTGTTAAAGTTCTTGTTCCTCTCCAGTTAATCCATCAATGTTATCCTCAAAACGAAGGTTGGAGATTGCTCTAACCCCTATGCTGACTGTGCCTTCGTGATCTGCAATTGCATCTGACATGAGGCGCTCTAGGAAGATGTTTAGTGTTGGAGAGAGTAGGCATCCTTGACGCACACCAATTGTTGTTCTGAACCAGTTTCCGATTGCGCTGTTATGGAGGACTGCACTGACAGTCTTGTCATACAGGCTTTTGATGACTTCAATAATTTTAGGGCTGCTGTTGTACACTTTCAAGGTTGGCCAACAGAGCTGCATGCCAGACTCGGTCAAACGCCTTCTTGAAGTCTACGAACACATGATATAGATGTTGTTGGTGCTGTAGGTATTTCTCACCGATTATTCTGAGGTTAAAAATCTGTTCAGTGGTACTTCGCCCTGCCCTGAATCCTGCTTGTTCTTCAGCTATGATTTGTTCAGCTTGGGGTTTCAACCTGTTGAGTATTATTTTCAGGAGGACCTTGCTGGGATGGCTGATGGTGCGGTAATTTTCACAATCCTGAAGGTTACCTTTTTTTGGAAGAGTGATGACAAGTGACTGGGTCCATTGAGTAGGCTACTCCCCACTCTGCCAGATCTTGTTACAGATAATGGTGAGTGCGTCAATCATCGCTTCTCCTCTTGCTTGAAGCAGTTCTGCAACGAGTATGTTGTCCACTCCCGCTGACTTCCCTTTCTTCAGTGATTGCACTGCTGCCTCAACTTCTTTTCTGAGAGTTTGGAGGATTTCTTCTTCTCTGTTCTTGTGACGTGCTAGAACTGATGGGTGTCCGTTTGTTGTGTGGTTGTAAAGGTCAGAGCAGTACTCTATCCATCTGTCCAAGACTTCTTATTCTTCTGTAAGGCATATGCCAGACTTGCTTTGGATCGTGGAGACCTTGGGCTGTTTAACACTTGTCAGCCGCTTCACAGTCTGGTAGGCCTTGCTGTTGTTCTTGTTCAGACTGTTCTCTATTTCCTGGCAGAGCTCTTCTATCCAGTTCTCCTTTGCTGTGCACATTCCTTTGCGGATGTCATTGTTGATTTTTCTGTAGGCATCGGCTCCCTTTGAGGTGTTCTTTTTCCTTTTCATCTCTCTTCGTTTATCACACAGATCCAAAGACACCAAAACAAAAACAAAAAACTGGAAAAGTGAGACAAAGATTCAAATCTATGTGGCCTTTTGTGAGTTTGGTGCACACTTGAAGGGAATTGGTATTTAAAATGCAAATGTTTCAGGAAAACAATAATGACATATATTTATATTATTTAAACAAACCAAACAATGGTGAAGTATATTATTATATGGACAATTTATACATTTCCAGAAAGCCCTTCCCCCATCTCCTAAGAATTGAAATGTAAGGGTCCCAAATACCCGCGTTATTTCAAAGCGTGTCCTTGGGAAACTTTTTTTGTGTTTTTTAGCATGCGAGTAAACCTGAGCCTTGTTGTCAACTCTGTGTTTTGCAGTACAAAGGCCACATACCGTACAGAGACAGCAAGCTGACGCGACTGCTCAAAGACTCTCTGGGTGGCAACTGTCGTACTATCATGATTGCCGCTGTCAGGTTTATAGCACATTATACATGATGATGATGATGATGGTGATGATGATTTCCACTTGTAACTTGCCAATAAAAAATAACCATGTCCTTTGCGGATGATGCGCTGGGAAGAACAGTAAAGATGACAGATTTCCAGTGTCATTAAATCTGAACCTGCATCCACTCGATTAATCTCATTCCGTTTATAGCCCAGGCGCTCTCAAAAGCCCTATCATAGCTTGAATGTTGCAAAACCTTAGGGGAACTAGAAACAAGAAACAGGATTTAACCTTCCATACATGATTTTGAATTGTCAATGATAAACTGGAGTGTGGCATTGTGAAGATATCCATTATTAAAAAATGTATGCAACTAAAAAATGTCATGTCGGCATTCCTAGGCTTGATCCAAGCACTGTGCTAAGGGGGGAGACCAAGCTGACCCTACTGTGTTTCTAAGTGGCATTACTATGTTCAATATAATCTGTTTTTTTTTTTGGTTGGTTTCAGCCCTTCTCACTTTTCATACGAGGACACCTACAACACCCTCAAGTATGCCGACAGAGCAAAGAACATTCGGCTAAACGTTAGTATTGATTATGAGTTATTGTATACCTTCTCATCTGATTTAGAAATGTTCTTTGTTGATGAAGAGTAAGGAAAATGGGGGTAGTTAACATTATTTCAGTAACCTTGATCCCATTTTGGTGGTATCTGAAAAGCTTGACTTTTTTTGTTTTCTATGTTTTAGCTGAAGGGAAAAATATTCACTGTTTTTATCATGAATGATATTACGATGATTGGTTTATATCTGTATTGGCTTCCACTATTAGTGTTACGTCTTGTTCTGTATAAAAATTTTAAATCTAATAAGAAAGTGATTTTATATCTTTTATTTGGGGTTTTCCACTGTGACCTTGTCCTGTATGAAAGCGAAAGTCTTTACACAGAGGGTGATTTTGTGTCCTTCAGATGAAGAAAAATGTCCTGAACGTGGACTTCCACATCAGTCGCTATGGAAAAATTGTCGAGGAGCTGCGGAGAGAGGTCAGTTCTTTGTTGGTTAAACAAAATTTAAAAAAAACATTTCTCTGTGACTTAATTTGTATAAAATTCATAGTATTGGTACAACATTTTACAGATTCAGATGAATAGTTTTCAGAATGTGATGCTGTTTTCAATAACAATAGTGATTATTTTCATAAAGATGGGTGCTGTAATAATGATCATGATAATCACTTTGGTCTGGTTTGGCACTATTATGGCATGCTTATTGCATGTTTTTCAAATACCCCTTGGGGCTGAGCTTTTACTCACCCCATTTTAACTCAAGAATTGGTGTTGTGTCTGTGTAATATGCACAAAGAGTTGTTACATAAGTCAACTCCTGAAGTTCAACTGAGTTTTCTTCTTAGATCTCGGAGCTAAAGAGCAAACTGCAGGAGCAGGAAGGGCCAAAGATGTGCACCATGATCTCTTTACCTAACGACTTACAAAAGTGAGTACATTTTAACATTACCATAACAATCTTGTTACAGTAATCTTTTTTCCATCTCAGCATGTAGGTTACGTCAAGGAATTCTTTGCGCTCTGTTCTCATTTTGTATCTGGGATGTTTAGAGTACAGTAAATAAAGACAAGTGGTAAAATGTTACATTTGCGAATTGTTTTAAATTATATGCACTTTCTGAACATGAATGCATATTTTTGTGACAAACTGGCAGGGTGTTACTGTATGTACGCATACATGGCTGCAAAACACGAATGCTAGCGTGACCCATGATGAACATAACAGAAACATGTGGTCTGTTATTCGCTTTCAGCGTGTGCCACAGCTTGCAGGCAGCATACAAAGAGAGACAGGCCCTGAGAGACAAACAGCTGAAGCAGGAGACCAGCGCCAGAGACATCCAGTGGAGACTTCATTGTACACACAAATGTCTGAGCAGAGCCTCCCAGCTCTCACTCACTCAGCCCAAGGTATCTTGCAGTTGAATAGTTTACGTCATGACATGTTTAGAAATTCCCCCTCCCCGTTTGGTTTTCACATGACATTTCTATAAATCATCCCCCTTGTGTCCTGTCCCAGCTTTGCCCTGGGTGCAAGTTTTGCTAGTGTAAATGTTAGTATTACAGACCTGTTTACCCATACGATTTCGCCGTATTTATGCGCGACATTTGATAAAATACAACCAATATGGGACAGTACAAAAAAATACGGCCCTTTTTTTTTTTTTTTTTTTTTTTTAAAATAAATCTATACATAAATTAGTTGTTTCCAGAGCAGTTCGGAGCTTTGGCGGGTTGTTTTTCTGGTAACTTCGGCGATAAGCAAAATCGACGATGATTGGTTTACGAGTAGTGACATCACGGATCGGCTATTTCCGCATTCGTTGACAACAATCACGGCGCCATATTTGGGTGAAAAATGAAACGTCAAGCAGCAAGTGCAAGTGTTGCTGGCCCTCAAAAGCCAAAAAAAATACGTGAGCAGGAATTTATTTCAAAGTATACTAAAATCCCTGGCATCCTCGAATCTTCTGTCAGCAAAGTGCATGCTCGATGCAAGTACTGTGAAGTTGACTTTTCTATTTCGCATTCTGGAAAATTTGATATCTATCGCCATTGTGAGAGTAAAAACCACCGTGATCGACTTGGTAGAATTCAGGCCGCTGCAATATGCCAAAGCATACAGAAATTCATACCTTCACTGCAAGTATCGCAAACCGAGCAAGATGTTATCCGAGCAGAGGCCATGTTTTCCGAACTTATTGTAAAGACTAACCTACCTCTCACCACAGCAGATATAATAGGCTAAGTAAAACTGTGAAAAGTGCTTTTCCAGACTCGAAAATCGCTCATATGTATTCTTGCGGCAGGAACAAAACAATGGCGATAATTACGTCAATGGCAGAAGACATCAAAGCTTCAGTTAAAGAGCAGATGCGCAGTGGACCTTTTTGTGTTGCCACTGATGGCTCAAACGAACAGAGAGAAAAACAGTACCCCATTGTAATAACAACCATTGGAGAATCGGGGATAAGCACTGACCTGCTGTCTGTACCAACTCTTGATCTACAGCGCACATTCTCTTGTGTGCGCAAGAACCGGACTGACCAAAGGGCTTCACTGTCAGCCAGAACTGTTGACAGCCTTATGGTGGTTAAATCCAGACCAGGATTACCTAGTGAGAGAACATACACAGTAGCAGATTAAAAAAATCTAAAGTCCTTGCAATCTAGCAGTAAAACTAACTAAATTATTTTTTGGGGCACTATATAGTGTAGTTGATACATAACTTTCTTGAAATTGTGGGAATTACAAAATGTATACTAGAGACACAACTATGTTTCTGTGAATACCTTTGACTGAATTATATTATTGTGTGAAAGCGAAGGCTTTACAAGTCTCTAAGGTGTGCTGTTATTTGTGATGAATAAGTAAGTTACAGGTAAGATTTTTGCTGTTGTTGCATGTGTGTGTGTAAATTTTGTTATAAAATCAATTTGTAAAAATAACTAGTCATACCAATTGCCTACCATGGTCCTTTGGGGTTCTCTTAAGAGTTTTGATTTTGCAATCTCTGTATTTTAAAGCCATTTATGTTCTTTGATGTAAGATAACATATTTTTTGTGTTTTCTCAAAACATTAAGTACGTAAGTTGCGAATGAATTGCGTCTAATATATGGAATTTTCAAGTTATTCGTGGAATACACTTACTTTCTTCAAAATACACCATTTATTTCTGAAAAGTACCCCAACCACAATTCCAGGGTAAACAGGTCTGGTATTAGTAACGCTACATCTTCTAGCATGATACTAAATAATGCACTTTATTATTTAAAAAAAAAAAATTACTACACCCTATCAACCATTAAAGTTTGCTTTGTTATCAGGCGCTGGAGAAGATGCAAGGTGTGATGCAGGGTCTGGAAAGAAAACTGGTGGGGCAGGACGCACAGCGCTTGTTGCTATCACAACAGCTGCAGGATAACACACAGTCTCTCAGTACCATGCAGTCCCAGCTCGTTGCCTCTCACACCAACAAGACCTCTCTTGCCTTCCAGGTCTGTAAGCACATACGAATTTAGGTTATATATAAAAGTTGGACAGAAAAGAAGATTGTTGTTTTTCAGTAAGTTTTGAAATTGTCGTGACCCCCTTACCTGGACTCATCATCATGCTTTCAGTCCTTTGAAGTGTGCACTTCAGCATCCTTTGATACTGAGCTTAGGCTCCATGTGGCATTTCTCAGTGTGTGTCCACTGCCTCAACAGTTGGTACACAAGTGTGTGCTTGTCATACGAGAAACAACCACCCCAAAATCATAAAACACCAGAGGGTACAATTACATTTTTATTCACACACAAAAACACCAAACCAACCTAAATATTTATATTACTAACCCACCTATATACCCACAATCACACTAAACTATAATGAAAACAAAACTGGAAAACAATAATAATAAGATGAGGATTTTCTTTAAAGTTTTTCTTCCTACAGCCTATACAATTTCACAAGTTGCTGTACAATTGTTAATTATAGGAATTGTACATAATATTAATTATACACAATGCTTAATAATATTGTAAACGATATGACTTTTTCCAACATTTATCAATGGCTACAAATTATGCAAGAAGATTGAGGATAATGAAAATGACACTCTTCCTTAACTCTTTCCCTGCCAGGCATGTTTCCACGTTTGTGCCAGACATTTCTCTGGCACCGGAAAGAAGTTCAGTACCTTAGGCATTTAAGCTACTGTTCTTTCATTAATAGTTGTTAATTAGACATATTTCTTATCAAATTAAAGGTAAAAGAGTGAAGAATAAGAAAAAAAACCACAAAAATGTTAATTTGATTATGTTATTGAAATATGTGTTTTGAAAGCATGTTGATCTTTTTGAAATGATAAAATAAAATAAAAATATTTCTACATACCACAGTGCAAGGAGGTAGAAGAAGGGGGAGACCGAAAAAGAGGTGGGAGGACAACATTCGAGAATGGACTGGTTTGACACTGAGCGAAGCCATGAGGGCTGCTGAGGACAGAGAAAGATGGAGTATGCTGGTTAAGCGATCATCTGTGGTGCCCCTACGACCTTCGGGTTATGGGACAGGATAGGATAGGATAGGACATACCACAGTGATAAAAAAAAATCTGGAGGAATAATTCCAATCACTGAATCAGCTTCACACACCAGAAAGAAAATTTATTTAGGATCAAAATACACTTTACAGTTTGAAATTATATTGATTATTAGCAGAGTTTGACACACTGTCGATTGTGCCCATCACAATGCTTAGTAAAATGCACAAAAAACACTATAAAAACAAATCAATTTGAAGAAACCACGCGCGTGTCGATCGAGAACGAAAGTAGAAAGAGTTATCTCTCTTTGGTTAAAATAAAACTTGGATTGGACTGCGCAAAAAAACGGAACGAAACGGAATACTGAAATCAACGATATATCGTCGATTGGCACAAACATGGCGGCTCAGATCGACGATATATCGTCGATTGGCAGGGAAAGAGTTAACTAACTATATATGCGGCTTTATACAACTGGCAACTGACATATTTTTACAGTTCATTTTTGAGCAAATTTACAAGGAAATAAGAAATAGACTTTTCCGGGAAGGACTTTCTAAACTAGAGCACCAGTGTGGTTCCCTCAAATGCTAAAGTCAGTTGAGGTGCCAAGTTGTATTATGTCTCCCATGTTGTTATGGTCAAGGCCATGCCATGACACACACAGCTTGGATGGTGCAGTGCTGGTGGAGACGCAAGTACCAGTATATACATAAGAGTAAATTATAGCATTATTAACCAACTAACATAGGAAAAACACCCACATACTCTTCTGCTTCTTAGTGCATGTTGCTACCTTTCTCCATTCGATCCTCTCTGGTCCTGATTTGGCTCGGAAGAGTCCGCTGGACCTAAAGCAATAATCTTGTATTGTATTGTCTCCATTCGATCTATAATCAAGTGCTCAAATTACCTCCCTTTATTATAACTTTAAAGGAATTAACTTTCCCCCAATTAGTTCCCTTTATTATAATTAGAAACAATTTAATTGTAATTTATATACACTCTCCGTCTGAGGACAACAAATCTACCCAAGCAAAGCAAGTAATTTATGAATTGCTTCCCTTTACAACTGTTGTGAACAACTGATCAAATTCCATTGATAAATTATATATCTGTTCTTAATCTTCGACGAGAGAGATCATTTTCATTTATATTTTGCTCCTTTTACAACGCTAGCAAGAATCCAAACTTGTCATGCATAAATTACTTCTTGTCACAAACGTTGAAAAATAATTATCAAATATATATTTATTTCTTTATTTCCCTGCATACAAAAGCATACTTTCTTCACTGATATTTCTAATATAAAATATATACACATTTATACAAATACGCTTGCACCCAAGCAAAATGGCCACCTAGGGATCGCTTGCAGGTACTTAAGCTAATGATGATTATGTTCAGTCCGGAAAAGTCGACAACACAGGACATCACAGGTCCGAGTGGTCACAGTTGTGCATGCAGCTCTCTCCTCTCACAGAACATCGGCTCTGGTACGACAGGGACCGTCTCACGGGACTGTCACCACAGGATGACACACTGCTTGAGATAAGCGGCAAATAGACAAAACCATGGCCGCACAATCTCCCCTCGAAAATTCTACTGGCACTAGAGTAAACATATCTGTTACAGAGCTGTTCACTACTCCGGTTTGACCGGATTTCCTCCGTTTTGACTGTAAAAATCCGCTTATCCGTTTTGAGAACAAAAACTCTGGTTTCAAACGCGGGTGATGAAAAAAAAAAATTTTTTAATTTTTTCGGTAGTAAGATGCTCTTTCTTCCGTTTCGTAAGTTTCCCGTAATAAGACAAAAACTGAAATTTCCTGTACAAGTTTCGATTTCCGGCACTCACACTTTGTTTCGTGTGTGATCGAGCATTTGTGCATGTTTTCGAAGTGACCAGTCTGTTCGCGATGCCGAAAAGAAAAAACGCAGAAGATGGTGGACAAACACCACCCAAAAAGAAGATGCTTCATACGCAGAAGTGGAATGCCTCTTATTCAGAACTGCATAAGTGCTTAACGAGCTCCGAAAGGTCTGAAAACTATGCTTACTGCACAATTTGCAAACTTGACTTCAGCGTTGCGCACGGCGGTAGAAATTACATTGAAAGGCACGTGAACTGTGGTAGACACAAGCATTTGCAACAAGAGCAGGCTAACCAACGCACAATAAGCTCGTTTATTGCTAAAGCAATAAATAAGTAAATGCTTTTTCAAATTTACTTTTTGGTGTATTTTGTCTTTTTGTTTTCTGTTTTCTCAATCTCTCAAAAAATGTATTCCAGTACTGTACTCCTGACAGACAGATGAAACTCCTGACAGACAGTCTGCTTACTCCTGACTGGCATTGGTAGGGGTGAACAGGTCTGCTGTTACTAATTCCTCTCTGTGACTGACCAATTCGGCTCAGCACAAAAGTTTTATTTGCCTGCACCCTCTAATGGAATGCGCACATCGCTCACTGCAAAATTTGCTTGGCACGTGACAATACATGCCTGCCCTCATATCCATTTATCGGCAGTTTTCAGCATTTTAGGCTGAAGAAGCAACACTAACACACAATGCACATGTTCTAATTACACTATTTGCAAACTTAGCAATAAACTTTAGTTTATTTTCTCTCCATCACATTCCATCCTCTATAACAGGTTTAGAAATCCTCCCCTCGTAGTTTTAGAAAACTTGAGTGGTGACACAGTGCAAGCAATGATGAATTATTGCACATTGAGGCAGCCACGTTCTTTGCCTGCGTGGGTAAATGCACTGGCAAGTTTGGTGGGTCTTCCATCTCGCTCTCCCTATGTGCAGGACCCAGCTTTTGTGAAAAAGTTACTGATTTTACTGACAAGAGATGACTTTGTAGGTAAATGAATCAAAAACAGACTAAAAATATTATTGGCATTTCGAAACCTAGTTCTGTGTCAACAAAACAATGTTGAACATAATTTATTTTATCGTTTTGTTGACAAAGAAAGAAACACTAGATTTTGAAACTTCAGTGTTTTTTCTGTCTGATTCATTTACCTACAGTTTCATCTGTCACCGTTACTTTAAGAATCAGTAATTTTGCAAGAATCCAATTCACCATATAATCATGTTTGGTGTATTTTCCAGATGATGGAGACAAGCGTCCAGAAACTTGCACTGGAGGTGGAGCTCAATGACTGCAGACACTATGTCCGCCACCTGCGACGTTTGGCTCGAGCTCAGGAACGAGATGCTGCTGCCAGCCAATCGTAAATATTTTTGTTTGTTAACTATGAGACATCAGTTGTATTGACTCTTGAATAATGATATTGTCCTTGTTGAGTGTAGGCTTTTAAATTTAATGTCATAGGGCAACAGTGAAGATATTGCAATGTTATAGAAATGGTGTGTTTGTGTATGCTTCAGTTATTGCTGTTTGTTATCACATTCGCTCGAGTTCATTTTTTTAATAATATATATAAATTAAAGTGATTTTTCTGTTTTGTGTGTTTTTTTTCAATAGTTTATTGATGATTGTCTGTCATCATGATGTTTACAGGATGATCCTGGCACTGCTCGGCTTAGTTCAGCTTCAGCAGACAGAGCTACAGAGGCGAGGGCCGGTGTCACAAGAGGTGAACACCGCTTTTCACAAGTTGTCCGACCAGGTGGGCCAGTGGGGTGTGTCCTGGGCTGATATTGAAGGGCAGGAAGAAACTACAGGAGGAGGAGAACCTGAGGAACCCTTCCACATCAACAGCATCATCAACATCCCACTTATCACCAATGCTGGTGAGTACGCAGTTTGGGTCTCTGCCAGTCAGTAAATAGGTTGTACTGTAGTCTATACTTGGGCACTTTTGTTCATCAATAATTTTATGTGTTCACCTACGGCATATACTAATATTCTTCTCACACTTTGGCTTGTGTGTTTTTGGACTCCATTGAATGGAAATGGGGGCTTCTAAGCATCTATCAATGGAATAATGTTTTGTTAATGTGCTTAGTGTTTGAATAAGACATGGGTACATGTGGCTATGCTGGAACTCCAGCTTTTTTAGATGAGTCACACACAGGCACAATGCCGGGAGATAATTAATAATCCATTTAATTACATAAGCATTACCACTTCCCTACTAGTGCAGTGGCGGTTGGTAGTATATGCTACGGAGAACAAAAGTTCAGCACAGTTGTTCCAGACCGAGATCTTGAGTTGATGAGATTTTATTGCTTTTCACCCCTGACCCAGCAGACAAACCCATTAGCTTGGCAGCACTCGCATGTCAGTCGACTACAGCTAAACACCAATCCCCTGCGGTTTACTGATAACAGGCAGAGACGAATAGAGCTGAGATTAAGCCTTCCTCTCTGTGTGAATAAATGCTGGGCTGGACCTTTTCCTGTCCCGCTCTGTCAGGAAAGAATAAAATCGGTATAATCTGCTAGACTTTCGTGCACATGCCAAGTTTGCTGTAGTGTATGCAAGTGTAAAAACATTTTGACCTAAAACTACAAGTACAAGGCTTGATAAAGATTTGAATAAAAATCGAAATATTGCTTCGGATCTCAACATGGGTGTTGCTGTTTGTTTTGTTCACCTCAAAACTACAAGAGTTGACAGAAAACGTAAGCGTAAGCTGCATTAGAAAATGAGACCAAAAAATGTACTTGTGTGTACATTTAAAAAAATATATATATATATTTTTTTTAATTTTTGATATTTGTGCTTTTTCCTAAAACAGTCTTTTAATCTAGTGAGTTCAACAAGCAAGGCAGAGTATGCATACTTTCTGTAATTGTTGGAAATAATTAATATAATTGTTGGAAATAATTAATATTCTAAAATAATATTTAGATAAATGTGTCATATATTGAGATAAATAAATACAAACAGAAAATAACATTAAATAAATTATAAATATAAATACATTTGATTGTAAATGTATACATAATTAATAAAATATACAATCATCTATTTAAACTAACAGAATAACATGCCAGCAGGAAAGAAGAATGTAACGGACTGAGAGAGAGTAGGTAGTCAAAAGCCATTTTTAAAAAATGATTTCCTCATCACAAAACTGGCATAGATTTAAAGAGCTTTTCATTCTGAACACAGTGGTATATTTTTTTCCCCCATAGGACAAATAGGTAAAAAGTTATTAATGTTTGAAAATGCCGAATGTTGTTTTTTTGGCAACGTTTTGGAATTGAAGAAATTGACAACTTTGGAGTCTCAAAGTGAAGCCAATATTGATACCAGAAAGCTGATTTTTGACAGATAACCCCTTCATATGTTATACTCCAAGCCCAATTTTCTTCAGGCCTATCCCATGTAATGTTCAGCCGTTTTGGTGCTTCAAAGTTGGGAAATCATCAAATTCGCAGTGCGTGCCGGCAAAGTATAGGCCTACTGGTGTGCTACTACGCTCAGCACTCGTGTCGCAGAATAGGCCTACGAGTCGGCCTTGGCCGGAAAAAAACCCGAACACCGTTTGGGTACACTTTTCTACGGCAAAGCGCTCCGCGATACAGTAATGCACAAATTAATAAATACCCTAGTTTTATAAAGGAAAGTCTGCTCTTTATTTCTTGCTAAGTTTTAAACTTCTAGTTAAAATCAAACTTACATCAAAACCGCTTTATCCACTTTGTTCGGCTCGTAACAAAACTTTTACACACGAGAGCCCTACAATACTTATATGTAAATGAAGCTAAGTATCCGAACTTCTCATTGGTTCTTATTTTTAGGCCATCCAATGAAGTATCGCAAAGCGCTTAGACTTTGAAACGAGCCACCTCTCAGCAAACGACGATGACAACTTTTTCGCAGCGGCATTCAGCGTTCGGATAGGGGCGTATTCAAAAGCTGTTTTCTCGGAATCTTTCGCATAAACATGCATTAAAAACAACACAGATGTAAAGATAAAGCTTTCAATTTTTATTTGAATACAGCCACTGTTCGTTTTGATGCAGTTTTACATTAATAATAAGTGTTGTAAGTGAAGTGAAAACTGAGTCAAAACTGCCGACCGGACAAGAGCCAATGAAGGGCTTGGAGTACCTAGAGAGAGTGTGAGTGTTGTGCAATTGAAAATTAAAAGAAAACAATACTCAAACAAAGATACAAACTCACTGTTACTGCATGTGAACGAATGAAATGAATAAGCCTACCAGAACTTATGTGTCTATTCCTCTGCCAAACTTGTAAAGTATCCATTTAATGCGCAGAAAAAATAATCCTGCTGAAGTATTGTCAATAATCAAGTGTCCTAACTTTTGTAGAAGATATTTGATCAAGTTATATGGGTTAGTCTCCAAAAACCTGCCCTTGGGGGGTACTTCACTTTGAGAACAAATAAAATATATAAGAAACCAATTATCTGTGTCTGTTTTGTTGTTATTGTGTTGAGTATATATTAATGTTATATTATTTAAAAGGATTTCCATTTAAAACTAAAGTGATTCTCTTTAATTTGTGTTTTTCTGCTAAAATTTATTAAATTCCACAGCGCCATTTTGTGACATGCTGACGGTCAGAATTTTTTTATCAGATTATTTGTTTATCTCGCTCAGTTTTATGGCTGAAAGTGGTACAAACTTTGAAAATGCCTATTAAGGTTTGCCGATACACGCTTCAGCGTCATGTTGAGGTGCCACTTGATAATCTATTGCGTCACCAAAACTAGTTGGACGGACGCAACGCTTCGTTACTTCACATATCACAGACACCGACAGCCTCCTCTCACTAAAGTTGTTCAAAATAATCGGGAATGAATGCTTTCTATTTTTAGCACTGCACTATTTTTTTGTTATTAAAAGATAAGTAATCTTGATAGACCCCAATTATGAATAGAATTTGGTGTTCTTTGATTGCTGGTATCCTTCGTTACTAATATCTTGAGTTGCGTCCGTCCACCTTTAAAATAGAATAACTTAGGTTTAAAAATAAATGGAACTATATTTTAGGTATAAAAATAGTCACGGAAGTAGCGGATTAATTTTTGTTATAATTAGATGCTGTATTGATGCGCGGTATCGTCGAAATTTGAAAAAGTGTTTTCGTTGCTTTGAATCCACACGAAGTTGCGTCCGTCAATATTCTGATTACCAAAGTAAAAGAATCAAACTTTAATCTTTATTTTTACAATTATTATTATGTTTCCAGTTTTAAGAATATTATTGATGTGAATATTTATTATTTGTGATTGTCGGGAGAGGGTTAGTTTTAAAAAGTAGGTCGGACGCAACGAAGTAGCCACAGCCGATAGTTACTTAGTTGCGATCGGCCTTCGGAAAATGTATTTATTTTATGACTTCTCAGAAGCACTAAAATTCTTGTTAATGTATTTTTTTAAATGTTATCTTCTTGAAATAGATACTTTTTTATAAAAATGATTTTAAAATTTACATAACTAGGAGTTTTGGACACCTTTTAGCAGTTCATTTGGTTACTATGTTGCATCCGTCCATATGCTTCTACCTATACCTTTAAGGTGTTGGTACTCGGTAACTAAAAGAACAATTTTAAAAAAAAATTATAAAGGGAGAAAGGACAAATATATACTTAAATATTGTGCATGTAACAACTTTCTCTTCAAAAGTTTTTTTTTTTTTACATCTATGTCACACTTTCAGCATGTTTCCAGAGAACGACCCATATGCATATTACAATAATGCATTAAATTTGATGTTGTTTGCATAAGTTGTTCAGAGCTTTACACAGTCAATGGTGCCTCTTACTGAAACCTTAAAACATCTTTTTCAGTTAAACAGTCATTTCGTTTCGTACATTTTTCAATGCACATAAATGATATCTTACAGTGTTATTAACTTTAAAAATACTTGAAATGCGAATGATTACAAAAATTAAAGTCAAACTTCACCAAAAATATATTGTTACCATTCACAGCAACGGATAAAGAGTACAACAAATAAGCACATAATACCACATTATATATCACTTTTCTTCTTAAATATCACAACAGCTAGTGAACACAATATAACTTTCGGTCAATGTTTCGAACCACTATAGAAATCATGGTGTGTTTTCTTAATGGTCAGAAATATGCAATATGCAATATTTCTGAAAAACAGATTAAAATGTTACGTTACAAGCACAACAAAAGAAATAAGCAAGTTAACATTGACAAAGATGAACCAGGCTAAAAAGAAAAGGAGCAAAAGTTTTGGGCCAGTGATAAGAGCAGGAGGCAGGCCAATTAAGATTTCATGCTTCAAAAATTCAAGGTTCAGAATTGTCAGAGGGTACGCTTTCAGCTGTGTCAGGCAGACTTTTTGGAACCTGCATTCACAGATGATAAAATTTGTTGTTTTGTTTTAAAAGTATGTTAAAGTGGGTTATGCTTTGAATGTTTAGCTGCCACCCTGGAAAGAGTGCCTATGCCTGGACAAACCTTCTCTGCTCCTGGTAAGTCGTTAATTTACACACTGAACAAATGTTTCACTAGTATACTATCATGGGTAGCAATAGCACTGTAAACGTTGTTTTTCTGAACGCAGGTGATACATAACTTTTGCATATATTGTCTGAAAATGTGTGTCTAGGGCAGACCTGTCTACTGTACGTTCGCTTGCCGTAGTAATATGCAATTTAACTTTGAAGTATGGTCACCTGGTCAGCTCGCTAAATATAGGGTCAAGTTTTTAATAGGTGATTTATTAATCTCGTGATTAAAATACGCTCAGTATAGTTACTTCCATTACATTGGTGGTGCATGTGCACATATCATAATTTCATCGTATTTGTGTTCTGGTGTCTGCCAATCTGCTGATTGTTGTGCGAGCGTTGTGGCAAAGTGGGCTAAGGTGAGACTAACTTGCCTTGTCCACAGGCCAGAAACTAATGGCGCCTGACAGGTGTGGGTTCGATCCAGCATCTGGGCGTTATGTTTCTCCGAATATTATTTACTTTTGACTCGGGCAATGTCTCGGGGGTTTTCTCCGGGTACTCCGGTTTGCTCCACCAGCAAATTTTCAAAATAACAACTAATGTTAGGTAGGTTGGGTTTGGGCGCGCCACAGGCTGCGACTACGCTTTCACCAGGGGAGGCAGCCCAGAATTTCCCTATAAAAAAAGGGACAATAAAGTAAAATAAAATAAATAAATAAAATAAAATAAAAGTGAAAAATGAAGTAAAACCGTGAATTAGGATGTTTCCCCCATCTGAATAATGATACACCAAAAGCTAAGCAGCAGGCCACAAAGCAAATTTTTTTTTTTAAAGTCTCTAACGAGAAATGCCTTTTCTGACTACATCTCCGAAAAGGGCCAGAGTTTGCAAGATGCACTTTGTGTAAAATCGACTTCATTGTTGCAAATGGTGGACGCAAGGACTTGAGAGGCATGCGTCATCAAAATCACATGAAAAGTTTGAAGAAACTGCTAAACGCCATACGTCCATCAAAAGCCTTTTCCAGGCTCAGACAAAAACCACTGGTGCAGAAAGTTTATTTGCCCTCTTCTGCAGAAGGTTTGCCTGAACATTTGTCCTTTCATCTATATACTTTTTAATATCTTTTGCTTAGTAAAACGTGTATTTCTATATTACAGGGGCTGTGCATTTCAGTACACTTTGTGCACAATGTCAATATTAATGTGTTACATGAATTCAAAAAGTCCGTTACGCACAAATCTGGTCAAAGCTTCCAAAATCTGGTTTTTAGTTACATGGAGTACTGGGAACAAGTTTTTCAGGTAGGTAATTCTGCTAGGGTAATAAAAAAAAAAAAAGCACACATACACAGATTGTTGCATTTTGGGCACAATCCCTGATATGTGAAAGCGTGTGTAATTATTCGAACAGAACAACAGCCAACAACAACCGTACTTTGCCAGTATATTGTTGACACATGTAAACAAATAATTAGCTAGGTCGGATCAAGTTGGTTGATTGATTATTAATGACTGCAGTTGTTATTCTCACTCTTTAGTTCTGCAATGCTTCATGTTATATTCCTGTGTGTGCAGGTCCCGTTAACAAAGAGAAATAGAAAAATTGGAAAAGGTATAGCCTGGTTAGATCAAGTCTGTTGACAGCTGCTGTTGTTATTCCCACACATCACTGCTATATATTGTAATTTATATACCTCTGTCTGATCTGCAGGCCCTGTTAACCATGTGGCTCACAACAGCGCAGTAGTCAGCTGCCCAGGACGAGTCGTCAACGGTCAGGTGGTTTTCACCACTCCCAGCAAGACCCCAGCCCTGCAAGCTGCCCATGAACCTTCAGGGACTGTTGCATTAAAAACACAGTGTAACGCCCAAGCTGGAATCACTGCACCTAGTCTGAGTGTGCAGCCAGTAACGTCATGTGAGAAAGAAGGCTCTGTTGCTGTTGGTAGTAGGGACAACACTTCAAAACTCTGTGACTTTGACTTTGAGGACAGCTCGTCTACTAATATCAATGCCGGCCACACGCCCAACCCTAAAAAACTTGGCCTAACAGCTACTGGTCATTTGCCAAACACTACATTGCATCTTTCTGCTGCACTCAGCAGTCAGTCTTGTAATGGATCTATTACCAGTGCAGTTACGCCAAGTGCTTCTGCCATTTATACACCGAGTTCTGCATATGTGACAGTGCCCATGGCTTTGGACATGCCTCACAGCTTGAGCGAGACATTTTCTTTGGACAGTGTGGCTGGCGACTGTAGAGTTTTGATCGACACTTCAAAATCTGTACATGAATCATCCTGTCTCTTGACTGTGCCTGTGATAGATGCTTCTCTCTCTCCTTCTGCCAAGAGCATGGCCAGAAACAGAGGACATTGCCCTCCTGCTCATAACTCTGCTGTTGCTCAGAACACTACATTGTGTAACACTAACAGACAAACCTCATCTGTGATAATCCACCCTAACAATACACCCTTAAGTCAGCAGTCAGTGCCAGTCTCTCACCACAGCCAGATGAACAGCAGCAAGAGTGGAGGGGTGGATGAAAACGCAGTTCCATTAGGACAAGTCAAACGTGCCATCAATTTTGACAGTGCTCTAGGTACACCACAAAGAGGTCAGTTTTAACTTTAGCCTTTTCCCTATTGTATTAGTTATTAAACTGTCTAAGGGATAATTTTAGCCATTTTCCTATCTTGGTAGCGGTAAACTTGCTTCCTTTCCATTCTTACCTTTACACTACATGTTTGAGTGATAAACGTGTGTGTTTTGTGTATGTAGGAGTGTCTGAGCGTGTATGTTGGTTACAGATCGCCGCGCTTTGAGTCTGATTTAGGAATAAGGTGAATATAGCATCCAGTATTATAATAATTATTATTATTATTAAACTTGAATCCATGTCATGGTGACTAAAGATTTCTGCTTAAGGTAGTTGGGTAGGTTAAAATCAGAGTGGATAGAATTTCCTAACATGAGGTTTATTTTAAAGCAAGCATCCTGAGGATACATAAAATGCAAAAAAAAGTATATCACGCCATTCTACTTTTCAAGTTAAAGCATAATTTCTGGAAGGGTGGCAGACTTGAGAGAAAAGTAGTATAATTAATAGGAAACAGCTGCACTGTAGATGGAAAGAAAATGAAGATTTGAGCATGACAACCACCAGCAAATTAAGAAGTATGCTTTGTAAGTTAATTTCGAAAATTTTTGTGATTTAAAATTAAATTTTAGTATGACAGTAACACTTTTTAAGACGAAAAACCATCTCCCATCTATCCCTTGTTGGGGTGCCGGGGGTTTCAGTATAAATAGTATCCCCACTTTCTGGAAATTTAGTGCTTTAAATTCCCACTGTCGCTGTCTTTCTCATTTGCTCTTTCTCATTCCTGCTCTGTTCTATCAATCTGCTATACTATCTTCTTCTTCGCTAGACCAGTCACCTACCTTTTTTCTTGAAAACTCTTCCGGGACAAGACTCCTTATTTGTGTATGAGGTCTGTTGGATCAGCTTGGGATTATTGGACGCTTTCTGCCAGGTGGTCACTAGGGCTTCCTATGGTGTTATTATTTAGCAATTTATATGTATGTGTTTTGTTGATAATTTATAATGATGTTTGTATTCTATTTTGTTTTTGTAAACGGGGGTTCGATAAATTAGAGTACAGCCTCAGCGTCGTCCCCTGCGTGGGATGTCTTTATTGTAAAGTGACTGGCTGGTGGAGATCCTTCAGTGTTACCACTAGGGTTGTTTCAGCAGATCTTTTATGCGGATCAGGGGTTGTCTGGTCCTGATTTGGCTCGGAAGAGTCCGCTGGACCTAAAGCAATAATCATGTAATGTAATGTACTCCCATCTAAAATTTCAATAAATCATGAAATAGTTGATAGAATTGCCTGAAACTTTGTGCGCACAATCATTATTATGATATTGTTATTCACACAAGAAATGAACATAGGTCGCTGAGCTAAATTTTGATCTATACAGGTTATATTAGTACACCCCTTTGTTAAAACTAGGAGTTTGGCCAACACCACAGTTTCACTGAAAACAGAAAAGGTAATACAAATGTTTTGAAACTTTGCAAACATTATCTGAATTATTATTTTGTTACACTCCCTTAACAAAGGTTAGAGTGCATAGGTTGCATTATGCCTGTCTGCCTGCTCGAATGTCTCAGTGTATTTGTGTGCTGGCCTGTTTGTTGATCTCCGGTGCTAACGGCCCAGTTGAGGTGAAATGTGGTACATAGGTTTTATTCATTGCTAGCTAGATGCTCACTGAAAGGAGAATTCCTGTTTTCCTTTCAAGAGGCGTGGCCGCAATGCAGCACCACATTCTAGATCGGATACCTGTGGTTTTTATTGTCCGAAGGAATTGAAGGTTAGGAAACAGATTTGTATGGTGTCAGGTCAGTGACCACCGAATATGGGGGGACAGACTCAAAACGCAGCGATCTGTATCTATCTCATGTTTACATGCACATGTTATAAATCGTTGATCAATACATTCAGAGGACATGTGTTTTCCTTCTTGCTATTTCTGCTTCCTAAGCACGCACTTACCTTGCTTTCGAACTACCAACATTTCTATCCTTCATGCTCTTTCCATATAATATTCATAATTAGTTTTCCACATACCTAGATATGAAAATATCTAGATCCACTCAGAGAATAGCATACAGGACTGGAAAAAAAACGAAATTGTGATATGCATCGTCAGCGCATTATCCCCTCCGTATATCTGACGTCGTCCCTTGCAGGCTGAAATCAATTTGTTAAAAAGCTGTTCCGCACAAAGAAACTACTTGACCTTTTTACCAGGGATTTTCCTGCACATCTGTATAGATCCATATTCATCTCTGGTCTGGTGGGGCCGGGTAGCTCAGTTGGTAAGAGCGTCTTGCTAGTAACCGAAAGGTCGCTGGTTCGAATCCCGGATTGGTCAACGTGTGATCATATTATTTTCCCCTTTACCAACAACTGGCCCGCTGGTGTCAGTATAAATCGGTCCAGTAGTCACCTATATGCGAAAGTGTCGTGTGACTATAATCTACATACAAACAATCTCTGGTCTGAACGCTGTGATACTGATAGCCTATACAGTTTAGTTTCTGTTGATGTGAATTGGAAACAACAATGTTCGTCCTGCAGGCACCTAGATCTAAATGATCAGATGTCAACAAAGACCAAATTCTGATACTAATCAAAAAAATTCACTTATATTGATTGTTTAACCCATTCCTGTCCTATCCTGTGACTCGAAGATTGTTGGGGCAGTGTACTCCATCTTTCTCTGTCCTCAGCATCCCTCATGGCTTCGCCCAGTGTCAAGCCAGTCCATTCTCAACTGTTGTCCTCCCACCTCTTTTTCTTTCTCCCTCTTCTTCTGTCCCCTTGCACTGTGCCTTGCAGGATGGTCTTTGCAAGGCCTGATGCTCTGGTGACGTGGCCATACCATTGTTTAACATCACGTGGAAACAAATGAGACAGTTTTGGCATTTTTACATCATCATTTAAACTGAATGGGATGTCATGAAACGCAAAAGACACAGAATCGATTTTTGCACTTTCACGCAAATGCTGTCACATCATCACCGAGCTGAGTGATTTCATTTTAGTACTCTTAGCATCTGTGCAATGACAATAAGTCAAAAATAATGATTTTTTTCCATATTAAGAATGTTCTTCTTTATTTTCTTCTTGCTCCGCTGCTAGCCTACCTTCAAAATTATTTTTTGGCAGTAGCCGAAGTAATTTTATCATGAAAATGACGTCAGAATGTATAGCCATACTTTGCTTAATAACATCATAAAAGATTTAATCCATTGCATTTGTCTGGGTGGAGAATTTATATTTGAAAGTCAGCTATTGTTTATGTTGTTTGTAGATTATAGTCACACGACACTTTCGCATATAGGTGACTACTGGACCGATTTATACTGATACCAGCGGGCCAGTTGTTGGTAAAGGGGAAAATAATATGATCACGTTGACCAATCCGGGATTCGAACCAGCGACCTTTCGGTTACTAGCAAGACGCTCTTACCAACTGAGCTACCCAGCCCCTTAACTATTGTTTACCACTGCTTCACATAGTATATAGGCCTATTCACAATCATGGATTCCAATTTTGGCATGTCTTAATCGCGATTTTTTTGTGTTGACATTTAAACAAATACTAATAAATACCCCCCGGAAAAAAAGTTTTGTGCAATAATTTGACGCATATTCAACAAGATTTCACTGTAATTTCTTTAGAAACGATTAAAAACTCTTTGGGATAACAATAAGTGAATAACTGCCACATGATGAACACTTGAATATATAATTATGAATGTGCAAAACGATGTGCAGATCAATATACCCAACTTCCTTAATGGCTCCTGAGGTATTGTGCTTTTGGAAGCCATTCAGTCCGCTGTGTTAAATTGTTCTGAAGTGAAGTTTATTGTTGTTCCCAAATCAGAAGTGACAGTGGTTTGGGCCCAAGCAACATCAAGTGCAGTTAACACTTGGGTGGGTGACCATACAGCATACTTGGACAATGGAAGTCAACCACCAAACAACACAAAGAATAAACACTAGTGCACAACATGCCCCAGCTCACCCAGCTGACTTTGGCTCTGTTTAGAAAAGGGGAAAAGTAAGGTAGCAAGGAAGAAGAGATGGGCAATACCTCATGAAGCTGGCCCAGAGCAAAGGGAGGTCCCAAATGCCTCCTTCCCCAGTGGCTGCAAGGTTATGGGAACACCTTATGCCTTTGACCATTTTGTCATTTCAGTAGGAAAACCGTCATACGCTGATGCAGTGAAAACTCCTAGCCCTGTCATCGTGCAGTCTGGTCGCCAACCTTTGCAGAACCTTGATTGCAACTCACCGCAAGTTCAGGCCAGGACATTGTGAGTTAGGAAACTTCAGAATAAAGCTTTCTTTTTACCTTTGGCAGATGATGGGGTTGGTGATATGTGTGTGTTTTTATGTGAGACTGTTGGTGTGTGTTTGTGGTTTTGATGGAGCGTACGTATAGCATTCAATAGACATGTACAATATTGTTATAGTACGTACATTTACATGTATGTGCAAGCTTCGAAGTTCAATGAAACCAGCAGCACCAAAGATAAGAATGATCAAGTCCAGATGAGATCTACTGGCACTTCAAAAATACTAAGCCAACAGTAATGTTTGACTCACATGCAAAGCAATGTGAGTTTTATGTACTCCCTCCCCCTACCACCTCCCCCAAAAATAGAAATCCAGACTTTTGCAAATCTGTGCAAGTCCTAAATAGTCCAAAAATAACATTAAAAAAATAATAATAAAATTTGTCCGCCATCCGTCATCCGTCTGTGCAAAACTTGCAAGTGGGTTAGCATCTCAGTTCAAAGCTATTTCAACTATCACAACCAAACTTGGTAAGATGGTGTATATCCAAGAGATCTCATAAATGATCAGGAATTAATGATTTTACTTCAAGGTCAAGGTCACAGGGTCAACAAATGTTTGTTAAAAAATGAAAATGTTTTACAACATTTCACAATTTTTCTACATTATTTACGATTCTTGGATGCATGATAAATATTAATGAGACACACTATGCAAATTTGGCCAATCATTCTAAAGTCAAGGTCACTTGAGCTGTCCAAAGTCGATTAGTACAGTATAGGTACTTTGAAATAACCTTAACCCTAAACTATGAGAAATATAAAGTTCAAACTTGTATTTAGAGATGATAGATCAATCTTTGATATATTTTCCGTTTTTGTGTTGATCTTGAAGGTCAAGTCATTTTATGCCTTGCAAAAACATACAAAAAATAGGTAATCGTATTTAACCCATATTATTCAACAATATTGAGTTATTTGAGCATGAGAGGTCATGTGAAGGTCAAGGTCATCCCAAGGTCAGTCATTAAGGGTCAAGGTCATCCCAAGGTTACTAATTGTTTTTGGCATAATACATTTGCTGTTGTTTACTTGATAGTACATGAGTGTATATGGAGCCAGAGATCAATGTCAAGAGTATAGAAAGATCAAAGTCGGTATTACGTTGTAATTTAATGCTACCGTTTCTTTTTTTTTTCTTGGCACTCATTTTCATGTTAAAAATTGAAAGTTCCATAAGGAGCACGTGAGCATATAGATTTTGCCCTTCTAGGGGTTTTTATCAATAAATTTTATATTGTAGTATACCAAATACATCGATTAGCTGTTTGAATGCATCTTTGAGATCTGAGATTTTTCTAAGTTCAGTCAACCTAGTTGTATTTAAAAATCTTGATGGTCTCCTATTTTTACCTTCATTTTAATTTTGAATTGTGCATACATTGTCACATGCAAATTATGCTGTAATAACTCATTATTTTCATTTTAATAATTTTTGTAACATTGAGAGTTATTTCCAGGCAGCAATATTATTTACAAGATTTTATTTTTAAAATACTTTTTATTATATTTGCTCTCGCACAGGTCAACTTTATTCTACCCAACACCAAAGTCAACTGGCCGCTCCAGCTTGTATGTGGCAGGTCCTGAGGCTTACAGCAACATGTGTCGCCTCAAACAGCTGGGCATGCCTAGTCTGGTGGAGAACCTTATTAATGGCAACAAATCAGGTATGTAGTGTACCTAGTCAATCTAGCAGTGCATATTTTGTCAGAAAAGTGTAAAATCATTAAATGGTCTTCGATGGCCAAAACCGGGTTCATTTTAGGAGTGCACACTGCATCAAGAACCATAACATTTGAGAATGACGCATGAACAGTCAAACCAATCAGGGCAATGTTTGTCATTTCCACCTGTCACAATTAACAGTATACTGTTCACTCGTGCAACCTTTGCTAGACCTAACATAGAGCGGTTCACATGCATGATAGACAAGTTAGTTGTGTCTAATCTAGAGGTGTATTGCTATCCAGCTTCAATCTATTGCGATGTAATGTAGTTCATTCACAACTGTAGTTAAAAGTTTTTGTCAAATTGAACTGTATCACTATCAGGCTGTCTGGCCCAAACTCATAAACCTCAAATTGCCCATCAATTTCCCCTGCAAGAGTTCCATAGAAAATAAATAATAAGAAAAAGAATAATAACAAGAAATAACAATTTTGAATTGCATAGAAATGAAATGAATGCATTAAATAATTTGTGAAAAAAGGAAAGGATACAGAATGTAATGATGATGCTTAATCCACCAAGTTCCTGCTCGAAGCTTGCAAAAGGAAGAAAAAAATGTATAGAATGTGTAGAAGTAGAATGTTGTGATCTTCATCTTGTGTACAAGTTTGCTGGTTCTTTGGTGGTGCTAGCCTTTTCAAGTGACACGCAAAGTGCAGCATCTCGAGTTGCATGTGGAGGGTCAGGCGAGTCAGGAAAGCCCAACTACATGCAGCCCACCAAGGCCACAGCCCAACGTGTCCGTCACCACCACCCCTCACGAGACGACAGCTTCCAGCCCAAAAGAGTTCAGCAAAAGCAGCTGTGAGTCTTATTTCCTTCTTCTCAATGTAAATGTAATTGTCAAGTTGCTGGGCTTCAATTTAATTTTTTTTTTAAAAGAAGGAAAAAAAAAGAATGCTGATGAAAATTGTTTTTTTTTTTGTATCTCAGCGATGTTGCCGCCTTCTGTGGTAGTGGTAGTCTTTGTACTTCCACCACTAACCCAGTTGTGCTCGTTTATCCGCTTGTCCTCAACCCACTACCCTCCCTCCCTCCTCCCATCATCGTCAGTGTATTTTTGTGTGGTCATAATGATAATGATTTGGGATTGCAGAGCATGAACATGCTCAAAGCACCTGCAGTTGCAGAGAAGACATAGAGCGGCCATCATATTTTGAATAACATGAAGATTGGTGTGCCTTTGTAGGTGTTACCCTTAATCAAAATAATATAGTCAGATCTGTAACCCCCCCCCCCCCCTTTTTTTTGTGTGTGTGTGTGTGTGTGCTGCTGTTGAGTTATAACGATGACATTGTTCTTTTCCAGAGCTCACAGCAGAAGCAAATCCACATCAGTGCTCCACAAATCAGGACGTGGGTGGAAACTCTAAGGACCTGTCACACACTGAGAAAAGTTGGAAGAGATCTGAAGTGCTGTCCGTCACTGGGTGAAGACAATGGGTCTTATGCAACACGATTTGCCCAATACAAAGAAATATGCAAACCATTATAAAATACTACATTTTAATCAAGAAATTTGCAAATCATGATAAAATATTTGATCTTGATCGAGATCTTATAATGATGTGACGTTATAAAAATGGAGAATGGGCGTGTTAGGGTATGTTTGCATATTGAAAATTTGAGCCACACTTCATATTTATTTGATTTGCTGATACTTAAGGTCATGAACATCAAGCGGCTCTTGCATTCTTGATCAGGAGCTATTGCATTTGTGGGTATTCAAAATTGTTAAAACGTCATCCAGCATGCTTTGCCAAAGTACGTTATTTTCATTGTGATTCGATAATTCGGGTGCTTTGCAAAAGTATGTTATTTTCATCGTTAGTCGCTAATTCGGGTGTTGGGTGCTTGAGACTTATTTGAAGATAGGTACTAGCAAAGAATATGGGTATACAAAGAAGAATCATCCCAGGCTTTCCCTATATAAAAAGTGAAGAGGTTTTAAGAGCAGCGCCGTCAAGCGGCTGCGTTGCGGAGCAGGTCAAGGGAGGTAAACAGACCACTTAGCAACATGTAAATACAGACGATATTGCTCGACTGTATCGGCGTGTTTCTGATGAATCCCGAACATATTTGTCAACAAAATTACTGTGTAATGTGTAGGAAAATGACTCCCTGAAATAATGCTGGTATTTTTGCACATTTGTTTTTCGTCAACATTGTGATATAGAGCTTACAATTTACATGGAAATGGTGAATGAAAACAGTTCGAATTCTACTTTTTTTTTTTTTTTTTTTTTAATTCATACAAACATGAGGCCTTTTTATGATATTCAAGTTTGTGCTGTTGGTGACTGAATCATAAAACAAAACTATTGCAGCATGCCAGAGTGCTAAATTGTATTCATAAAAAAAAGAAAAGAACCCACAATCAATAAAAGCATGAACAAGTTATGTATATATAGTCAAACCGTACAGTTGAGCCTTGAGTCTATTAAAGGTAATAATAATAATAATACCGGATGCTAATGCACGCTCTACTTCGAATGATTCCGAATTCAATGCATGGCGAACACGCTCACGTGCAACAAACATTATTAGACACACATTGACACAACAAGGACAGCAGTATAAATGACATACACGTGGTGTAAAGGCAGAGAGATGGCTATTAGGAAATGGAAAGGAAAATTTTGTATTTTTAAAATTAAATTGTCTGCATCCAATATTATTTTGACAAGTATTACCAAGATAGATCTTTTATTTACTCTTTGGGTCTGTGGCGTGAAGCAACACAACTACAAGTTGGATCAATCATTATACTTGCCAATTTAATTTTTAAGCATCAATTAATGTACTCACATTTCTTCCTTTGGAAATCTGAAGTATGAAAGGTCAGGGCGCTTTATGCTGTTGTTGGTGCAGTTTATGGCACTGCAATGATAGCCTGAGCTACTTTTCTTTTTGTATTTTGGCTTCGAAGACCGAATGCTTTCTGCCATGTTTGTTTGATGACGCAACGCAACCGCTTGGTGTCGCTGACGTCACTCGTTTCGCATAGAATCGTGTTATGATTCTTCTTTGTATACCCATATTCTTTGGTACTAGGTTATTATCAACCCTTCTAGTGTGCCGCATTGATGGCAAGGAAAGTGTGATTACCCTTATATTAGTGTGTTAACACACTGGCAGTTCCTGAGCATTGCATGCGGTACTTGCCTGATAGGAGTGTTTTGTTTTCAGCTTGCATGGAGCTTGGCCACAATCAAATCATGCATGTCATTGTGCCTGTAACTTTTGCATGGTATGGTAATTATTTCAATTTATTTGCTTTATTGGCGAGATGATTTTCGCAATTTGATGCGTTAATTCACAGCTGTTTGAGCTTATTAACTTATTGTCAGACTCTTATAGATTGGTGCATGTTTTATGTATATATATACAGGAAAGAAGTGTAATAAATTCTGTGAAAGCTTGCACTTGTTCTGTGTCACCATTTATGACGGATGATGCAAACCATGCATGTGAATCCACACTAGCACATACCTGACAATATAAATCGGTTGATTTATTCTGTCACAATTTATTACTCACAAGACATTAAATTACAACAATAAAAATATTATTTAGGACACTTGATAGTTGGGGAAACACAATGTAAAACCATAAACATGAAAAAGCATACATTATTACTGTTGCATGCTCATTTAAATCCAGATATCTGTAACTGTAATGAAAATACAAGAATCACTGGTAAATGTACAAATAATTTAAAGGTTTTAGCCAAGAATTCAGGTATGGTAGAGACCACTGATGAAAATCATAGAAACGTGCAGGACCAAAAATAAACATGTAAACTGAACAGTTCCAAAAGCAGGCTGTGTGTTTCTTCAGAAGGTGCAGCTAAACAAAACTGGAGTACACACAAGTTTGACTTAAATTTAACCCAATCTTGACCATTACTGATGGTCAATGCAGAAGTTTGTGGCGAGAAAGTATCTTCTGAACACTTATAGAACACAAATTGAAGAAAAACAAAAAGGTACAAAATTTCTTTCCTGTATTAAAATCAGAAGCGAAACTTTCAATGTTGAATGTCAACAGTAAAAGTACATAAATAGAATAGGCCATCAATGCTAAAGGATTAATACTACGGTTTTACACTGACAAACAAAGATGATAAAACATGATAAAACAAAACCACAAAATTTGCTGTTTCAATAAACAAACAATGCAGCCTAAGTCCATTCTCCATGTACCTCAAAACAGTACACACAACTGTCTTAAGTCCCCAACTGCCTTTTTTCTTTTTATGACAGATCTGCAAGAAATGAACTACTCCTCAAGACTTTCTCGTTTCCCCTCACAACGTCCACTTAAAAACAGTTCAGCTCCTGAAACAAATTCAGAGCATCTTTTGTAAAATACATATCAAATGGACCCCAATTGGGGTTTGCTGTATAAATAATATCCCCACTTTGTGGAAATGTAGTGCTTTAAATTCCCACTGTTTCTGTCATTCTCATTTGTTCTTTCTCATTCCTAATAGGTTCTATCAATCTACTATTTTCTTCGCTAGACCAGTCACCTACCTTTTTTCTTGAAAACTCTTCCAAAAACTCCATTTTGTGTATGGGGTCTGTTGTGTCAGCGTGGGGATATTGGACACTATGCCAAAAGGTCACTGGGAGAAAAGTGAGAAGGGGCGGAGGAGTGCATGGCAAGTACACAGACTCACTTTGCTACGCATGCGAGTCAAAAATGCAGAAAGAAAACAATATTACATTAAATAATAGTGTTAATTTTGGTAGGCTATTCAGAAAACCATGGCCCAAGATTATCCAAAATATTGTGTCTAGCGCATTGTATACAGCATTATACCTTGCTCCCTGGTTTGGTTTCCTGCACAAGCGGAGTGGGTGGACTCTTACCTGCTGCGGCTGCGACGTCTACGCATAGGGGAACCAGAATCGCTGCGCCTTCTCTGGCGACGCGGGGAGAGAGACCTGAAACCAAGTAAACCGTTATGGAATCCACTCACAGCATTTTATTCTACTCTGCAGCAGCTCTGTTTCACTGATGTCTAGTACACTTACTGGGCAGCTCCTTCCAGGAAAATGACAAGATTTCAAAACAACACAGTACAGAAAAATGAACAAAAGGCGCACAACACACACTGAAACAAGTATAGGGTCAGCAATACCTACAGGACTCGCATATATATGGAGTTTATAGTCTTATATTTTCATTGGCCAAGTAGAGTAACTAAAGCTGATATCGCATGGAAATGGACCAATCAAAGATGACAATGTCTCTATCAAGATGTGAAATATAGAAGTGGTAAGAATACAGGACCTACTTTAACCCATTTAGGAATCGCACTCTCCTATGCCTTTTCTGCAAAGACTGAAAAACCAAACGGCCTTCTTGTAGTTTCTAAGACTCGCTAAAACAGCAAGGTTTTATTCACAAACCATAATTAATTTATAAAATACTACAGCAACAATGATCTCAAGGAAATGAGGAGACTCAACAGAGTAAATGGACTGACTGAATCTGCAAATGGAAACGGGCACTGTTTTTCATTGGCTGCCTAAGCTAGAGTTGACTGAAGACTAGGCCTACATTTTGAACAAAGCGGAGACGAATAAATGGTGTGTTTCACTGGCGAAGTTTGGGTGAAGGAATATGTCACGTTTCATCTTCTGGGTCAGACATGAGATTTCTCCGTTAATTAAACAGACCTGATAGTGATCTAAGAGAGGTTTCCGCGGAACGTGCGACTATGTCACGCTTTGTGACAGACATTTTGAAGTCCAATGAGTCTGATGACGTCCACAAATCCACAACTTGAACGGCGAAAATATATACATAGAAAGAGTCAATGCTGCACCACTATTCCAAAACAAAGTATGGCGCCAAAACCGGAAGCGAGTAAAGCAACTTTCATCTTCCGATACAAAACAACAACAACAAAAATTTTAGTGTCCGCAAATTGTTTCGCATTTCTTTTTTCTTTTTTTTCCGTTTTCGTTTTCGCGGATTTCCGCGATTTCGCGGAGAACTATCAGGTCTGTTAAAGGAAAACAGTTAATTTTGAAGCCCCAAGGGTCATTTCTGAGATTCGCACAGAACTGGTGAGAAAATTGGTGGGGAGGAGGGGGAGGTTTTGTTTTACATTATCTTGAGCAGACAATTTTTATTCCCAAAGCATATTACCATCAAACTGCTCAAACAGAGGTTATAATAATATCAAGCTATTTGTATTCAATACGCTACCAGTGTGGCTTCGATGTTTTTAAATGAATTGTTTGGGAATTCCTATTCCGGTAAATGTGTGCCTTCTTTTCATCATCAACATGCCGCTTTGAAAAATTGAAACCAAGAGACAAAGCTCTTGCGAGAGATTTAGACAAGAAAGGAAGTGTCAAAAACTATTGGAATTGGAAGTGGGTGGAGGAGTCTGAGACGCTTTCTTTTTCAACCCAACCTTACACTACTAGTCTTTTCTTTGTATTACATGTACATTCATGAGAAAGTGTTGAATACAGTTGAGATGCAGCAATTCAAAACATCTACATTTTCAGAATTTTTTTGTTCTCATTAATTTTAGTACATTTTTTAATCATTATATGAACCACTAAATAATGCCATCTGCTTATGTTAAAATGTACACCCAAACAACCATCAGCTCAGATGTCAGGAGAGTGATACTTTTTCAATCAGAAATATGAAAAACGTTCAGCTTTACCCCCTGATCCCCCAAAAGGAGTTTCTTCCCTTTACCATACCTTTCGCCTACAGAGCCCCGCTAAATTTTTGGAAAAATTTCAATATTCTCAGATCTCATACCTGGGTGTTCATTTTTCTTCTCTGTTTATGTGTGTCATTTAGCAGGTGGGTGCATGGATGGATGGGAGCGAGCGCATGCTGAATAAATGTGAAGTAAGTCTCATTTTTGGATTATTTAAAGTTGCGCATTAGGAAGATATTATTGGAAAGCAATGTGTATAGTGGTTGTTCAACTCATCTTTTTCCTCTAGACTAATTTGGATTCCTCTTTTTTTCCCAATTGAAGAAATCGATACATAAATGTTAGTCGCAACTTAGACGCGCAACATGAAAAATTGTCATATCGAGATCGGACAATATTCAGTGCGCAATATTATATTGTCCAATTGTGATGTGACAATTTTTCATATCCCACACCAAGATGTGAATAGCGTATAATACACGCGGCCATATTTATTAAATTTACTGCAAATGAACCTTCACTCAATGTGAAATGTTGCACGTTTGGGAGAATGAGGGTTTAATGGAGGAATAACCCATTCAACATGTAATAACAATTTGTCAAAACTTACTTATTGTATTTCTGTGGAGGGAAAGATCCTAGACCACTGATCAGTACAAAGTCTTACATACACTATGCATTTGCAAATACAACATTCTGCAATGCATAGTACAATGTGGCACATTAAAATGCCAGTAAAGTAAAAACTAATTACCATTCCACTGAAAACCTGTACAAACAATTTTTTTTTAAAAATATACTAAAACCACAACATCAAACATAAAGGAAATGATTTGCTACGGAAACTGAAAAAAAGTGAATTAACAAAAGTAAACTTTCTGTTTGCATGCAAAACCAAACTCACTGTGTCTGAAGTATTTGTTACTTGACATAACGTCCGTAACAAATACTTCAGCCTATTTCTCAGCTTTGTGTTATGACTAAAACATAAAGAAACTAAGGCAAGAAAACCTCAGGTAATTTGATGCGACGCTGACGTGATGTGTGGTGTTTGAGGGGGTAGTTGATTAGATGGTTGACGGGAGGACGGAGTGGAGTGGGCTAAACCTGCCAGACCGACGGATACTTGCTGGTAGGTAGAAGAGCTGATGGACAGGGACAAGGGTGGTGGTTGGTGGAACAGAAGTCGATGTAGGGTGATGAGACGCGAAGGAAGAAGGAAGCTACACCCGGACGATATAGATGCCGTGTAGTTGGGTCGAATGAGCGGTGGTGCGAAGGTCAAAGAAGAGATTGAGGTGCGTAAAGATGGATAGGTGAATGGGGTGGTGGAAGTTGAACAGTAGGAGGCCGATGTGGGGCCTGGCCTCGCAGCGCAGGCTTTGGACATGACCAAATAATGGCCGCCACCGTGCACTAAACACGAGGCAGTTGCGCAGGGTTGCAGAAGACCCTGACAGATGCGTGGATTAGAGTTGGGCGTTACCAGATGCGCTGGCAAATGGTCAACTAAAACGTTGCCAGCAGCAGGCCTTCAGTAGAAACCTAGAGTGTAGTGCTGAGGTCACGATACCTTTCCTGGAACTGCCGGATTGAACTTTTCAATTAGCAATGTCAAAGACATGATGGAACAAATGTTTGTTTTATCTCTCACTCTCCACTATGATTTCAATGCATCTTCTTCCACTCAAAACGATTGTTATTCTAACTCTTTTCTATATTTATTTACTTATCTTATTTAACTAATATTATTTATTTCTTATATTTATTTATTTACTAATCTTATTTTATAACTTTATTTATTTAGGCAGCTATTGAAAATGCTGACAAATGCAAGACAAAATGTATCACCAAAGCTACCTGTAGTAGTTTGACCTGTTATTAGTTTTACACTCAGCCCAATTTGCAAACATTTGAATAATGAAGAACAAAACTGGGGAAAACATGCACTTTTCTCATTTCTTCAGGGGCTTTATCTTACTTCACCCGTCTAAATCCATTTCCTGCCTTCCTGTTTCTCATTTCTGAAGCCTGCTCTCAATCACACAGCATCAATGTCAAAGGACAACTAGGAAAAAATGAAATCAAATGAGGCACATACCTTGACCTCCTGGGCAATCTGTAGTCATCGTAAATTGGACTGCCACGACCCCGAGGACCACCTCCGAAGCCGCCACCACCACTACCACCACTTCGCCTTGGAGGACTTCTTCTGTCAGATCGACGTTTTCCATTTGACAGTTCCACTCTCACTCTGCCACCATTGATTCGTCTGAAAATGCAAATTTTACAAATCAAAACCTTCAGTACATAGGCATGAAAATTTGATGAAAGTATCCTCCTCAACTACATGTTATATTTTTTTTTAACAAAAGTCATAAATTGTCCATTTCCCTAAACTTGTAAACATCAAACAAGGATAAATATTACGAAGATCATTACAGACCTGCCTACCCCCCTCAGAGTAAAAGCGGGAGACAGGGGATCGAGGGTTTGCCAAAATGGAGCTCTGTATAATATCACGGCAAAATTGGTGATTTTATAATATATATACAGAGCTCCATTTTGGCAAAAGCGTGAGTCTCCCGCCAAAAGCGGGAGAATAGGCAGGTCTGTCATTACTTTGGTCTTTGTAGCATCATGTAGCAGACTGCACGATTAGTTCTAACACTGCCTTTCTAGTGATGTAAAAATAACGACATTAGGACAAAAAGCAGCAAACTTACGTGCCATCAAGTGCCCTCACGGCATCCTGTGCATCTCTGGAATCTTCAAATTCCACAAAGGCAAATCCTGGGGGCTTCCTGGCAACCCACACAGTGCGAAGTGGTCCATATTTACCAAATTTCTCTTCCAGTTCTTCCTTGGTTGCTCCATACCCCAGCTCTCCGATGTAAACTTTACATTTCAAATCCTTTGCCATTTCCTGCCCAAAGAAACAAAAACTTTTCAATATTGTCCTTGTACATACCCGAGGTTTATCTGAATCTCTTTATCTGCTGTGTATCATTGTATGCTACAGTACATGTGTGATAACGGCGCGTGTGTGTACATGCATAAAAGGTAAGATGAATCACTAAACACACAACTTAGCAACAATATAAATTAAAACTATCACCAGGCATTCTAACAGGAAACCAAAACTGCAGGTATGCCCTTGAAACGCCTGGTCTGGTGGGATATTTGAAGGGTTTCACTCCTGGCCCCTTTTCTAAACTATCATTATTCATATACGTGTGTATACTGTCTGGTCAGGATAGCAAAGTCACAGAAATCACAAAACACATAGCTGACATAAACTACGCCCATAAAGCAGTTAATTATGTTTACACTACTTTATTAATCTAAAACATATGTATATGATAGGATCCTAGCGTGGGACCATTTGTCTAAAATATAAGACTGTCTACAAATTAAAATGTCTATGACAATCACTGGTACAGAGGCTCGCAACAACCTCCAGAGCCTATGGAATGGAAATAAGTGCAGAGAAGACCAAAATGATGACCAACAACACCAATGGCATCAACACGGGCATCAAAGTCCAAGACCACTCCCTCAACAAGTGCATAGCTTCAAATATTTAGGAGCCACTACATCAGACAATGGGTCCCGACATGAAGTCCTCTCCAGGATCGCACAAACAACTGTAGCCCTGGCAAGGTTGAAGCCCATTTGGAAAGACAAGACCATCAGTCTACATTCCAAGGTAAGGCTGCTGCACTCTCTTGTCATCTCCATCTGCTTGCAAAACATGGACCTTCACAGCAGATCTACAACGAAGAATACAAAGCATGGAGATGAGGTGCTACAGAAGACTTCTGGGCATTTCCTAAACCCAGCACATCACCAACGACGAAGTCCGACAGACCATCACACAAGCCATTGGACAACACGATGACCTGCTCACAATGGTGAAGAAACGGAAACTGCGATGGTATGGCCACGTCACCAGATCATCAGGTCTTGCAAAGACCATCCAGCAAGGCACAGTGCAAGGAGGTAGAAGAGGGAGACCGAAAAAGAGATGGGAGGACAACATTCGAGAATGGACTGGCTCGACATTGGGCGAAGCCATCAGGGTTGCTGAGGACAGAGAAAAATAGAGTATGCTGGTTAAACGATCATCTGTGGTGCCCTAACGACCTCAGAGTTACAGGATAGGATAGGATAGGATAGGATGACTATCACTACATATTAGCTATTGACTATGGTGTGCATCAGGGATCGTGTTTACCAGTAATTTCATGAATTTTACGGATCAAGATTCGCCAATACCGATTAAAAAATGGATGCTCTGTCAAGACATACCCATTGTTATTTGTTTGACAGGGAAGAGGAGGGGGAGGGGAAGTTGGGGGGGAGGAAGGGGAAAATAAATAGTTTTAAAAAATCCTTTGTCTGTCAGTGTTCCCGATTACGCACAGTAGTGCGTCAATTACTCACAAAATATGAAAAATGACGCAGAAAAATTTGCATGTGGGCGTCCTGTGGACGCGCACATTTTTTTCGAATCGCTGAAGTCAAAATTACGACCAACGAGTGGCGAACTAATTCACGGCATAATCAGAATAAGAACCCAACTGAGACTACCAATGCAGACGATTAAAGATTGTGTCGGGAGTTGTCGTCCTTAAAAATCGCATGCGAGGGCATTGTAAACTTCCTTCAAGCAATCCATTCACTGAACAGAACTTCGTGAATCCATTCTTTGATTCTATCATACACGATCATGTCACTTCTGACTTGGTTGACTGGGCCCAAAACCCGTTCATCCACAGCAACATCAAGTACAGATCCTGTCATTATCGAAAATACGGAACTCCAAAGCAAGGATAAACAAATAAATGATGAAACTCAAACTGAAGTAAAGCGTCCAAAGAAACATGTTTTAATTTTTTGGTTTTATATGATTATGGTAACTAATGTGACGCTTTAACTGAGTAAAAAAAAAGAAGAAAAAAAGTTAGGCTTGGACTTGTTTTTACATTTCTTTTTCTGATTTGGGGACTCTCAAAATTTGGACAAGGACTCTTTAGTTAAAATTTTATACCTGGGAGTCCCAAGGACTCTCATTTTTGTGTGTGTGGAGGGAACACTGTCTACAACAAAGAGAGATAGATAGATAGAGATAGAGAGAGAGAGAGAGAGAGAGAGAGAGAGAGAGAGAGAGAGAGAGAGAGAGAGAGCAGGGAATTGCTGAAGTGAAAAATAAAGGAAACTAGGGAGGTCCGGGGGCATGCCCCCCCGTAAAATTTTCAAAATCAAGAACAAAATCTGTGCAATATGGCGTATTCTGATTGCAAAATTATGTAAGTAGTTTTGAAGTATGAAAAACATTCTTTTTTGTCTTTTTTTCTTGTGCTTTTTGTTTGAATGACCAAAGAATATAATGCTGTGATGTAGTGCTGATAAACAATGTACAACTAACAGACACGTTGCATAAAGAAAATAACATAAATTCAAAAAGGATTTTTGTATAATTGTATACATGTACAGTGATTATGTGAGAGAGAGAGAGAGAGAGAGAGAGAGAGAGAGAGAGAGAGAGAGAGAGAGAGAGAGAGAGAGAGAGAGCTGTACACACACACACAAAATTTGAACATGTACACAGCAGTATATTCAACATCTGAATATCAGCTGTCAAAACTAAACATAGCTCCAACATCAATATGGCAACCAATGACATTCCAATTGCTCTTCAGCTAAAACAACCAAAGAAAAAGAAAAACATATTTCCAGATTTGCCTAGAAGGATAAATATAAAAAAAATTACCTGAACAGCATTCCCAAGGCACAAGGACTGAATGAGCACCATTCAATACTAGTTCTAACTCTTCTGAATGCACCAAATGTTCAAGTCAGTACACACAAAGAAGACAAAAGAAGACCTATAAAGTCTGTTTCTTTTTGACGCCAAAACCTTCTTGAAAAGTTTCACCACGCTGTACAATCATAGCCTTTAAAGACATGATGGCGGTGATTAAGTACAACGACCTCGACCTCTCACTTCCGGTGAGACTTCTGTTGCGCTGTGTCTAAACACCGCAATAGTGTAAATTTTTTTATTTTGTTTTTATTTTTTTGGCGGAAGCATTATTGTTTTTGGTGGATGGAATTTTTTTTATGGCGGAAATCCGCCAAATGGCGGACAATTCCCACCCCTGAGAGAGAGAGAGAGAGAGAGAGAGAGAGAGAGAGAGAGAGAGAGAGAGAGAGAGAGAGAGTTGCATGGCTTGTTATGTTGATACAATGTTGCCATTGACATTGACCTTTTTTTTTCTGTTTTTTTTTCTAAAATACCTTATTCATTATTGTCCCTTTTTCATAGGGAAATTCTGGGCCGCCTCCCCTGAGAAAAGCGTAGTCGCAACCAGTGGCGCGCCCAAACCCAACCTACCTAACATTAGTTGTGATTTTGAAATTTTTGCTGAGGGAGCAAACCGGAGTACCCGGAGAAAACCCCCGAGACGTTGCCTGAGTCGAAAGTAAGTAATATTCGGAGAAACATAACGCTCAGATGCTGGATCGAATCCACACCTGTCAGACGCCATTGGTTTCTGGCCTGTGGACAAGGCAAGTTAGTCCAGCCTTAGCCCACTTGGCCACAATGCTCGTCTCTGGAGAAAAAAAAAGATATCAATGCTTTGTGTCGCAAGGTAGTGTTAACGAAGCTTCAAATCACATACCACATCAGCTCAGCTCTTTGCCCACACACTTGAGATTTCTATTAATCAAAGCAAAGATCATTGGGATATTGCTGTCATTTTTGCTTCCAAGAGTTCCGAAAAGGTCTTTGTCTTACACTGAAACTGAAAGTGGTTCATGGCCTAGTACATCTACAGAGTCTGAGTCTCAATCCGCGGCAAAGAGACCATCAGCATCCACATCATCCACTGCCAGAAGCTTCCAGGAAAAATGGCTCGAAGAGTTTCTGTGTTCACAGACAGAGGGGGAGAGGGAGAACTTACTCATGTTTTGTGCAGATTGTATGAAAACCCATCAGAAAAATATGCTTCTCAAGCATATATAGGAAGATGGAGATGACAAGGGAATGCAGCAGTCTTACTTTGGAATGTAGACTGATGGTCCTGTCTTTCCAAATGGGCTTCAACCTTGTCAGGGCAGCAGTTGTTTGTGCGATCCTGGAGAGGACTTCCTGTTGGGACTCAATGTCTGATACAATGGCTCCTAAATATTTGATGCACTGTGTTGAGGGACTGGCCTTGGACTTTGATGTCCGTGTTGATGCCATTGGTGTTGTTCGTCATCATTTTGGTCTTCTCCGCACTTATTTCCATTCCATAAGCTCTGGAGGTGGTGTCAAGCCTCTGTCACAGCTGTTCAAGTTCTTGTTCCTCTTCAGCCAATCCATCAATGTCATCCACAAAACGAAGATTGGAAATTGCTCTACCCCCTATGCTGACTGTGCCTTCATGATCTGCAAGAGCATCTGACATGATGCGCTCTAGGAAGATGCTGAAGAGTATTGGAGAGTAGGCATCCTTGACGCACACCAATTGTTGTTCTGAACCAGTTCCCGATGGCGCTGTTGTGGAGGGCTGCACTGGTAACCTTGTCATACAGGCTTTTGATGACTTCAATAATTTTAGGGCTGATGTTGTACACTTTCATTGTTGCCCATAGAGCTGCATGTCAGACTCGGTCAAACGCCTTCTTGAAGTCTATGAACACATGATATAGATGTTGTTGCCTATGTTGGTGCTGTAGGTATTTCTCACAGATTATTCTGAGGTTGAAAATCTGTTCAGTGGTACTTCACCCTGCCCTGAATCCTGCTTGTTCTTCAGCTATGATTTGTTCAGCTTGGGGTTTCAGGAGGACCTTGCTGGAAGGCTGATGAGGCTGAAGGTTACCTTTTTTGGGAAGAGCAGAGTTGCCAACCCCCCAAAAAGTTTTTAGTAGTAAAAATTCTGAATTTCAGTAGTTTTAATATGACATTTTCAGTAGCCATTACCATACGTCCTCGCATTTTTTTTAAACGAAGACATGCATACACAGTCTGCAAACGAAGGTCGTGAAGAGTGTTTCCGCACGAATTATTGAGAGATCCATATCGGGCTTGAAGAAGGTGGCTACCGACTGAACAGGGACTAACTTTTCTGGATCAGGGCAACAACTTTTGTGACGGTTGCCATTCACGCGTCGCGTCACATCGTGGAAGCCGCCATGTTGAATGCTAACATCTGCCAAGCACGCTGTACAATACACGCTGTGTTTTAATCTCGATGACGCAGTGATGCACGGAAATTTTTCAGAATACTCTTTCCTATACTCTTGATTTGCTGTCCTCTTCTTTTTTTCTGGGCTTTCATCGCTAGTTTTCTTTCTTTTTGGCATCATGGATTCAAAATATGCCGCACACAAACTTTTCTTCTCGCGCTGTAGAACGTGACCTGGAAACGAAAGTGTCACAGAAAGGTCGAGGTTTTGTGCACCGATTGGCCGTTTGCAAAACCACTTCACGGTGATTGGTCGAATTTCCTAGGTAACATGCACTGGGAGCGTGATCTATTACACCGTGCACGTAAACTGAATGACTGTGACCTTAAGGTGCTACGGGAGGCACAGGCGCTCAATAAAACTCGTTAAAACTGTAATACTATCGTCGAAAATTGACTTTCCGTAGTAAATTTTCTATTTGCGTAGCTCCGTAGCCGAGTATTCATTTCCGGAGTAAACTACTGAAATTCCGTAGTGGTTGGCAACCCTGGAAGAGTGATGACTTGTAAGCGACTGGGTCCATAGTATAGACCACTCCCCACTCAGCCAGATCTTGTTACAGATAATGGTGAGGGCATCAATCATCGCTTCTCCTCCTGCTTGTAGCAGTTCCGCGGGTATGTTGTCCACTCCCGCTGACTTCCCTTTCTAGTTTCTTTAGCGATTGCACTGCTGCCTCAACTTCTTCCCCAACAACCTTATGGGATAGGATAGGAGGACAGGACTGGCATCCCCAAAAGAAATTAGGGCCGAAAAATAACATAGATCTATGTCTGTTTATGCCTATGGTATCCCAACCGACCCTAATTTTTTGGCTCAACCCTAATCTTTTTGGTCTGGAAAACTGTTTTTTTTTTTTAAAAACAAAACAAAAACAAAATTCGCTCTTGAGGGGAAAAAAAAAATTGGCCGACATTCCGCCTTTTTTTCCCTATGATTATGTCACCATAAACTCTTCTTTTTTTGGGGGGGCCTAATACTATAGTAATACTAATAGTAATATACATTATACAGTAATAGTAATAGAATACTTTTTTTTTAAAGTGTTTTTCATTTGGATTAACGCTAATCCCAAAGTGAGAAAAAAATGGACAATGGGTCTCGACAGGAAGTCCTCTCCAGGATCGCACAAACAACTGCTGCCCTGACAAGGTTGAAGCCCATTTGGAAAGACAGAACCATCAGTCTACATTCCAAAGTAAGACTGCTGCGCTCTCTGGTCATCTCCATCTTCCTATATGCTTGCGAAGCATGGACCATCACAGCAGATCTCCAACGAAGAATACAAAGCATGGAGATGAGGTGCTACAGAAGACTTCTGTGCATTTCCTATACCCAACACATCACCAACGACGAAGTCCGACAGACCATCACACAAGCCATTGGACAACACGATGACCTGCTCACAGTGGTGAAGAAACGGAAACTCCGATGGTATGGCCACGTCACCAGATCATCAGGCCTTGCAAAGACCATTCTGCAAGGCACAGTGCAAGGAGGTAGAAGAAGGGGGAGACCGAAAAAGAGGTGGGAGGACAACATTCGAGAATGGACTGGTTTGACACTGAGCGAAGCCATGAGGGCTGCTGAGGACAGAGAAAGATGGAGTATGCTGGTTAAACGATCATCTGTGGTGCCCCTACGACCTTCGGGTTATGGGACAGGATAGGGATAGGATAGGAGAAAAAAAATGCAAACAAAGGTCATTGATCTCCTGTTCTTACTAGCGAAATAAATTATACTGATGAGGTGCGTCTACCGTTGATTTACCCTTTGACTTTGCGACATTTTAAACAGTAGTTAGTTGGTTATTTATGATTTCGACTTGCCCAGATCGTAATGGTTAATTAAATAACATACCCCAGTTAATTTGTAAAGTTAAAACAAAACGTACCATTTAAAATCAGCACTGCAGAAGTCCGTAAATTTATCAAAAATTAAAACGTACGCCCAACGAATGGAAGAATGCCCCGTTCCTTTTCTTTTTTTTTTCTTTTTTTTTTTTAATTTGTTAGGACAGGAAGTAGCAAACTTCTGGGTAAAATTTTAAACCTTGTAATAAACGAGCGGACACTTTACGATTAAATATGAAACTGTCCTTAATTTATTCTACATCTACATACAATTTAATTTATATCATTTGTCATATTTTATACCCAATAAATATATACAAATTTATATTTATAGTAAGTCAATGTGACTTCGACTTTTTTTTAATTCGTTTCGATTTTTATGCCATCACAATTTTTTAAAGGCTGTTGAATAAATTATCGCCCGTGTTATACTCCGATTGTTCGAAGGTATGCGTTACGACAAATTTAAAAGTTAAAAATTACTGTGATTAAGTTATCTGCTATTTTATTATAGCTAACACATTATTGTGGTTACTGTTTTGTAATAGTCTTCCCAATAAATATTGGCATTTTCCCATTTTTGGTGAATTCCCCCATGCGTTTCAATGTTCATGAGACCGGCTTTTTTCTTTTCCACGGATCCGACCCGTTTTCTACTAGTACTAATGTTCACTCACTATCGTGGGCTTGATTTAGATCTCGGTGTCATCTGTTTCTTCTGATTGACTTTGTATTTAAGGGTCCCGTTGGCGCACAATAATATTGTAAGTTTTTCCAGCATTTGTAAGGATGATATTTTTTCATGTTCAGAATCAGATAGAAATTTGTTGTGCGTCCCTGACGGCCCGAGTTTGAGTGACGCTCAAACGGTTTTCATACTGCGTAATTTACATGCAGATGAGTGCATTTGTGAATGTATGATAAGCACTGATTCTAGGAGTAGTACTGATCATTATAATTTACTTCCCCTAAACCAGTAATAATAATTGAATAATTTTTATATGATTATGAAATAAAATTTTAAAAAAAAAAAAGTTAGGGTGTCTGCCTTGCTAATGACACGAAGAAAAAAAAAATGCCCTTGAAACTTTTTAAGAGGCCACCACGGCACGGCACCAGAATTTGGAGGAGGTCATATTATGTCACACTATTGACTATAACTAGAAGTATTATGACAATTATTATTCCTTGTCATGATTGTGTTTTAGATACTAGTAGAAATGGATTGTCTGCCACTCATTTGGCCATTGATTTTGCATGGTAAGTGGAATGATCGGCTTTTGCATTGGAGTACAGTAGTCAGTACAAAATCTTGATGCGCAGAAAATCCACGCATCTTACCTCGGAACCATCATTGACGACAATCTGAACTTCACTGCAAATACTCCGACCATCCACAAAAAATGTCAGACCTGAGGTCTTCAAAATCTCGGAAATCTTCAAGTAAATAGCAGCATCCTTCCAACTTTTTACACTTCTTTTATTGAGGCCAAGTATTAAAATAAAGTGTGAAAGGAGAACAACTGGTGTTTAAATGTCACCCGATAGGTCCGAGCCTTTTCCTGATGCCACTCTTTATTTTTTTATTTTATCTGCTGGTTTGGGAGCTGGTGCATGCAAAACAGAAGTGTGTGGGATTGAGTGGTGATTGTCTGTGACTGAGTGTGGTAAGATTGTGGGTGTGAAACCAGAAAGGCTTGTGCAGGACAGCACTTGTGTGTTTGCAAACCACTTTCAGCTTCTACTATCTGTATTACAGAGTTCAGAAGCTGGTGAATTATAGTTTCATCCCAAACTAGACTGCCTCTCGTATCAGTCTATGTAATGTTTAGTGTAATGGTACTGATGCATAACATATTCAGTCCTGTAGAGGGGTTTTGAGCGCTCTATGATTGTGTTTGTATGTGTGCGTTCATTGTTTTATCTATAACTGTTAGTTTAATGAGGATTGTGTAATACTGCAATAATGTAAACAAGAAAAATCCCCATCTGTGATGTATTAACAAATATAATATCTACACCACGCCTGTAACAAAGTGTTTTCAGTTACATCTGTTGCCCCCCAAAAAGAAAATGTCTGTTTTTGGTGTCCCGACCGCAGGGTTGCCAACCACTACGGAATTTCCGTAGTTTACTCCGGAAATGAATATGCAGCTACGGAGCTACGCAAATCAAAATTTTACTACGGAAAGTCAATTTTCGACGATAGTATTACAGTTGTAACGAGTTTTATTGAGCGCCTGTGCCTCCCGTAGCACCTCATGGTCACGGTCATTCGGTTTACGTGCACGGTGTAATAGTGCATGTTAGGAAATTCGACCAATCACCGTGAAGTGGTTTTGCAAACGGCCAATCGTTACACAAAACCTCGACCTTTCTGTGACACTTTCGTTTCCGGGTCACGTTCTACAGCGCGAGAAGAAAAGTTTGTGTGCGGCGTATTTTGAATCCATAATGCCAAAAAGAAAGAAAACTAGCTATGAAAGCCCAAAGCGTGCTTGGCAGATTTTAGCATTCAACATGGCGGCTTCCACGATGTGACGTGACACGTGAATGGCAATCGTCACAAAAGTCGTTGCCCTGATCCAGAAAAGTTAGTCCCTGTTCAGTCGGTAGCCACCTTCTTCACGCCCGATATGGATCTCTCAATAATTCGTGCGGAAACACTCTTCACGACCTTCGTTGCAGACTGTGTATGCATGTCTTCGTTTAAAAAAAATGCGAGGACATATGGCTACGGAAAATGTCATAAAACTACTGAAATTCAGAATTTTTACTACTGAAAACTTTTTTTGGGGGGGGGGGGGGGGGGGGGGTTGGCAACTCTGCGACCGATATTAATTTTTTGTAAAAAACCGACACTTTTTTTTAAATTTTCTGCACCCAAGATGAAAAAGGCTTAAGAAAGCGAGGGGAAAAAACTGACCCTTCCCCCCTCCCCTCCCCATCTTACCTTAAAGTTAAACAGACTTGTTATTTTTTTTCTTTTTGGAGGGAAGAGTGGGAGTGGACCTTATATGTGATTTAATATGATTTGTGATACCTAATGTCACTTTAATACTGTGTTCATATAAATTAATTTCTCATCCAAACTGCAAGTCTTAATTGCCAGTCATGAGTTAGTGCATTTGTCCATGTTTGAGTGATATTTGTTTATTTATAAATTATGTTTACATGTATATATTTTGTGCTTTTTTGGAATCTGGGCAATTCTAGAATTGACCTGTGCAATTCTAGAATTGGCCTGCCCATTGTTTGGAATTCCAACATTGGTTAGAGTTAGGGTTAGACACTTATCCTAGCGGGCCAATGTTGGAATTCAAAAAATAGGCAGCCCCTTCTATAATACTACTAATTCCAAAAAAGCGCAGATTCCAAAAAAGCGCAGAACAAATATATATAATATATTTTATTAAAATTTTAGGGCTAAACAATGGCATCATGCTGTGACATTTCAGTGTATGCCATATTTATAGCAAAATGGCTGTATTTGTTTATCGTAATATAAATGTTATACTTTTTGTTTGTCTGCACACCACTCTGTAATTTCTTAAAAGATATAAGAAAGTTGTCTTATGCTATAGCAGAAGTTAGTGCATCAAAGTGATGCATAGATCTCTAAAGCAATGTTGTCAAATTCAGGGATCGAAATTGCCCACACAAAATGCTGAAGACCACAACCCATACAATGGGGGGAAAACCCTTTACACAAGAGGAGCACTTGTAGCAGTCAAGAACTTTCATTGTTATTGTTTTCTGATTACTCTCTCAGCAATGTTTATTTGGCAATGAACACCTTCCCCCTCCAAAAATTTCATTGAATTGATTGTGTGAAGTCTTTAACCTAAAAGTAAACAACCTTTTACTCGTTGCTTTAAAAAGTTTCATGATATTTGCGGGACTAGCAAGCTTTCAGGCAAGATTTTAACCAGGGCAAGCTTCTGTGTTTTACGGGGCTGAACTCCAATATACAAGGCGTTCAGCCCACACCAATTTTGAACTCTGGAATTGATTTCTGTGTGTTGATACGCACATCTGTGTGTAATATTGTTTTTATATCCTTCAGCATGTAACTGTTGATGGCAGTGATAATTATTATTAATAATTAACACTGCCACCAACATTTACACACTGAAGGATTTAAATTTACATCAGCATGTGTTCTGTGAATACAGAAAATATCAGACTGATCAATATGACAGGTACATAATGGATCAGATTTACACAAACTTCTACTGCTGGTCTGGTAGTTTATTGTTGCTGTTTACAGTTGCAGAAAAAGACACGGAACTGGCGCGAGAAAGTGACACCATGTCGTACGATTCACGTTCAAAGGTGTATGTGGGAGACTTGGGCTATGGCACAACTAAAGAAGAGCTTGAAGAAAAGTTTTCTCGTTATGGTCAACTGCGCAGTGTATGGATTGCCAGGAAGCCCCCAGGTTTTGCGTTTGTCGAGTTTGAAGATCCCAGAGATGCTGAGGATGCCATCAGAGGACTCAGTGGGGTGTAAGTTGTTTAGCCGTTTATCTATCCTTTGGTGACAGTCCACCCAATATTCTCATTACCTGGTTTTTACCTACAGTTACCCTTCCCATTTCAACTAGAGTAACTGAGCACAAAGGGTAAGATGTTACATATTGTTACTTCAAACTATTGGTTAATATAACTTTAGTCTGTTAGATTTGATCATGGGCTTCTATCTTATTAGTGTAATCCCTGATGGCTGATGTGAAGTTTGATTTTGCACAGTATTTCCTAATTTAAAATTAACCAAATAAAGGTAAAATAAATAGAACAGATAGAATTGACACTTTCACTCAATCCAAACATTAAAGCAGTGGCTTTACTATTCCTGGCAATTTGTGTTTGCATTGCACTTGCAGGCGTATAAATGGAAGAAGAGCTCGTGTTGAGTTGGCATCAGGTCGAAGAAACTCAAATGGACCACGTTATGGTGGTGGTGGTGGTGGTGGCGGCGGCGGTGGCAGGGGTGGGCGTGGTCCCCCCAGAGGCAGACCATCCTATGACGACTACAGACCACCTCGCAGATTCAGGTAGTTAATCCTACGTTCCTGCCACGGGAACTTGACTTTTATTTAGTGTCATGTTTTTCTTTTCTGGTTAGGAAAACATGCACAGAAGCCAGTGTGTCCCGTCTGTTAAAGAATACATTTCTAATATGAACATATTGGAACAAGATGTCATTTGTAAGCTTTATTTTTTGTTCCACATACAGAGATGCTGAAAGCCAAAATTTTCTAACGGCTGCAAAACAAGTGACACAATTGAAATGGTAGTCGGACAGAATGATCACTAGCCCTGTTCAAGATGGAATGAACACTAACTAGTCTGTTAACATTTACACAAAATGAAATTCAAATGTTTTTTGCACACAATGACGGAGTGTATCATGGGCTATGAATAAAAGAAAGGTTGATTGAGAAATAATGGTGGCCTGTTGGGTAAGTGAGCTGCAAGGTTTGGGTTGCCTGTGGTAAGTTTCACTTGCATTTAGCAACTGGACAAATGCTTTCAGCACCTCTGCATGGATTCTCATCTCTTGTTTTGTAACGTTTACTTTCTTAATTGTCCTTGGCGAGACTATGACGACCATGGTTGGTATGTTCCAAGAACATGTGTACATGTATATATACGTGAGTATGTGCGACAATAAAAAATTATACATATGACTGTGTGTCAAAACGTGTAATACCTATGAGGGACAAGTACAGTAAAAATTAATTTTTTTTCCTGTTGATCATTCTTTGTTTTTTTATGATACTACTATATGTGCTTCATCTTGGTGTAAAAGGACCAGATACTATATTAAGTCATTTTGGAGAAGTATGACATTAAAATGTCCAAAAGAGCAAAGCTGTCTGTTGTGAATACTTACATTAAAGCACTGTAGTAATTGCTAAAATGTATTATTTAATTTACTTACAATCATTTTAACTTACTTTAATTACTACTATAACTTTAATCATTACTACTACATCATAGTAACACTAAAACATAAGGACTAAACCATTTAAAAGGGTAGAAAAATAACAGAAAATGCTGTAAGCATTCACAACTGCCACCGATCAACATTGACTGGGCAAATAACAAATTTAGAATTGAAAAAAATACTAAAACACACCACCACTACAAACAAAACGATACATTCTTATTTTTAAAGATGATTTTTTAAAAAAAAGTATATAATTAAACACTTTTTCAGCTTTGTTGTAAGCATTCACAACTGACACCAACTTTTAAAGTTTCATGATTAGCTGGTCAGTACATTTTGTTCATGGGTATTTATACAAAGACACTTCACCACTGTTTTAAAACAACAGACACAATTTTATTTTATTCATATATAAACACGTCAGAGGTTTATTTGTTAGACTTAAAATTCACAACAGACATTGATGTGCACAATAAAAAGAATCTTTTATTAGGAAATCTCATCTATATATTTGTACTGAGATTAAAAATAAAAAAATCAAATAAAAAAAAAATAGTCAACTTGAGTACACGAAAACGTAGATTTCAAGGTGTCGGCCGTAAAAAAAAAAAAAAAAATCGTGAAAATCTCAATCAATTTTATGACATGCAATCTTTTTAGCACACAGCAAGTTTACGCGCCTATTGTTAAATAATACCGGTTTGTTTGGGTTAAATGCACTAAAAATAACTATTGCGGCCTTTTAAACTTTGATTGATTTTGTTACACATATGTGTAAGACTATCTTATTTATCGATTTTTTTTTCCTAATGAACCACAACAATGTCCCTAACAAGACCGGTCGTTTTTATTGCTGATTGGGATAATGCTTATATCATTTGTTTCAATCAATCTTTGTTTCTCTCAATGCAGCACTTCAAATTGAACAGTTTTGTTTAAACAGTTTTTATTTACATTCTTAGCAATCAACCCTCAAAAGCACATGTTTTGACACTTAGTCATATGCATTTTGTGCTTATATTTAAAATAATTGTAAAACTACAGTAAGCCTGAATTCCTTTGCATTGACAGTGGCTTGATTTTGAAAATAGACTATTGGTTGTTTTTAGATAATTTTGTAACTGCTCTTTGAATGCAGTCATTGAAATTCCTATTATTGCGTCGGTGTTTGCAACCAAGATTCTTTCTCTTTGACTTGGGATGATTACATTGTTACATAATATTAAACTTTATGAAATAGTAAAGCAACACTTTTCAACACTTGTGTTGCAAAAATGTACTTCTGTTGACAATTGAAATCTTGAAAAAGAGAAATCTTGGTTCTAAACATGTGTATTGATATTGTTGTAGTACTAAAGACAAGTGCTAAAAACTATAGATTATTATTGTTTGACAGAAGTTGGTTTTGTACAGATTAACTCAAGTTTGCACTGGCCCCGTAATTTACAGGATGACTCGCTTGCACTCCGCTCACCCCTCCGGGCTTCTGATTGCTCAAACATGAGCAGCTTCGTTCTGTACGCCCCCTGGCTTCGGCCTTCCTGTCTGCTCGCGCCATAGCGTTTGGCTATAATCACTTTCATCCTCCACCAGTAAAATGTCGACCTTCGGTTCTGCTAAGGCCCAAGGGTTCCAAGAAAGTATGGTACTTCTCGAACACCTCTCCTGCTAGCTCCAATCTCTTAACGCCTCATTTGGGCTTCGCTCGCACACACGAAAAGGGGGGCTCAGTTCCCTTTTTCGTCTCGCTTCGATCGACTCGTGGTACTGGCTACAATACCTAAAGTACCATGTCTCAGTCGACGAGTGTCTGCTGTTCATTTACTTTCATCCTTTTAGGTATGCTCATGTTTTGCCCTGTTTCAGTTGTTATTTTAAGTTAGCATGTTCATAGTTACGTGTCCTGAGAATTTTCCTGACATGAATTTTATTGTTTTTAATGTAAATGTTTTGTGGTTGTAATGTTCAAATATGACTTTGTTTTTATTACAAATTGATTTATACTGTTTGAAATAAAAGAAAATGTATGTTATTGTAGCTATTCTGTTTAAAGTCACCGGAAATTATGTGCCATTTTGATGATAAACCCAGGGGTGAGATTTAACCCAGGAGACTAACTAGCCCGCCGGGCTAGCTAGGAAGTAAAGTGAGGTAGCCCGCATGGTTTTTAGGCAGCCCGACAATCGCGTATTTACGGCAATGTGTACAGTGCATTAGACCAACTTCTTTATCGAAAATGAGCCAAGATCGATTTTCGCTATCTGAACGTTTCAGCCATGCAGTCTGAAAATGTCTTTTTCTCTTCGATTCATACTCTTTGTGACGCTCTTTCTTCTCCGAACTAGAATTCGCCTTCTTTGGCGGGGGTTCGTTGACCCCAGAAATAAAGTTCCACATTTTCGGATCAACAACCGTCACCTTGACACTACACGTAATTTGTAGCAGTGTTTTTTTCACAAACAAAGCAGACAGCGCGCTTGGCGCAAAAGGGAAGTAGGCAAAGGGAAATAATCCTCGCGTATGCTTCATACTCGTAGCAGACGAACAGTGACCTAAAAACGCTCTCGCTTCGAACCGATCTTCTAAAAGTCTGCAAGTAGTATTTTTTTTTTAGGTCGCCAGGCGGGCTGGCTCAACTATAAAGTGAGGTCGCCCGAGCCGGTTTTAAGTCGCCTCGGGCGACCGGGCGACCGCTAAATCTCACCCCTGTAAACCACATGAGAGTTAACCAAGAGCATGAATCTGCGACAGCAAAAAGAAAGTGGATCCTTGATCGCGCAGCTGTAGAGAACACACAGCCATTTGTGTTATAAATAGAAAGGGTGGGATCAGACTGCATCTTTGACAAAACACATCGGCCACTCGAATGGTTTATTCTTAAACTGAGTAAGAACTAATATGAAATCTTCAATTCAATCGAAACTATATAGGCCTACGATAGGTGAAAGTTTCGCATATAATAAAATAGGCCTATAAGAATGTTTTCCCAGTTATAGGACTGTATTTTTCGATGTAAATGAAGATATTATAGGTTCATTTGTACGCAGGTTTGGGAATAAACCATTTTGATAAGTTTTGTTTTGCCAAAGACACAATCTGATCCCGCCCTTCTTTCAGGATGTATGGGCTGGTACACTACTATTACCGCTATGCTATAGAGGATCCACTTACCTTTTTCAATCGCAGATCCATTCTACTTACTTAATTCCCCTGTGGTTTTGCATAGTGGGGCTTGGATTGGTTACAAAGATTGGAGAGAGTGGTGGCAGATACCATTATTTATGGAGGGCAATGGGCGATTGGCAGCATTGTCTTGAAAAGTGATTGGGAGGATAGAGGACATTTTAGATTCTGAAAGAATATTAAAGGGGGGAATTGTAAAGTAATTGCAAATTACATTTTTAGCTTCCTTGGAAGGTGCAGGAAGTGAAAATGGAATAACGTATTTGATAGAATTCATTACAATTGAAGTATTAGAATAGATGAGCAGATGTTTGTATGGAAAATTAAAAGAAATTCTGTGGTTTGTAATATGCAGGATGACAGTGGTATGAGGGTAAATGCCATGATCAACAATACAGGAGTGAAACGCTGCATCAGGATATGGCAGCCAGTTTCAGTTTTACACAATGTTATTGAAGTGCTTGTGTTTGCAGAGATTCCAAATCCAGAAGTCGAAGTGCATCACCATCTCCCGCACGCAACAGGCCAAGAAGCCGCAGCAGGTAATCTACACTTTGGATATTACTGATTGATATGGGGGAAAAAAATGTCGCAAGTCCCCCCCCCCCTTTTTTTTTTTTTTTTTTTGTAGTCTTTTTATGGAGACACTAAAGATTCTGATTCTGGATATATTTAACACGACTCATCCTGTGTAGCCAGTTGAATAAGTGAGGCAGTTTTATCCCTTTCTCCTACGTCACAGTAACTCAACCAAAGCTTATTAGATTTTGAGGTTAGGTCAGCCAGGCTAGCTATAAATAAATATCTTCGCCGATGCTTCCTTTCACTGAAAGGGAGGGTGCAGGCAAGCTATAAATAGCTCGCAGCAAGCAAAATGTGGAGGCACTAAACAGTGCTGCTCACATAGGAATTGAGCTGGTGTGAAGTCTTTATTTTGGGGTGACCGGCTGGCGGAGTGCCTTTAGTGTTGCCACTGGGGGTCTTTTGTGCGGATCGGCGGTGAATCCTCTTTCGGCCAAGTTGTGGTCTTGATTTTGTGGTCCTGATTCGGCTCTTTGCAATCCGCTTCACCCAGGGTTAAAACCAGTTAACACTTTTGTATTAGACAAAAAAAAAGTCAAAGATTGCTTTGTATCCAGATGTGCTCATCGTGTGTTTGTTGTGCTTTGTACAGGAGCTAAACGAAGAGCAGCAGAGTGGAGCCGTTGTGTTGAGATGGGACCACGCGTCAAGGTGTGTCACGTGTCCTCGGCTGAAGACCATAGTACAAGACGTGGAGAAAGATGCTTGTAGTTTCTCGTTGTTGTTATTTTGTAACTCGTACAGTTTATTTGTGCTTTCCTGGCCCCATTCCACTTCAATTTTTTTCTGTGTTTTTGTGGGTCCTCTCTGCCCTGAGTGACAATAAGACTTACCAAAACATGTGCACTTTTTACTTTTAATCTCCATGAACAAAATGCTTTGCAGTGGTCATTACGATTTTAAGTCTCCAGCAGTGTTGTCCAGCTTGGCGGTAGGAATGATGTGGCAAATGAGAAATCCACCACAGCCCTCTCCTGGTTTGCCCTGCCTAGTGCAGCCCTCCAGAGCATGTTGCACTCTATCGATGCTATAGAATTAATATTGTGGTGGATTTGAGTGTCTATGGTAGCCAGAAGTTTGTCATTATGATCTGCAATGTGTCTGAAATGGAAGTTTTATAAACATGCATGTAATCATGTGGAAAGGTGTGATCATGAATGATAACCCATTACATTTACTGAATGGCCTGTGTGAAAGACTGGAGTGCCTGCTTGTGTGTTTGTTTTTGCCTGCGCAGCATGCTTGAGTGTCACATGCTGTTTGTGAAAGGTTTGAATGGTCAGTGTGATAAACAAATAATGCGGACATCAAAAAGGGTATGAAAGGGTTAAAATGCGAGTAAAATAAAAAGACTAGAAAGGAAAGGGAAAAGAGCATTTTGGTTTTGTTGTTAAATCGGTATACTATCGACCTTTTACTTGGTGTGGAAACCAGACTCTTTAGCTGTTTTTAGTTGCTTAATTATTTCTCTTGGCATTTGTAATGGCGTCTATCATTCAGCATCTTTTAGTTTAGATTTAACATCTGGACACCAGTTTGCTGTTTTAGTTTCAGTGTTGTGTTTTTTAAGCTAATCTAGAAATATTGGTTTAAAACAGACACTAATACTGTGCTTTTTTTTTCTCCCACCCACTTTATTCATAATTTTCAGTTATTCAATATAAGCGTATCTTTTAATGTATGCAGGAGAATGTGCACAAAGAGTAAGTCTTTTACAAATTGTTCCATAATTAGAATATAGATATGTCGTCGTAAAACTATAGTAGAAGAATTGGGGATTCCAAATAAGAAAACATCGTCAGTCATCATACCACGTTTTCTAAGTTTAGTTTTGTTTTGATGCAGACAAACACAATCGTGGTATGATATTGTGAACCCCCCCCCCCCCCCCCCCCCCCACTAAAATAGCAGTTTTCTTTTGTGATTTATGTAGCAGATAAAAAAAACATTTTAATTGGTGTTGTATGATTTTAGTGTTGGCATTGCAGTCAATAACAGAAATGCAGCGTCAGTTAAATTTGTGTTCACTCATGTTCAAACTTTGTACGTAAATGCTGTTGCCCTTGATGCTGTACTGACGTAATAAAAATTACATTATGTGGGCTTTTTCTCTTATGTCAGTTGTTTTCAGGCTTGGCTATTTTTGCTCTCTCTCTCTCTCTTTCTCTCTCTCTCTCTCTCTCTCTCTCTCTCTCTCTCTCTCTCTCTCTCTCTCTCTCTCTCAATCATTACTCTTTACTATTTTTCTGTTTATTCAGAGGTGCCAACCAGTACGGATTGACTGTATTTAATTCCGGCGAAGTGAAATAAATACGGTAATTTAATAAAAATGCGGAGGAGAAGTTGCAGATCGTTTATCTTTGCCAGCGGTGCTTCTGTACCAGTTTCTGGTCTAATAATAGTACTCCTGCAGTCTAATAATAGTACTCCTGCACTCACTGAACGTCGATGTGTTCAACAAGCTGATATTAATGGTGATTTTAGAGTAAAACAAGTGTGATGTTCAACAAGCTGATTTTCATCGTAATTTGAGAGGACTGAAAATAGCCTGCTGTTTTAGAGGGAAGCCTGTCGTTATTTAATAGTGTAATTGGCTGGGTTTTGCGAGAAAAAAAATACTGACAAGTGTGATAACAAATACTGTACTGACATACGGGTCTGGAAATACTGACAAGAAGATTAGGGGGTTGGCACCTCTGTTTATTAATCATTACTCTTTTTCTTTTTGGCATCACTCCCTTACTCTGTTCTAGTCTATTTCGTCTAATGATTACATGCAACGTCAGTGACCTCAACATTACATCATGGTTGCTAACTGGAAGACTCGTTTCGTTTTATGTCTGTTTTAATTCTGATTTTGTATCAAGTACGACTCTTTTGCCATACGAATTAAGATGGTCAATTGTAATATGGATTCCTCCAGTGGGGAAGGAGAGAGCTCCCACAAATTGAATGTAAATTTTATTGAAGGCACCCATTCAGTTTTTGAGACCCATATTTTTTAACTATAAATTAATTGACACTAACTCAATCTAGACATCTACAAAAATGCCTAAATGGTTAAGTCTACCATCTATTTAAAGAAAATAAATCAAAAGAAAAAAGATTAAGAAAAAAATATTTAAGTGGCAATGCAGGCAGTTAAGATGGACTACAAAGATACTATTTATAACTATCTCGGCTACAATGTAGATCAAGATGATAAAACGGGGTCAGATAAATATGGTGGCAGTTTTGATTTATCTTCTCAGGTTCAAATCGATTGGTGGCAAAAGTAAGTTTTTCACTGTCCTTAGCAGGATTCCTCTGATGGTTCAGTGTCGGTTAAGCTCTTTGCCCCAACCTTCCCGGGACTCCACTTTATGGAAATTTAGTGCTTTAAATTCCCACTGTCGCTGTCTTTCTCCTTTGTAACTTTGTTATTTCTTGTTCCTATTCTGTTCTATCAATCTACTATACTATCTCCTTTGCTTAACCAGTTACCTACCTTTTTTTCCTTGAAAACTCTTCCAGGACAAAACTCCTTATTTGTAACGTCTGAGGCTTCCTATAATATTATTATTTGGTAATGTAGGCATTTTATATACATGTATGTGTTTTGTTGATATTTTATATTGATGTTTGTATTCTATTTTGTTTTTGTAAACGGGGGTTCGATAAATTAGAGTATAGCCTCAGCGTCCCCTGCAGTGGATGCCTGGCTTTATTGTAAAGTGACCGGCTGGAGACCTTCAGTGTTACCACTAGGGTTGTTTCGGCAGATCTTTTATGCGGATCAGGGGTGAGTCCTCTTTCAGCCAAGTTGTGGTCCTGATTCGGCTCCTTGCAATCCGCTGGACCATGTAAGTTAACTAACTTCCCGGTGTGACATCGTCAAAGTTCCTAGTATCTTATTTAGGCTGGGAGCATTCTGATTGGTCGACGCATTACAAAATTCGACGCATGCGCACTGTGCTATCGTAGTTCTAGTAAGGGTTAGGGTTACGACGCCTAAGAACATCGTGAAAAAGCCGGCACGACTTGACCTGGCGCATGCGCAAAGGCGCCCGGCTAAAGTATGAGACCCGAAACTTTGACGATGTCACACCGGTGTAACATTCGTTAGGTTCCGGGTGTCTTACTTTAGCCGGGCGCCTTTGCGCATGCGCCAGGTCACATCGGTACGGCTTTTTCACGATGTTCTTAGGCGTCGTAACCTTGGAGGAATAATATAGGGAGACGGCGTGACCTAGTATTCGCTACTAAGGGGACTGAAGCCAGAGCACGTGGGAGTTGCCACGCCCATCTAACCCAAAACATGGATTGTGTAGTTTAATCGTATGGTATTTCGCCACCAAGTTTTCACACGAGTGCGCATTTAATTGTTAATATTATTTATTGGTGGTGATGTTCAGGGTAAGTTGTGCATATTAATGTTGTCCTATTGTTGATATAACCAAAATTATGTATTTTTTACATTATTGTAACCTGTTATTATTACTTATTTATTAAATATTTTTAAAAAAAATCTTTTTGATGTTCTTTGGTTTATTATTATTAGGGATCTGCTTATCTTTATTTAGGGGTGTACTTTCCGCATTTGTGAACATAATAAATATTGGTTAACTCATCGATAGTGTGCCTTTACTTTTAATTAAAATTACTTTTATTTTTAAATTATTTTTTTCCTTCCCATTTGTTTATTTTGATTTGAATAATTATTTTGTATTATAGTTTTCAAATGCTCCCAGTGGGTTTTAAATAAATGTTGATGCTTTAAATGTCTAAATCACGAAAGTATAATGAACAACAATAAACTAAAGAACATCAAAAAGATTTTTTTTAATATTATTCAGCAGTTACAACCACAATAGCAATTATCATTGTAGCTTTGCACCAGGCTATTTTTTGTTGTTGTTGTAAATGCTTTTTTTTAAATACATTTTTTGTTTTCTGTTATTCAAAAGGTGTTTAAAATATGTATAGTGAATGTTATAGTGTGTTTAGAACAACAGAGGCAGTATTATTTATTTATTTATTTTGTTAATGCTTGCAGTAATAAAGTTTGACAAATACACCTTAAATTCACATTTCATTCAGTAATTTGCTTTAGTGAAATGTGTGCTCCTCATGCCAAAAAGTAAAGAACACTGAAAGTCAGTAATTTAGCTGATGGATAGCTGATAAATCAGGATCCAATTTTTATTTTCTTTATAAAGCCTTTTTTTTCCCAAAGACAATTAAATTAAAGTAAACACATTACATACACATGTAATAAAAGTAATATTAGTATAACAGTGTTATGGAAATGCGCATAAAAACATATAGCAGATTGATCAATTATCAGGGACTGAAGCCCATAGCTCTCCTATCTGCCAATCTCTCTTAAAAAAAATAAATAAATAAAAGACGTGCCATTTTCCTTGCAACCCAGTCACAGTAAAAACTGTTGAAATCACATTTATAAATAAATTACCAATCGAATTGTGACAATTTCCTTGCATTACAGATATATTTGTAATTAAACCAACATGACAAGCTTTCAAAAGATACAGATTAAATAATAATTAATAATAATAATAATGTGGTCCCTAGACAGCCTCTTTGTTTTCAAAACACCACCAGAAAACAAAAAGCAATATTGATGATTAGTATGTGTAGGAATTTCAAACATGCAAAATATGCCACAATTAAAGTTAAAATAAAGACTTTAAAAAAACATTGATAAAAATGGCAATCCCCCCCCCCCCAAAAAAAAGGGGTTATAGTTTATATGTATTTAACAACAATAAGCCTGATCAGTATTGACACAGTCCTTACATTTGTTTATTATATTTCATAATATAAATTATGACTAAATGTTTTCTTTACAATCAATAGCCATGTAACCAAAAGTATGTACCCCACCAAATTTACCTCCATCCTCACAATAAAACTGTCATACCACGTTATGTACGACAACGAGCAGAAGCATGGAATAGAGAGAACTTTTTTAAAAAAAACTTTAACCTCTATGCACAGTTCACTTTTTGTTTGTTTGTTTGTTTAATTATTGCTTAAGGTCCAGCCGACTACGCAGAGCCATATTAGGACCAGCACAGTTCACTTGCTTTCCGCTTGATTGTAGAAAGGCAAATAGCAGCATTAGTATTCACATAATTATACAAATAGCTATAGTAGTTGTAATAGCATTTATTATTGTTATTTATTACATTATCTAGCACTTAAGTGCAGCTTCATTTCAAATATTCTGCAAAATGTGTTACATGAACATGTACAATCAATCTCAACTCAAGTTACTGGCCACTGAAAATTACTAATTTTGTGTGAGCATGGCGACTCAGTGTTTTTTTAGATTTATTCAAAAACATAATTGAGTTGCAGTGTTTACCAGCATAATGATAGCGTACTTGCAAATATTTTTCAGCGATAGCTTTGATCAATAAAATCAGATGATTATCTGCTGGGTCACATTCAAGCATGTGCTCATCAAGAGTCTCAAAAATTGTTTTGCCTAAAAAGGTCTTCAAAACAGACTGCAGCAGATCATGACATGATACTGTGCTAAGTTTTCCATCAGTCAATGCAACATTTCGTCGGAAAAACCTTTCACAAGTAATGCAAATTTCGATTACATCTTTGGATGGACAGACAAGACCCCCCTTTGTCTTATGCTTAATAAATGCATAAATGTTGTCATCAGCATCATCATCATTCACACTTAGGGCAGAAATACACTTTTCACATGTAAGCCTGTTTTTCAGCTGAAATACAACAAATCCTGATATATAAGCAACAATTTTTTTCTGTGCATTTAGCTAAATGAGATGGATGGGGAATGTACGCATAGTCATGATCTGCAGTTTCTCTAACATCTGGATCAACAACTCGACTTCTGGACACTGTCTCATTTATCTGTGTCACTGAGGGTGGATCCAGAGTACAACTGCTTATGTAACTGCTAGAAGCAGTTAAAATTGGTACAGCTTCCAAAGGTAAGCAGTTGCCACGAGACACATCCTGCAAATCACTATGGACAAGGATTTTTCTATAAGCAGCACTAAATTGTCTACTTGTTGGATTGTTATTGCAGCCGCCAAGTCGTCGAATTTTGCCAAAAAATAATTCAATGTGATCTTGACTTATTTTAAATAAACAAAGAAATTTCATTGCAAATTTTGAAGACATCACAAAGTCGTACAGGCGAAATGTATTGTCAATACACATCAAAAAGCCTAAAAAGCCCGTTTTTCTGTTTGACTCAAGGATAGGCCTTCCATTTGGTGACTCCATCAATGATGAAATGTAAGAATCTTGCATCAATAAGAAATGACTGAATAGTGAGATAATTACATGGCTGGAGTGGGCTTTTTAATCCTTTAGCTTTTAGATTTCGAGATGTCAATACATCGAACAGACCATTGACAATGCGAATAAATTTTACGGTTGGTACACAGCCAAAAAGCTAGCCATATGCTCTTGAGCACAAAATTCAAGGGAAGACGCAACAGATTCACTCAATAATTGAGCTGCCAAATTTACGTTCATTTTATTTTTTGTCCAAAGCAAATGTTTAGGCCGCAATTTGTTTGCTAGATGTAGGTTTTCATCTTGCTGCAACTGATTTAAGTTTTCAATGAATTTCCAGTCCACAATATTTCCATCCCTGTCTACTAAACGCTTTTTGTCTCCCAGTGTATTTCATACCAATTTGAGCATATGGCAAGGGTCTAAAAATATTAGAACATTTTCATTTGTGACTGGATGAGCAAAATAAGGTTTAAAATTTTTAATGTCTAAATCACAACCCAGACTTTTAACCATACAAACGTTTGACGCACAACCATCCAATGTTAATGAAGCAATAGTTATTCCAGCATCATGCAGTTTACGAAGAAACTCACGTGTAATGTTAGCACGTTCAATGCCACCTAGTCCATCAATAAGAAAATAACCCACAGGCATTTTGAAACTGTCATTGATAGCAACTACCATAAATGTTAGTGCTTCTTTTGCTACTGGCAGGCTGTCATCATTTAGCTGAGTACCCAAATCGATGTACCCATGATACTTTTTTCCATCCCATTCAACATGTTGACGGATAGCCATCTCATCCATCACCAAAGAGCAAACTAATGCTTTGCCACTGGCAGACATATGAAGAGCTCGTGCACGTAATGCCGCAAAAGCATCTGATGTGTAGCCTGGCTGGCCTTGTACCCCTTGAAACCATTTTTCAATGGTTCTTGGGTGTGGAAGACAGGTATCAAACATCTTACGTACATATCGGTATGCATGTGGAGAATAGAAATATAAAGTCAGTGCAAAGCTTCTAAGCTCTGGAGAGTATCTGTTGGATGTAGATTGGTTTAAACATTTGGCAATTCTTCTTTTGAGGAGATCATTTATCCCACAGGCAGAACTTTCTAGGACTGAAACTTTCAGTTGAAATAAAGTTATGCTTTTTTAGATCTGCAATAATTCTTGTAAGAGATGCATTTTTCTTTAAAAGTCTACGTTTTGTTTGTAGCAAAACTTTGATCCTCTTCCGAGAACTCTGCAGCTTTAGCTCAGTTTCAACAAGTTTACGTTTTAATTTAGATTTACGTGGTGTGTCCTCTGGGTTGTCTGCAGGAGGTGGGCTGTTGGATGGTGAGGGGTTGGTGCAGGTTGCTGGGGAGTTTTCGGGTGCGGTCGAGGTTGAGGCTGCCAAGTCAGAGGTTGTGCTGATTTCAGTGGATTGAGCATGTCGTTCTTTGGGGGGTTTTCTGTGTTGTACTTTTTTTTTAAGGTAGGAAGGAAATTCATCAAACACACTTGGAACGCAATTCTCTCTGATGCGCACTTTCGCTAAACTTGTGCGGTCTATATCCCTCTCTGCAAAGTGTTTCGAACACACCACTGCATTCTTTGAGGGAATAAAGTTTTTCCTGCGCAATGCTGACACCCATTTCTGACGCAATTCAGGATTGGCAGGAAATCTGCAAAAATAAATATATCATTATATATTATATTTGTTTTTTTTTTAGTCATTATTTTTATTATTGTTCTGAAATATATTTTGTATTATTATTTCCATATATATATATATATATATATATATATATATATATATATATATATATATATATATATATATATATATATATATATATATATACAACGTTATTATCTCTTATGAGAAATTACATTGTGGTGCTTAATACATACATTTAAAACACACACACATACACACAAGCAGCAGCTCGCCCATTCAAGTACCAACATACCCCAATACGTACAAGGCACAAACACACATACATTCACTCATTAACCTTGGAGTGATATTGATTTAGGGATGAAACTGTTTTTCATTCTTACTGTTCGAAACTTTGTCACACGATATCTCTTCCTGATGGTAGGAGCTGGAAGTGGGGCGCAAGAGCATGGGTATTGTCCAGTAAAATAGTTGTGGCCTTTCATACAACTAGTCTCTCATATAACACACACAGATTCTCTTGTTTCACACCCACAACCTTTCCACAGACATTCACCACTCGATCTAACACCTTTCTGTTTTTCAAACTCAAACTTCTATACTAACAGATAAAAGAATAAGTATATATAAATTCAGAACAATAATAAAAAAATGATAAAAACTAAAAAATATTACTCTAATTGTAGAATACCGATTAAATCAAATGCTGAATATTAACATTAGAACATTCTTCTGCACCCTTAACTAAAATTTTAAATTGCAACTACTGCTGTTGCAATCATTTTAAAACAATTACAGATGCACTGCACTCCAAATTTATTACAATAATACATTTACTTTGGTGAAAGACTTGTAGCATAAAACATTAACAGACACTACATACACTAGTCATTACTTTAATTTTATTTATTTTTCAATTTATGTTCTGGTTTATCACACATTGTTTCCACTTTTCCTCTGGTTAGTGTCATGATTAGTAGCCTAATTATGTATACATACAAGCTGTGCTTCTTGCAAAAAAAAATTAAGCAACTATTTGTATAAGGATAGGTAAAAAATAGTAGTTTATCTATAGTTATGAATGTTATTACATGTACTGATGTAGGCTACATTCATTCATTTTGTTGTATTACTTGTAATATTAATCAATCGTATTGTTAACAAGGCTTTGTTGAGACCTGTCTTGCCATGTCCCATAACTTTTAACAAACATCTAACAAAAAGGTTAATTCAAAAACAAAAAATAATTTTAACAGATCATGGTGCGAAGATCCTTTTGCCTATTTTTTTTAAAACAGAAATTGCAAAGTGTTTGTGTGATTGACAACACATTTAATCTACTGTGATAATTACAGTTAGCTTTAGTTATAAATATAATGGAACACATAGGTTAACTCCAAAACAACAATATTTTATTAAAAGATCATGGTGCAAAGATCCTTCAGCCTATTCTTTGTAAATAGAAATTGTTGTGTAATAATTTTCTTCATTCATTAAGTTACTAAAAGATATATATATTACAGTTTACAGGTTTAATTATTGTGGAAAGTGATAGTGTGATTGACAACACATTTAATCTACTATAATAACAAGTGATAGTGTGATTGACAACACATTTAATCTACTATAATAATTATTACTTTCGATTTTTTTCAAGAATAATTACATTAATTTTGTTTGTAGTAGCTGAGCAGCAAACAACATACATGTGCAATAGAACCAGCGACCATAAACAGCATACAAAAACAATAACATTAACAGCAAACACCAACTTCTCTTCAACAACAAAAACTGATAAAACAAAAATAAAACTTCTTGAATATCGGCTTGCTTTTTGCTTATAAATAATATACCAGGCATATCTCTCACGAGTTTTTCACAACTTGTGACAAAATACCCCAACACTAACAGTAGATTAACAGGTCAGAACAAGACTCACACAGTGCAGATCTATCTCAAACAATCAATACTAGACAATAGCCTAAAATAGTAAGCAGAGCTCAAGACCTAAATAGGTCTATTAATTAAGTATTATAAATACACACATGTCTACTTCATTACGTGCAATATTGTACTTCTGACCGTTAATTAAGCGTTAGTGTAACTTTCCTTCTTATCAGAAACCTACACCAGGATCAAACTATCACTCGGTGCTCTCGAGTGTTAAATTAAAATAGCCTACAATCGTAACAATGATCATGATACTATACATGAGATGGCGACAGACTCGCAATGAATGAATGAGAGGTGACGAGTTTTCAGGGCCCATCATGGTCATAACAAGAATATAAAGAATAAAAATCAATATAAATTGGCCCAAAAAAGGTAATACTTACAAATGAAACGTCACTCCCAACTTCCGATCTCTTTCAGGACGATTAGTACATCCAAAAGCTGAGCACGCTGGCATGGTTTGTACTGCGCTTGTAGTCAATCTTTTGGGTTGGACAATATGGCGGACGTCGCTTCCGCGTTGGCTTCAAATTTATGACGTCACGCCGTATCCTCTAAAAATAATTCATCCAAGGTCGTAACTCTAACCCTAACCCTTACTAAGACTACGATATTACTGTGCGCATGCGTCGAATTTTGTAATGCGTCGACCAATCAGAATGCTCCCAGTCGCTCCCAGCCCAAAATTAATAAGATACTAGGAAGTTTGACGATATCACACCGGGATTGCTATCCCTGTCTGCCAATTCGCTAACTCAATGAAGGCGTTACGTATTACGCAGAGAGAAAGGAAGAAGAGAGAAATTGCTTTCGGTTCTTAGTCTCTTGTCTATAAATGGGGGGGTTTTAATTATATTAAAAAAAAAATGTTTTAGACGGCGATTTTCACCTTTTGCTGTTGAAAATGTTTGAAATAAGGCTTTTCAAATTTGAGAATTTTTTTTTTATGCACATCTGTTTATTTTTTCATGACTTGCTGCCTCTTGACCGTAAGGGTGTTATCAGCGCTTCCTTTTTTTTTTTTTTTTAAAAATCAGTTTATAGTCCCCTCTCTTCCCGATAAGGATTTTCAGAGAGGAGACTTCTTTATGTACTGTAACCCGTGATATAGGTGGCTTTTGCACTGTTTTGTTGCTTGAAATAAACAGTATTTGTAAGATAAATTGAGTTAAAATAAAAATAATAATATTTTAAAAAAAAAACACTAGTCTAGAATATGTGTCATAGGCCTACATGCGTCATTTATTTTTTGTTCCGTATGGGGTCACACAGCATACGGATTGATTGGCAGTTTTAGTGTTTATAATTTATGTGTGTGTGTGTGGGTGTGAGTGTGTGTGTGTGATATATAAAGAGATGGAGATCGAAATATAAATAAAGATATTGACTAATTCGAAATGTAAATCTAGTTGTGCACACGGAAATTCATTTATTTACAAAAATATGCTTCGATTGATTTCAACATAATAATTAGGGTATGTAATAATTATACTCTCTCTCTCTCTCTCAGTCAGTCTTCTCTCTCTCTCTCTCTCTCTCTCTCTCTCTCTCTCTCTCTCTCTCTCTCTCTCTCTCTCTCGTATTTAAAAAAAAGGTGAACAAGGCAACTTTCTGTGATCACAAATGAAACCATCCTGCAATCAACCCTATATATTTCATTCAAATTGACAATACATTCAGTGAGTCTTATGACAAAATAAAAGGTTGGCATCTGTATTTTATATTAGAATATTCTGCCACAACCTAATTTAATTATAACAGGATACGAAGTTGAGGAATTACAGACACAGTTCGGTGGACAGCAAATAACAAGCCGCTGAAATTTTACTTTTCTCATACTGTCTTACAATCTTTTTTTTTTTTAATTTTAAAGTAGCCTTGGAGCTAACAATTGCAGAGAACATGACAATAGTGAGCTAATTAGTGCGGCAAATCAAGTTGGGTTACTTAACAAACATAACATTAATCACGTTTATACTAAGACTTTGCAGTGCACCAGAATCGTTTTAAATCTAGATCTAGACAGAGGATGACACATGACAGCAAACGGCCAGAGGGCACCCCTTTTTAGTTCTACTGTGGCTTAATTGACACTGACAATGACAGTAGTGAGTAGGCGTACTTTTTATTGATACTGAACTAATTTCAAGTTAATTATCACTAAGTACTAACCCTACACACAACCTTTATTAATTCCTTGGGCTAATCCAAACCGTTTCTTACACGAAACATCACCTTAGTTCCAATCCGTCTTGTATCATTGACAACCATTCATTGACAGGTCTTGGTCATCATAATTCATTCATATCATGATTCTTGTCTGTAAGAATAGATCTACAATTTCTTCAAGAACTTACCGTTCTTCTTCCTTTGGGAAACGAAAAAAACTCTTCCCCTTGCATGCAGCCTTTAATCGTGCATTTGTGCAGTTCAAAGCTGCACAGTGCAGTGGTCACCTTAACTGCTCCTGCGATTTTTTTCCCCCTCTCCATCAGATCTTCGCTCTGTGAAGCAGGCCTTTTCACACATGTTACAATCAAGTCGCATAACTCTTGACGCGTCATCATACCAATGGCGTCACTGCGCGGTCTAAATATTCCTGGTCTATGGTATTACGTCAATGTATAGATTTTTTTGTATAACAGAAAATGAGTACCAAGGGAAGTAAGCAATACACATACTTGAAAGAAGTCTTTTTAGAGTAGATTGCTTCCCTTTGACCATATTTTTGACAAAGATATTATTTTTATTTTATTTTTCTCTAAGGCTCCAGTTTTGTTCGGAAAATTTTGTTTTACAATATTAATAGTTATGAGACAAATGCCTCTTCAGATTGTGCTTTCATGATTATTTTTGTGTAAAATTCATTTCTACAGTGTTTTTACATCATAAAAACAAGAGAATCAAATATTTTCATAACAAAAATGGGTGCAACATATAGGTATTGTGCTTATTAATTTTTTTTTTTTTTTTTGCAAAAGTGATGTGTTTTTGGTGCAACATATCTTTTTTCTGGAGGATTATAGCAGATTGGTGGTAAGTGAAATTAAAAATACATACTTTAAACTTTCATTTGCAATTTATTTTATGTTTCTATGTTGTCTAGTAAATTTGGTGTGATTTTTTAATAATAGCCTAAAATCATGTGACTTCAATTCGCTAATAGTGGGCTTAGATGTTAAAACTTCAATGTTCATTCATTCTACTTTTGCAATTTGAATTTATTAAGATGACATGATGAGATAGAACCTTATCAACAAAGGGTCCATTATTTCAGATCCTTCTCCCACAAATGGAGCATTTCGAAAGGTTTCAGCGACTCCATTTTGAAAGGATCCAACTCGCTCATGGCTTGTGCTACGCTGGTGTGTAGCCGTTGATGATGGAACACACTGACTACAATTCTGTCCGCCACCAGACCAGGCATTTGTTTTAGACGCTGAAGATGCACGTTGAAGTGGTCCTGCAGAATGGGGTCTCCGTCAGAAACCTGCCCAAACACGTCGACGCAATAGCTGATCCCAAGGTTACACTTCCAGTAGCTACCGACAGTCAACAGCGACAATTTCACGCCGTTTGTGTTGCCTTCCTCGCCGGACTTGGACCATGTCCCGTAAAATTGCGCATGGGAACAGGCGAACATGTGATCGACGTCTTCAGCCGTTGCACTATATGGCAACCACTTCATTATCACACGCTTATTGGAAACAAGTGCATCCATTCTGCCAAGTCGGCCTTGAGAAGATCACGAAAGTCAACCTTGGTCACCATGGACACTTTTTGGTGAGGAGGCTTTTCTGTCAATTTTGAGAGGCTGTAGGTGTTGAGCACTAGAATCACATTTTCCTGAAACAGCAAAAGTGTCCGCCTTGTGCACTAGTGCAGATAAAATAGGAAGTTTATAACGTTCTAGAAAGAAATTGGAATTTTTATGTATATTATAGCTTTTGTCACTGTTGACTAGAATTTCAATTCAGCCTGGGGCATTCGTAGGCCTGCATCCAGTTCCTATGTATACTTGGTAGATATTCCGAATCGCATCCAGTTGCTATGTATACTTGGTAGATATACATTTTCCTGTTTTACAGCATATTATGCGGACAGTGACAAGAGAGAGAGAGAGAGAGAGAGAGAGAGAGAGAGAGAGAGAGAGAGAGAGAGAGAGAGAGAGAGAGAGCATAGTATGATGGTGAGTGAGTAGTGGTGCATAATATGAAAGTGAGTATGTCGATCCACTGACCCTGACTTCAAGGAGCCGCCATCCTGATTTGACCATGGCATCCTTGCGCTCTGCGTTGTTCTTGGCGTTGAGCGTGGAGGCCTCCCTCTGTAGCAAAGGGTACTGTTGTTCGTTGGAAAACTGCTGGAAAACTTGCCTTCGAAACCGACCATAGATCCCAGTGCCTTGGAAAGTTGGTTTCACTCTGGCAGCTTTGATGACAATGCAGCGGCCGCTGTCTGTTAGTTGTGTGCTCAAGAAGGCAACCTGCCGGAGTGTAATCGAATGTCAGGCCACAACATTGCAGTCTGTACGGGCAGTGGTTCAAAGCCAGTTGGGTTTACACAAATAAATAATTGAATATATATTTTAAATAATAATTACCCCGAGACGCTGCGCCTTTACTCTGAATGAGAGCATAAAAAGAGGTCTAGACTGTGCACACACACATTCCATCATACGGACAATAGATCCTGACACGCATGTCCTAGACGGGTTTGTGCCGGCTACACAAAATACAACCCAGCACGCACTATAGGTCCCTTTTCTCCATCCCCGGTCGCCTAGGATTGTCCTCAGTCATCTGAGCATCACCATGAGCCCAAAAGTTGCAAGTGGGCGGTTTGAGCTAGATCCTGTATCGGTCAGCGCCTTCCGCGGCTCTTGAGCTAAAAAGGCGCTATATAAGAACCACAGGCGCTTTTATCTGGACACGTGAGCACAGGCATAGGCGCTCGCGTGTTCAGATACAAGCGCCTGTGATAATAACGATTAAAATAAATATATAAATAATTATAGAAAATAAGTTGTGAATCCTATGGGAGGCGAGATATAGCAAACGCTCGAGCATTTGCACGTGCAAATGCGTGAACCTCGCGCACTTGCTCGCGCATTTTGCTCTTGCAAGTGTTCGAGCAAATGCGCGATCATTTGCTCGAGCGGTTGCTACGCCCGTTGCTACAAGGGTTTTGCTGAAAACTGTCAACGGAAAGGAACTGAAAATGAACACATGTTTTATTTGTAGATCTCCGACCTAGATATTTTGTATTTATCCGCATTAGTTTGATGTTAAATATTTACGTAATATTTGTGGCCCTTAAACTTCATTTCTAAGTAGAATACAATTTAAATAACTGTCTTAATATGTTTTAAGATAGCTTTTATTTTAAAATATTATTAAAGTATTAGTAATTATGTAAATATATTATATAAATATAAATAAGTTCTGAATCGTCCTCAATGTTATGATAAGGTTATTTCATGAATGATATTAAGTTTAGTAGTGCTAGTTTTCACTAATTATTATTAATATTATTACAAATAAATGCAAGAAATATTTAATTTGTGCACGTCTCAAATTCTTTTACATACACATTCTTTTCCGGGTATAATTTTTTTACGTTTATGGAGCGGAATATAGCAAACGCACGCGCATTTGCTCGTACACTTGCTGGAGCAAATGCGCGAGCAAGTGCGCGACCCTCGCGCAAATGCTCGAGCGTTTGCTATATCTCGCCTCCCATAAGCAAGTGCGCGAGGTTCGCGCATTTGCTCGTGCAAATGCTCGCGCGTTTGCTATATCTCGCCTCCCACAGAACCCATCCACATTGATCTCACAGAGAAATTAAAAAAATAATTCATATAAATGCCTGCTTGTAGTGCAACGTAAATAAAGGAAGGAAGAAAGAAAGATCGTTACCAATTCACCCTTGACCTTGTACAGAAAGCCTTTGACCCTCGGTTTTTGCACCAGGGAATCAAATTCATCCGAGAGGTAGTCGATGCCGTTGTACACATCGCCACACAAATCAACGACGTCACGACGATCTGCAGGCGTAGCGATGCACAGTTGTTCATCCTCCTGTTCCATAGGTCCAGAAGGTGAGGACTGTTGCTCCGACATGTTGCCCGCCTTGAGAAAGATCCGTAGGTCGGATATATTCATATGTCGGAACATGATTATGATTATATTCATGTAAATTACTTAAAATTATCCTATTTTTACTTGCTGTGTTAAAACAAGAAATTCTTATATAATAATACAAATAATAATAAAAGGATGCTATATAATATAATAAATTTATGTTCAGCACTGTAATACTAGCATCGGTAACTTTTCATTTTTCTAGAGTTGCACAGCATTGGAAAGAATTTTTTTTTTTTTTAAGCAACAACAATTAACTTGTCCAAAAATCAGTTGGGCAAGCTTCTAAATTTCCAAGACCTCTAGCTTTTACTGCTATGGCGAATATTTATAACCGTTAAACAAGTTGCATGCATATCAGAAACTGTTAAGTAAATTGCATGCATATCAGACCCAAGTCACTTTTAACTTTATCACAGCCTATAAAACGGTCCCTTACAACTAATTATATCACTGCTACTACAACTACTACTACGACTACTACCACTTCTACTACTACGTCTACTACTACTACTACTACTACTACTATTATTATTATTATTACTACTACTACAACTACTACTACTATACTACTACTACTAATACTACTACTACTAATAATAAAGTAATCGTAATAAAATTATAATTTATTTTTATTCTGACATTGGTGTAAAACTGCCACCCCGGTACTATCAGTAAGCCTACCTACATGAGACGCAACGTAATATTTAATAATGTTAATAGCTAATGGTTTTACTATCAGTCATAACAGCTATTCCGAATTTTGCAAGTTCGTTTGTGCAAAAAAAAATATTTAAATAAAATAAATAAATAATAACATTATTATTATTAAAACATAAAAGTTATTTTTAAAAAAAAGCAGTTTGATGAGCAAGTTGACCTGGTACTGTACAGCACGACGATTTCAGTTGTAGCCTACAAAATGTTCCAAATGTACAATGCACTATATATACTGTGCTCTGGCAAATACCTTTCTCTCCCCCCCCCCCCCCCCCTAGTATAACCAATAAAAAAACAGAAGCGTACATTTAAAACACTGATTTTCGGATAATGACCGTGAAAGTGTTGCGGCCAAACTCCTTTGCAATGTGACCTAATTTGATAGCAATTTTACTCTGCTAAGCTTTGCGCGGCTGTGCATTCGGTTAAGTCATTTGCTATGGTTGATAGATAGATATAGGTCTATGAATCTGAACAGAACGCATGTTGGCGGGCCTACCCAGAGGAGTTGTATTGGGAGATATTTTTAAAAAAAATTTACATATCAAGATGCGAAGCCATTCAAATGTATTTCCATACACTCACATGCATAGCCGATAAAATAAGCATTTTCAAAAGTGTTAATTTTATTAATGGTCTATCTTAATTGGAGGGTTCGTGCAAGGTTCGGGGAGGAGGAAAACAAGGAACGATAGCTAATGGCCACGATCTGAACTATTTCAAGCCAAATTTGATCTAAATAGGCTCAGTCAATTTTTGGTTACAGCGCGAAACGCGTTTAGAAAATGGCAAAGCACTATATGACTTTGACCTTTGAGAAAGTACAAATAGAAATGATCAAACGTGCTGAGCAGTAGTTATAGCTTGCACAAAGTAAAAATGAAAGAATTTCGAAAATGATGAATTTCGGTTTAGTTATTCTTGAGATAAAGCAAAAAAGTATGTTTTGAAAAAGAAAAAACAAAAGTACTCCAGTGACCTTAACAAAAGAGGAAATATGATGACCCGGGAGGCAAGCCACTAACCTAGGTAATGATCCATATCCTATCCTATCCTATCCCATAACTCGGAGGTCGTAGGGGCACCATAGATTATCGTTTAACCAGCGTACTCCATCTATCCCTGTCCTCAGCAACCCTGATGGTTTCGCTCAGTGTCAAACCAGTCCATTCTCGAATGTTGTCCTCCCACCTCTTTTTCGGTCTCCCTCTTCTTCTACCACTTTGCACTGTGCCTTGCAGGATGGTATTTGCAAGACCTGATGATCTGGTGACGTGGCCATACCATCGGGAGTTTCCGTTTTTTCCACCACTGTGACACTGTGATTCTACGAAGTTTGATCAAATTCCGTTTAGTGTTTCTTGAGATATGGCTTCCAATTGACCGACCAACAGACCGATGATCTTTGGCTCGTTCTGATCCCCTACCTCCCATCCCCCACCGCGCACCCGATACCCCTGACTATTTCAAAGTATCTCCAGGTAAGTCTGGAAATACAAAAAGAGGTGAACAGGCAGCAAATCAATCAACCCAGAACATTACCATTACACAAAAGAGACATTGATCAAACACACCAAAGCACACACCCACACACACACACACACACACACACACACACACACACACACACACACACACACACACACACACACACACATACACGCGCGCGCGCACACACATACACAGTCATATACATCAGTCTCTTCCAGCTCTTTCACAACATACACACACCCACATAAAACAAATATATAGAAAAGATGGGAGCGGGAAGGGAGAGGGATGAGGTGAGGGAGGAGAAGAGATATTAAAACTTGGAGGGAGAGGGGAGGTAAGAGCGGTGGCTATGGCGGCATACTTTCAGTATAATGACGTCAAAGTCAAACTTCTTTATGCTTATTGTACTCTTGTTACCTCTTTTCTTGATAGATCTGCAACACTCTTCCTCACAATAGCTGTAAAGGGAAGACGAACAACAACAAGGAAAGAGACGGAATGCAAAGAAAACGGGTGACTGTATAATATTAAGAAGAAGAGAGAGAAGAAAAAGGAGGAGAAGAAGAAAAACAACACCAACATTAATAATAATAATAATAATAATAATAATAATAATAATAATAATAATAATAATAATAATAATAATAATAATAATAATAATAATAATAATAGACTTCTTTTTAGTAAGAGTGTGGGTATAAAGTTGTAGGTGATGGTAGGCCTATGATGTGAATATGTGATGTGAACATGTAATATTACTGTAAATCTTTTATTTTTGCATGGTTCTTGATTAATTGATTTTACAGACACACAATCAAGCTTGTAATTTCTCTTGTGGAGATACTGTATTGTACTAAATTGTATTGTTTTCATTTTCTCCATACAGGCATTAAAAAAACTAATTTGTGTCGATTTCAAATGTTAATTTGTCATTTTCCCAGGGTAAAAATTCATTCTTTAGACGAGGTTTTGTATCCTCAAAATATTACAAGAGTTGTGAAAGTTATTGCTAGATCTCCAAAGGGTAAATTTGTAGGTCTACCGACTATATAATATGATTGTAACTTGTATCCTTTTATTTTTTTCTTAAATGGTTAATATATTTTGTTGTCAACGGAAAGAACTGAAAATGAACACATGTTTTTTTTGTAGATCTCCGACCTAGATATTTTGTATTTATCCGCATTAGTTTGATGTTAAATATTTGTTATTATTATTATTATTATTATTATTATTATTATTATTATTATTATTATTATTATTATTATTATTATTATTAGGCCTAGCTTGAGTAGAGGTGGTGATGTGGGAAAGTAAAAAATACATACCGGGTAAAAGTCCGATAGCGTCGGTAATTAAATTAATAACATAAAAATATACCCTGATTAAAAAAAATGCAGGCCAACCCGACCCTTAACGAACCCTACTAGCCTAGAGTATCATGGCCTGGACTTTTAACGACATACTGTATTATAACGTCTGCTGACTGATTCCCAGACAGTAATAAATTGGCACAATGCGTCACTTTCCTACAAACTTCTAAAAGAAACTGCTCTTCTAATTTTTCGGTAGCCATTATGAATGGTGAATCATGGTAAGAAAAAGTAGTTCTGAATCGTCCTTAATGTTATGATAAGGTTATTTCATGAATTATATTAAGTTTAGTAGTGCTAGTTTTCACTAATTATTATTCATATTATTACTAATAAATGCAATAAATATTTAATTTGTGCACGTCTCAAATTATTTTACATTTCGGGGTATAATTTATACGTTTATGGAGCGGAATATAGCAAACGCACGCGCATTTGCTCGAACACTTGCTGGAGGAAATGCGCGAACCTCGCGCAAATGCTCGAGAATTTGCTCCAGCAAGTGTTCGAGCAAATGCGCGAGCTAGTGCGCGATCAAGTGCGCGAGGTTCGCGCATTTGCTCGTGCAAATGCTCGCGCGTTTGCTATATCTCGCCTCCCATACGAAAGGGTAAAGATCTTCACGGTTCATCTACACACACACATACATGCACTTGCCATTCACTCTTCTCGCAGGCCTCACGTCACAAATAGCCAGCGCTCACTGCCCCCACGGGGGCATTCACCAAGCAGAATGGATCCGCGATAGCAAACATAAAGCTGATCCTCGATCGCGCGGCGGTAGATAATAACCCACAGCCACTTATTATTATAAATAGGAAAAGTGAGATCACACAACGTCATTGGCGAAACGAATCGACCGCTCGAACGGTTTATTCTCAAACCGCGTAAGAACGCACAGTTTAGTTTAGTTTAGTTTTGTAGATTAACGTCCCCGGACACATAAGCGCATAGGGGACGGGTGAAACACCACTATGAACGCACAGTCTTGTAATCTTCCCTTAAATAGAAATGATATAGGCATATGATAAGTGAAAGTTCCGCATTTAATAAAAAAAATTAAGCATATACTAATGTCCTAATCCCAGTTATAGGACTGTATAGCCTATCTTTCGATGTGTTGTAAACGAAGATATTTATAGTTTCGTTGGTGCCCGGTTTAGGACTAAACCGTTGGAGGGGCCGACTCGTTTTGCCAAAGAGGCAGTGTGGTCCCACCCTTCCATCTATGATACATGGGCTGTACGCTACTATTGCTACCGCTATGCTATCGCGGATCCACTTTTTGTTGCTATCGCGGATCGATTTTACTTGGTTAATGTCTATGTGCTGCACCACAACATACCGGTATATCACGCTTCAGTGTTCGAAACATTGCTTTTCCTATTTCAATGCTCTCTCTCCCTCTCTTACCCATTCAACCACCACCCACCCACACAAAAGAAAACATGGTATGGTTCATGATTTGGAAATAAGCACCGCCCGTAAAGTGAGATTCCAATGGCCTTTCATTATTGCCTACTGGTGCACATTATTGTGTATAGTGCTCAGCTGATGTAGTTATGCACTTCTCTCTATACAAGATTATTTTGCAGCAAAATGTCAGCGTAAAACTTGTGTAGGTTCATTTATATAAAATGATTTATAAAAAAAAAAAAAAAAAAAAAAAAAAAAAAACAAGCTTAAAGTTTTCCAAATTTGTTTCGCTATTTTTGCGATGCTGCACGAAAACAGAGATATAGCAGTTGTTATTGAATCGACGTAATTACATTATTTATTTGTTTGTTTGCTGTTTTTTTTTTAAAACTTAATATGTTTATTAGATTTCTTTGTTACATGTATATTTAAGGGTGCAACTGCGCATTTCATAGTGACACACACCGGCTCGCACAAGCCCAAAGAAAGAGTGAGAGAGAGAGAGAGAGAGAGAGAGAGAGAGGGGGAGAGAGAGAGGGAGGGAGAGAGAGAGAGAGAGAGAGAGAAACATAGGCAGGCAGAGTAATATGGACAGAAATTATTATATGGGTCTGTATTCTAAGCGACAATCATACTATAACATAATGGCATCACAACTAAAAAAGTGCGGGAACTATTTTATTTATTTTTCCTTGTTAGTTCAGATCCCTTTCCCACAAGTGGACTAACTCTTCCAGTGACTCCATCTTGGAGGCATCCAGCTCGCCCATGGCTTGTATCACACTGGTGTCCAGCCGTTGATGATAGAACACGTGTACTAGAATTCTGTCCACCAGGTCAGGCATTTGTTTCAGGCGCTGAAGATGCACGTTAAGGTGGTCCTGGAGGACGGGATCTCCGTCAGAAACCTGCCCAAACACGTCGACAAAGTAGCAGGTCCCAAGCTCACATTTGTAGCAGCTGCCGGCAGTCAGCAGCGACCATTTCACGCCGCTCGTGCTGCCTCGAGCATTGGACTCTGGTCCTGTCCCATAAAACTGCACGTGGAAATTGGAGAACATGTGGTCGACGTCTTCAGCCGTAGCACAAAAAGGCAACCATACAATTATCACGCGCTTGTTGGGAAACAGGTGTATCCATTCTGACGAGCCGGCCTTGAGAAGATCGCGAAAGTCATTCTTGGTTACCATGGAAACATTCTGGTGAGGAGGCTTTTCTGTTAATTTTGCCAGACTGGAGGCGCTGAACGCTAACGTCGAATTTACCTGCAACAGCAAAAGTGTCCCGAAATGAATTTCTTTATATCCCAGTGTGAAGCAGGAAAACAAAAACCTACATACTGAATGATCATTTTACTAGGAGAAACTTGTTTCTGTATATAATAAACTACTGGAAACGCAAATGCAATCCCCCGTTGGTGTGCCGGGGGTTTCAGTATAAATAGTATCCCCACTTTCTGGAAATTTAGTGCTTTAAATTCCCACTGTCGCTGTCTTTCTAATTTGCTCTTTCTCATTCCTGCTGTGTTATATCAATCTGCTATACTATCTTCTTCTTCGCTAGACCAGTCACCTACCTTTTTTCTTGAAAATTTTTCCGGGACAAGACTCCTTATTTGTGTGTGAGGTCTGTTGGATCAGCTTAGGAATATTGGACGCTTTCTGCCAGGTGGTCACTAGGGCTTCATATGATGTTATTATTTAGCAGTGTAGGCATTTTATATGTATGTGTTTTGTTGATATTTTTATAATGATGTTTATATTCTATTTTGGTTTTTTAAACGGGGGTTCGATAAATTAGAGTATAGGCTGAGCGTCCCCTGCGTGGGATGTCTTTATTGTAAAGTGACTGGCTGGTGGAGAGCTTTCAGTTTTACCAGTAGGATTGTTTCAGCAGATCTTTTATGCGGATCAAGGGTTGTCTGGTTCTGATTTGGCTCGGAAGAATCCGCTGGACCTAATGCAATAATCATGAAATGTAATGTAATGCAAATGCAGAGTAGTGGAGGCCGCTGAGAAAACTGCCATTTAAAATAAATGTATGTATCAAAGAAATGGAGGAGGGAGGGGAGGAGGGCAGGGTAAGAGGGTAGGGATGAGGGGAGCGAGACACAAATCTACTGTTAACAGGGTAAGGATTCTGTTACATACCAACACAGCAACAACAACAACAAACAAAACAATTTGGGGCCACAAAGTTTTGACACTAGCTCTACATTAGGTACATTCCAAATCGTACTACGTGCTCGTTTTTCCTGTGAAATATGGCATAATATGAGAGTGGGTAGATGTCCTGTCAACTGACCCTGACTTCAAGGAGACGCCACCCTGATTTGACCATGGCATCCTTGCGCTCTGCGTTGTTCTTGGCGTTGAGCGTGGAGGCTTCCCTCTGTAGCAAAGGGTATTGTTGCTTGTTGGCAAACTGCTGGAAAAGTTGCCTTCGGAACCGACCATAGATCCCAGTGCCTTGGAGAGCTGGTTTCACTCTGGCAGCATTGAAGACAATGCAGCGGCCGCCATCTATTAACACTGTACTCACGAAAGCAACCTGCCGCAGATGAAAACAGACAAACACTGGAATCGAACAGATCAGAGATAAATTACCCAGGCTAGAATAGAACTACAATTTAGTTATGATCTGGCTATTGATGACGCCATGAAATTGGTGCATGATGATGTCGTATGTAGGCCTACGTGACAACGGTGACGTGGGGTTCGGGGTCTGTAGCACTATCGAAATGGAAAACGGTTTTCAGTCCTTACCAATTCACCCTTGACCTTGTAAAGGAAACCCCTGACCCCCGGGTTTTGGACCAGGCAATCAAATTCCTCCGAGATGTAGTCGACACCACCGTACACATCACCACACAAATCGACGACGTCACGGCGATCTGCCTGCGTAGCGATGCATACTTGTTCATCTTCCGGTTTCTGGGGCCCAGACGGCGAGGAATGTTGGTCCGACATGTTACCCGCTTTGAAAAAAATCCATAGTTAAATTGGCATGGCCAGTTTTAGGGGTATTTATTTATTTATTTATTTATTTATTTATTTATGTTACATTACAAGCAGCCATTTAATTAGGTTCGAAACGAGTGGCGGTTGTGTCAACCTTCTTGTAAATTAGGCCTACTATAGACAGTGTATAGTGTACGTGCATAGTCTACATAAAAAGTAACTCTAGATTATAGTCACACGACGCCGAAGCGTATAGGCGACTACTGGTCACATTATTCTGACACCAGCAAACCAGTTGATGGTAAGGGGAAAATAATATGGTCACACATTGGCCAATCCGGGATTCAAACCAGGTACCTTTCGGTTACTAGTAAGACGCTCTACCAACTGAGCTACCCGGCCCCTCTTCTACATAGTAACGACAAAGAGCTTATATACCGTCTTTGGTAACGACACAACTTAACAACATGAGTATGAATGTAAGCTATGCATTTAAAAAAAAAAATTCTCTTAATAATTCTGTATTACATACAAAGTGTTACAACACGCTACAGACGTCAGTCGTGTTTTGAATTTTGCCGGGCATTTGTCAAACGCAATCTGCAGCTTTTAATGAAGAAAAGAAGTTTACCTTGTACTAGCGTCGCCACGATTTCAGGTAGTGATAAACTGCACAGTAGAAAGCGCAGATGGTGAACTGATGCAAAGAATGTTCATATAAATTCAATGGCGGTATCGATTGCTACCACACCCCTTACGTTGTGTAATACAAATATCCTAACTGCACGCTACGTGGATCAGCACAAAACAGCAAAGTAGGCCTATTTATGGTCGCTCCGTCTAGTCTTAGTAAATAGAGTCGTCTGCTTGAAACCTCTTTGCAATATTACAGTCGTCTTCCAAATAATAGTTGTAGCGGGCCACATGTACTATACCCAGATTACTAGGTAAATACGGTACGCTGTACCCATAGGCGCATGTTGCGCAACGGCGTGATTATTTGCATAGCATAGAGCGGCTAGAACCGGTCTAGCCACAGGCGCTTTACGCGACATGCTTTCTACTATATGCCTATCCAGGGCCGGACCTAAGTTTTTCAGGGGTAGGGGCCCAAATTTATTTTAGGGTAGTAGTGAAGGCGCGAAGCGCCGAGCCGACGGCGCGAAGGGCCTAGTTTGCTAGGGGGGTCCGGGGGCATGCTACCCCGGAAAATTTTTTGAAAAGGGAGAAAAAATGGTGCAATCTGGTGCAATCTGAGCATGTAAATTGCAAAATTTTGGTGCTATAGTTTGCCACTGATTTTGGGGAGAAATTACCTTTAAAAAAGTGTGTGTGTGTGTGTGTGTAGGTGTGGGTGTGTGTGTGTGTGTGTGTGTGTGTGTGTGTGTGTGTGTGTGTGTGTGTGTGTGTGTGTTAGGAATAAAGTCATAACATTTTCCCCCCTCATTTTTTTTCTTTTTTTATTCTTTTTTTTTTCCCAAAAGGGTAGGGGCCCGGGCCCCTCGGGCCTCTAGGGCAGGTCCGGCCCTGCTATCTACCACTCGCGTCGCCGCCAAAAATTGATTCAACTTATTAAAAACATTGACAGTACCGTATTGTACTGTTGCGATTTGTATTACATTTATTGTGGTTCTTGTAGACGTATCCGCGAACAATTCAAATGTAGGCTATTACCTGTGCCATAGATACACTCCCTGCTCGAAATCAGTATTTTCAAAGGTGTTAATGTTATAGGCAATATTGGTTTTGACTTTTTCGGCTTTACCCTGAAGAAGCAAAATGAAAACATAAACTATCTGCAACAACAACAAAATTAGCAAAATCGATACATCTTGAAATGTAGAAGAAAAAAAAGTTCTGTTAATGAATTAATCTAATGTATGTATTGTAATGTGTAGGTGTGTGTGTGTGTGTGTGTGTGTGTGTGTGTGCGTGTGTGTGTGTGTGTGTGTGTGTGTGTAACCCTAAATACCAACATAGCGACATAGCGAAGGGGCGGGTGTTCGGGAGAGAGAGAGAGAGAGAGAGAGAGAGAGAGAGAGAGAGAGAGAGAGAGAGAGAGAGAGAGAGAGAGAGACAGTGACATAAACACCGAGAGAGAGAGAGAATTTCATACTGTGATCAACGTAGAGGAGAGAAAGAGAATTTCATACTGTGATCAACGTAGAGGAGAGAGAGAGAGGGAGGGAGAGAGAGAGTGAGAGATAAAATTTCAGACTGAGATTAATATAGAGGAGGGATAGACAGAGATTTACAGACAGAAACAGAGACACAAAAAACGCACACACGTTTTTCCCTTCTCCACATTTATTTATAATTATTTAATTGTCATGCAATCTGCCTTTTTTGTGCGTATTGGTATACTAATTGGTAGAAGTAATACATGGTTTGCGACGGTAACCAATAGCGGAGTTGAACCGATTGCTGCAGTCAACATTCGACTTAACAACAAAAGTCATGGTCATAACAAAGTTCATGGTCAGGATGAAATGCCATATTTCTTGAATATTAATTTCCCCCAAATCTAGGTTTTTCAGCAGAAATTTTCTCGTGCTCCACATGGGTGACTTGCTCCACCCCGAACTGGAACTTGCAGGTGCCCCGAAGAGTCCACCTAACAGTTGACCCCACGACTTCGCCGCCCCACTCACGAAGCAGATTGGTGACGTCTCCTTCCACAAGACCAAGATGGTTGCCAGGGGTGTTCTGGTCGTAGAAGTTGACGACTACTATTCCTTTGATTCTGACTGGGAGAGTGAACTCACCTTCCCATATCTTCTCCACCACCTTGAAATAAACGATACACATATACTACACGGAGTGCAAATCAAGAAAATAGTCTATAGCATTTTCATTTTAAACCTTTTTTTTTCCAACAGAAAATGTGTGAGCGAAAACTACACTAAAAATCGTACAGTTAACAAGCATGTGAACAGCTTCTTCTTACTGGACTAAAGGATTGCCCATAGATACTATTTACATATAACCAAAGCAAACTGACTCCCACTAAAAGACCGCAAGCAATCTTTTTAATAAGACAACAAGCAATCATTTTAATAACAGGCTTACTACAGATTGCAAGTTCATCCGACTGAACACGGCATCCGTTTATAACACTAAAGATATGTTGTTGTTTTTGTGTGTGTTTTTGTGTTGTTTTTTTTTTTGTACTCTACTCAAAATGGACTGACTCTACTCTGGCCTTGGTCTTGGTTCCAGCTGGGGAAGGAACGGCAGTTTCAACGGACCAGGTCTGGACGTGCTCACGAGTGGTGGTGTCGGTGGTCTCCACCGTAACTGAGCGCCCAAAGTCAGCTGTTGCGGATACCACTTCGTTGGGCAGAGACAGGGCGAGCCCCAGGTTGAACCCCGTGGTATACCCGTTCTTCACTGACGTCGTCCACGAGGCCGTGGATGTCCTTTCCACCTGCGTAGACAAAAAGAAGCATTCCGGGTTTTAAAAACAAAACAAAACACAACAAAACACCCGTGGCTGAGAGCACAAGCGCTGTGCCATCGAGGACGCACTTCCTCTTTGCTATCGGGGATCAATTCTGCTTGGTTAATATGCCCCTGTGCTGAGAAAAAAAAAAAAAAAAAAGAGAGAGAGAGTGAGAGAGAGAGAGAGAGAGAGAGAGAGAGAGCGAGAGTCAGAGAGAGAGTCAGAGAAAGGGGAGAGACAGAGGGTGGGGAGTGAAATGCTGTGCCCTAATTTCAAGTAAGATTGTATGTAATATATATCGATACTTTTTAAAATGTTAAAATTTACTTTTCAGAAAGCATCGATACTTTCGCAATTTGCGTTCCATTTGAGAAAATGTGCGATCCTTTTGAGAAAGGTAGCGATACTTTCCTAAACGGATGGATCCTTATGAGAATAGTATCGATGCTTTTCATCGCGCGTTTGACCCTGTTCGTACGCCATAACTGACACACGGAAATACTTGTGAAGGGGTAAGTGGAAGGAGGAAGAACAGAGTTGTCATCATCAACAACTTCGTCACCGTCGTTATATTTTTGGGCCTGTGAATGGCATGTGGGGTAGGTGGTACTGTGCCCATTAAAACGAATGGTGGGTGGTCCTATCTCCCATCTCCCCTTGCCCTGCCTGGCGCTGCTCTAAAGCTGATGTACTTAAGCTAAGAAATCAACCCGAATTTCGTTTGGGTGAAGGAAATGTTTTAATACCATTTTCGTCATCGTCGTCATCATGATCATCATCATCTTCATCATCATCACCTACCTTGACAGTGTGTTCAGCGTCGACGCCTGTATGGTTGTGGTAGGTGGACGAGTATACAACTCTGCTGGACGGCGGCTGATGGATGTTCTTCACGGGGCTCCATTCTGGATTTTCAGGGGTGAATGTCACCCGGCCCCAGTTGATCTCCACCTTGGCTTTCTTGAGACCTTTGATGCCCAGCATTTCGGCAGCCGGAACGGCCCAGGTTTTGACCCGCAGTTCGAGGTCTTCGATTTTTGACCCGCTGCTTTTCGTGTCCGACATGTTTTCCAGGGTCGATTCTTGACACCAGAAAAACAACAGCAAGTTTCGAACATATTAGATACATTTTGAATCATAGTGATAGATCTATTGCTTGATGAAAGGATTACTTTTGACAGTCCATTGAATAATAATCAGAATCTTTATTGTTCCAACAACAAACAGCAAAGATTTAATTTAATTTATTTATTGAAATTTTTTTTTTTGGCGCAATGTACTACAGACAATAACATTTACACAACAGAGAGAGAGAGAGAGAGAGAGAGAGAGAGAGAGAGAGAGAGAGAGAGAGAGAGAGAGAGAGAGAGAGAGAGAGAGATCTAAATACACCAATCCTCCATTAAAACATTCTCTCAAGCTTCCCATCGGACTGAAAACAAAACTGAACAATCAACCCCCCCCCCACCTATATCTCCCCCGCCCCTCGACTTACAGCCCTTCAGCACGCTATTAACCCCCTTCCGAAGCCTCCACGTGACTAGTAGTAGTAGTTGTCGTTGTTATAGGCCTAGTAGAAGTAGTAGTAAGCCTATTGGTTTGTTCAGGCCTCACGACCCATTTCACACCTCTTCTTTGAACACTTTTGTGCGTGGGTCACGCTAGCGCACTTTAATCCATCAAAACAAATTGTCTAATTCCTTACACGTATCTATACATTTTGTTATCCAGAAAAATTCTTGAGTAAGGTGATATTCTCAGCGAATTTTATGCTGCTAACCAGATGACATTTCCATATTATTGTACATGAGGGCTGACCAAAGCTTCGTAAACAGCCGCTTCGTAAACAGCGCTAAAATTATTTTGGTCAGATCCAGAAATGCAAAGTTAGTTACTCATTGCTTACAGGGTCCAGCGGACTGCAATCAGGACCACAAAATCAGGACCGCAACTTGGTTGAAAGAGGACTCGCCCCTGATCCGTATAAAAGATCTGCTGAAACAACCCTAGTGGTAACACTGAAGGCACTCCACCAGCCGGCCACTGTACAATAAAGGCATCCCACGCAGGGGACGCTGAAGCTATACTCTAATTTATCGAACCCCGGTTTAAAATATCAAAATAAAATACAAACATCATTATAAAATATCAACAAACCACATACATATAAAATGCCTACATTGCTAAATAATACTATCATAGGAATCCCTATTGACCTTTTGACAGAAAGCGCCCAATCTTCAGAGGAGTTTTGGAAGAATTTTCAAGAAAAAAGTTAGGTGACTGGTCTAGCGAAGAAGAAGATGGTATAGTAGATTAATAGAACAGAGTAGGAATGAGAAAAAACAAAAGGAGAAAGACAGCGACAGCGGGAATTTAAGACACTAACTTTCCAGAAAGTGAGGATACTATTTAAACAGAAACCCCCGGCACCCCCACGGGAGAAATGCAAGGGATTTTTTTTATTTTATTTTATTTTATTTTATTAATTCGAATAATTTTATTTCCTTAGCGCTTACCTTTGGAATGTACAGGTCGAAAGAGAAATTAGCCCGAAGGTAGGTGGGAGATTGTAAGTGGGGAGGGGAGGGGGTCGTTTAAGCTAATACGATAAACATTTACAACGAATGGTACAATGTCAATGGCGGGCACAACGGAGAATTAATATACATAAAATGGCCAAGACACAAAATTCACGCCCGGCCGTTCTTTCTTCCCAGCGTACTTCATTATTGTTACCAATTTTGGTATAGTAATCCTGGTTTTTGGGTTAGCTTTACCAGTATGCATCACTTTGCATTTCTGGACATTAAAATACAGACTCCATTCCTGCAGTTCGTTTAAGTTCCGCTGCAAATTGTATACAATCAACGACCTTAACCTAGATTTGAGTATCCTCAGCATACACACACACACACACACCCACACACACCCACACACACACACAATTAAAAAGAAAAAATTCTTTAAATACTCTCTACCTATTTGGATACTAGGTCATTTAATTCAAACAGTTAATCAATCGATTGATCGAATGATCGAACTGCCAATCAACCAATCTCTTAAACAACCAATCAATCGATTAGAAAAAAAAATATCTAAGCTTACCCAAACTGTATCAGAGGTTGTGCACACTGATCCCATGTCATTTCAACTTTAAACAATTGGATGTTGTTTGTTTTTTTTAAATTGTACAATATCAGAAACACTCACTGAAATTCTGAAAGCTTGAAAATGCAAATGCAACTGTAAACGTCTATAATTTTCTTGTTGAATAGACTCCGACAATGTTTTTAAAGTTGTTAAAGTGACACCCACACCCACACGCACACACACACACACCACACACACATAAGAATATGCCATAAAAATGACTGGCAATAGGCATTACGCTGAATTAGCAACACTCGAGTATATGAAATACCTGATAGTCTGCAAACGACGGTAGAAGAAGTTGAGGTTCAGAAAACTGCCCCTTGGGAAAACTATTCTGAAATGTTTTCTTATATAGCCCAAGAATTATACATAAATCTTTAAAAAAAAATTAAAACACGCACACAGACACACACAAAAACACACCAAAGTGGGTGGGTTCTGAAACTGTTTTGTAGACATCATGTTATGACAGGGTTCGTACGCTCCTTGAATTTCCTTGAATCTCCTTGAATTTTCGATGTCTTGTTCAAGGGCCCTTGAATCTCCTTGAAAAATGCCAAATTGCCTGAGCTCCTTGAAAACTCCTTAAAATTTCAACCAGTGTATCTATCCATTGCATGATCTAGAGATTTTATTGTCAAGTGTTTAAAAAAGGCCATTGAAAAATAAAAATTTATAAAACAAAAATTATAATATTTGTGTTGTCAACTGTTCGACGATCGTAACTTTTGTCGTCTGCTAATGATAAGGGAAGTAACCACCACTGGAAATTGTTGATTTCCTTGCTGTCGCGCATGCGCAGTTGTTGTTTTTTTTCGTACATTCTTCGTTCTAACGCGTGATGTACAGAAAGTACGAAAACAGTGAAAAGGACAGCGAAACCGCGCGTGTTTGTTTACTGAATGGGTAAAAATGCCTGGAGGCGATTGTGTGTTGAATCCTTTGTGGTTATCGAAATCTGAATATGCAGGGTGGCTGCTTGAAAAGAAAGGGAACAAGCATACGTGTTTCTGCCGCATCTGCTAGAAAATTATCGACGTGAAAGTGATGTGTTACTGTTAGACCAGCTGTTCAGCACACTCATGAAAGCAAAAAATGACTATCAAGATCTTTGGGCTGTTTTGAGGCAGTTGTTACTTTTGTCCCATGGGCAAGCAACTGTCGAGAGAAGATTCTCAACCAACTAAGAGACCAGCACTGAAAATCTCTCCTAGCAGTCCTTGGTTGCTCGCCGACAAGTGCTGAACGGTATCAGGAAAATTGGTGGAATCGACAAGGTGGACATCACCAAGGAGCTGCTATTATCAGCATCTTCTGCAAGGAGAAAGTACCACGACTACCTTGATCAACAAAAGAAAGACCAGGAACAGGCACAAGCGGCAAGAAGAGGAAGGCACAGGAAGACTCTGTTGCTGATTTAAGAGAGAAAAAAAGAAGAATGGAGAAGGATGCTCAGCACCTGACTCAAAAGGCAGACAAGCTTGCTGAACAAGATGGTGCGCTGAGACTCTTGACTCAGTTAAATGCGTTGAGGAGCAAATCCAAGGAAATAAAGATCCAGCTGGAGATTTCTTGTCAGATTGATGAAGAAATGGAAAAACTAAAATATTATAACTGAAAACTCATTCATCTGTATGAAGTATATTATATATTAGCCGGTGGTGGTACCTCTTTCTGACTTTTTACAGTTCTCTAACTTGTGTCTAAGGACAACATGCTTCACAATTATTGTTTAAATGGGTATAGACTCCGTAATCTGCATCATCATTATAACTGCAATTGTATCGACATGCAATATTTATGCATGTAGATTTCATAATCAATATCAACATCAGTATCACCATCAGATTCATGACTGCAAACAATTTATGGATATCACTGGGTTAGAGATTTTATTCTTTATTTTGACTACTTATCAATTCTTGTGCGTTTACAATTAAAAAAAAAACTCCTTGAATTTTTGGAAAAACTCCTTGAAATCTCCTTAAAAACTCCTTGATTTTTTTACAACAATTTGAGTATGAACATGAATAGGCATGAAAGTAAGCTGATGTAATTATGAGGTGTGAAACTTCCACTAATTATCCTGATACTCATTTGAAATTCTATCCCGATGAAAACAAAAAAAACAGAGTAAAATCCTCAATCTCTACTCTGTACAAGATATATGGACATAACACGGTTTGTTAAAAATAAAAATAGGTACAGCAGATATGGTGCTTATAATTAGTAGCTGATGCAGATGACATTGATGGATTGGCTGGAGAGGAACAAGAACTTGAACAGCTAGTATAGAGGCTTGACACCACCTCCATAGCCTATGGAATGGAAATAAGTGCAGAGAAGACCAAAATGATGACCAACAACACCAATGGCATCAACACGGACATCAAAGTCCAAGGCCAATCCCTCAACACAGTGCATAGCTTCAAATATTTAGAATCCATTGTATCAGACAATGGGTCCCGACAGGAAGTCCTCTCCAGGATCGCACAAACAACTGCTGCCCTGACAAGGTTGAAGCCCATTTGGAAAGACAGGACCATCAGTCTACATTCCAAAGTAAGACTGCTTCGCTCCCTTGTCATCTCCATCTTCCTATATGCTTGCGAAGCATGGACCTTCACAGCAGATCTCCAACGAAGAATACAAAGCATGGAGATGAGGTGCTACAGAAGACTTCTGGGCATTTCCTATACCCAACACATCACCAACGACGAAGTCCGACAGACCATCACACAAGCCATTGGACAACACGATGACCTGCTAACAGTGGTGAAGAAACGGAAACTCCGATGGTATGGCCACGTCACCAGATCATCAGGCCTTTCAAAGACTATTCTGCAAGGCACAGTGCAAGGAGGTAGAAGAAGAGGGAGACCGAAAAAGAGGTGGGAGGACAACATTCGAGAATGGACTGGTTTGACACTGAGCGAAACCATCAGGGCTGCTGAGGACAGAGAAAGATGGAGTATGTTGGTTAAACGATCATCTGTGGTGCCCCTACGACCTTCGGGTTACGGGACAGGATAGGATAGGATAGGAATTAGTAGCTGGAAAGGCTCACGACATGGCACGATATTTTTATAATGCTCAAATGACCTACAACAACTGTAATTGTCTTATTTATCTGTCTTACTAACATAAATGAAAACGCTGCACCCATCATCGTAATCTCAAGTAGCGTGTCAGCAAATATAATCAGATATCACTAACCTCATTTTTTCCGGGACAAGTCTGTCACCCGCAGACAATCTTAGCTCTCTTAGCGGGAATTCTCGACGGGCAAACACGTTAAGACCGAACGTTCACAAATAGGCCTACTTACTATTATTGTGCATATATACTTGCGCATATTATGGATAAACACGGAAACAAATGAAGAAACATAATCTATGACGTCCATACGCAGGTATTTCAAAGTCGCGCTGTATGTAACGTATTGTTCCCCGGAACTTTTTTTTTGTATTTCCAGATTATATAAAATCTTCATAATATCTCGAAATACTTTGAAATAGTCGGGAGGGAAAACAAACCAAAAAGTCTGTCAGTCAGTCTGTCTGTCGGTCTGTACGGCCGTTGCACGCCGTATCCCAAAAATCACTGAACGGATTTTGGCCAAACTTCATAAAAACATTTACTTAGGTTACTGGCCAGCTTCCTTGCCATTATATTTGCTCTAACGCAAAGGTCAAGGCTGCCAAAGTCAATATCTAAATATAAAAAAAAAAACTAAACAAATAAAAGAACAGGTGAAACGATTTTGTTGATTAATAGTATACAGGTACTTCTATCCAGTCCTATCCTATCCTGTAATTCGGAGGTCGTAGGGGCATCACAGATGATCGTTTAACCAGCGTACTCCATCTTTCCCTGCCCTCAGCAACCTTGATGGTTTCGTTCAGTTTCAAAACAATCCATTCTCGATTGTTTTCCTCCCACCTCTTTTTCGGTCTCCCTCTTCTTCTACCTCCTTGCACTGTGCCTTGCATGATGGTCTTTGCAAGACCTGATGATCATTTGACGTGGCCGTACCAACGGAGTTTCCGGTGTTTTTTTTTTACCACTGTGAGCAGGTCATCGTGTTGTCCAATGGCTTGTGTGATGCTCTGTCAGACTTTGTCGTTGGTGATGCGCTGGGTATAGGAAATGCCCAGAAGTCTTCTGTAGCACCTCATCTCCATGCTTTGTATACTTCGTTGTAGATCTGCTGTGAGGGTCCATGTTTCGCAAGCGTAAAGGAAGATGGAGATGACAAGGGAGCGCAACAGCCTTACCCTGGAATGTAGGCTGATGATCCTGTCTTTCCAAATTGGCTTCAACCTCGCCAGGGCAGCAGTTTAGGTACTTCTAATTACAGCCAACCATACTGTAGCAGTCCGGTTGTCGGTCAGTTGGGCAGTTGGCCGGTCCGTCGCTCCGAATTTCATATTTTTGTTCAAAACACAAGTTTGTTAACCTTATGTCAAGAATGGCTGGACCGATTCTGAGTATTTTTCACTATAAAGATGCTTTAACCACTTCTAGCTAAGTCTTTGCTCTTTCTCAAAGGTCAAGATCGCTGAAAAAATTAAAAATAAACAAACTGTTTTACGCATATCTTAAAATTGGATGAATCCATATTGAAAGTTTTGTTGCTTTCAGATATACATGTAGATAATTAGGATAGTTGCCACCATTCCAGCCTTTCATTATGTTTCCTTATGATAAAACCCCTTCAAAACCATCGCCATGACAATTAACATTTTTTGAAATAGGTATGCGAGTGTCTGGAAATACATTTAAAGGTTGTTATTGTTGTTGTTGTTGTTGTTTAAAAAAAATTGTTGTTGTTCATATTTTTTGTTGCAAACTTTTGTTTTTGTTTTTATGTAACAAGGCGTATTGCCGGTATGCCAGAAGGAGCATGAATAATTACATAAATTAAATTGCCACAGCACTTCATTATGTTAGCATAGTTGTAAATATTTTTTACTATTTTGAATATATTTTTTTAATAATTATTTACATACTGCCGTCTGGTGCGCGTGTGGTGCGTGTGTTGATGTGTGTGTGCGTGTGTATGTGTGCTGCATATATGTTTGAGTTTATGTGTGTGTGTGTGTGTTTATTTTTAGTTTGTGTGTATGTATTAAAAAGAAAGAAAGAAAGAAAGAAAGAGAGAGAGAGAGAGAGAGAGAGAGAGAGAGAGAGAGAGAGAGAGAGAGAGAGAGAGAGAGAATAAAACCCTAAAATTGGGCATGTGTTATATTATTAATTTACAAATTAACACAAAACTGTTGAAAATTTTCGGTTAATCATCCAAATGGATATTACTGTTTCATTTCCTCAACACCACAGGCACACAAAGTACTCCGCTGGGCAACAACACCTGACTTTGATGTTCGTCACGCACCGCGGCGTTAAAGTGTTGGGCGCCTGTTCCTCTATTCTAATGGCGATAATTAAGCCATTCCTGGTGTAGAAAACAACCTGTTGAACGGTGGGACATTTCGCAAATATTAGACAAACAAAAACGTGTGCACATATAAACAAATATAACTTATAAGTCATCTGTTACAGGGCCGGACCTGGGAAAAGTCGAAGGGGGGGGGGGGGGGGGGGGTGGTTACAGATTCATCGAAGGCGCCAAGTCTTCTAGCATGACCCCTCCCGGAAATTTTTTTTTTCAAGGATGCAAAATGGTGCAATCTGGTGCAATCTGAACCTTGAAAAAGCCATTTGTGATGGTCTGGGACTTTGAGCTTTTTTAACAATTGAACTGACAAACTCTAGGGTACAAAAATAATCCTCTGCCCCTCCCTTAAAAAAACAACAACACACACACATTTATTTATCAGCAGAGATGTTTTGTATACTATTATTATTCACTACTTTTTGTCGATCGGTAACGGTATAAAGCTTTACATTGTAGTTTATGAACATCAAAGCTTTGCTTTCATTTTCAGTCTTGCTGCACTAGGTTCCTCGGCATTAGTACCATTTGTGAATTGTATCTTCCTGCAAAACAGTGCACTGCCTCTTTGAAGTCAATATCAACATCCCTGTGCACTTTCAGTAAAGCAAGTCCATTTAGCCTCTGTTGCCCCATTGTGGAGCTCAGGTAGTTTTTCAGGTTGCGCAAATGACTGTTTGAACGCTCACAATCGGCAGTAGTGACAGGCAGGGTGCAAAGGTACTGTACTTCAGCATGATGAACAGGTTGGGATAAAAATCCCTGTCACAATGTTTCAGTGCTTCTGATGCCGTGGATGGGATGATAGCTGTCGCATTCTCAGCAGCACTTCGCCATTTGCAAACCCACCGTTGGTATTCTGCATCAAGGGTAGCGTTGTCTGATAGGCCAGACTCCCACAACATTGCCAGTGTCTTCACCCCTTCTGGAACCTGCATGAAACCATCCTGGTTGTCTATTAAAGTGCTTGGCACCAGACAGAGACCATCAACTGCTAGGTCAGCATTTTTGAACCTCGAGTCCAATTCGGTTGACAGGTGTTCAAGAAAGGAATGGCAATGCAAATCTTGAAATATTCTTCTGGAGTGGCCGCAGGTTGGTTGTCACGGAGAGTCTGTCGGGATGCTTGACGAGGAACAATAACATCAGTTGTCAAAGCATTTGCCATTTTGCTAACTTCACCAAACCAGGCAACGAACGCTGTGTTGATAATTATCAACTTAACATCTTCATTAATATTTCTAACAAGTCGTTTTTGGGGGATTAGGGCAGTATCAAGGTGAAGGTGCTGGAAGAGGCTTGCGGCCAGAACAGGAAAATATGGCTGCATTTACTAATTTAGGCTTAGGGGTTGGGTTACTTGGTCGTTTCAACGGGAAAACGCTTTGGACGTTTCAACGGATCCCTTGAAATGGATTTCCGTTGAATTGTCTATGAATACCTCTTTGTACCTTGGACCAAAAGTGATTAAAAACTGCAATGTTTTTAAAACATTTTGTTTTACATTGAAACTCTTTGTATTAAATAAAATCTTTTTCTTTTTTTTAAACTTTGGAGGGGGGGGGGGGGGGGGGGTCCGGAACCCAGGTACCCCCCCCCCCCACCCCTGGATCCGGCCCTGTGTTAGAATGAAATTAAAATTTGATACGTTTTTGCTTACTTGCAAAATCTCGCCTGCTGTAAGCCTTAGGTAACTTTCCACCATTACAATAATATAATTATACAGGTGCAAAAGGTATAGTTATGTATTTGCGGCTTTCCTGTTGCTGTTCCTGTGCTATTTAATTCTCGACCTTTGCATCTTTTAACGCGTAATGACTGCATAGTAGGACACTCGGGAGTTGACTTAATAAATAGATGGAATTTCGTAATAAATAGATGGAATGGCTTTTAAACTGAAGACACGCTTATTTGAGGCGTTCACCTCAATAATGGGGTTTTATTAACTCTTTTATAATCATGATGTCAAGTGTAAACGTTTGAAAAAAACCAACAAACTCAGACTGACTTTAAAGTATCTGCATAGTAAAAATAACTAAAGTCGGTCGATTCATTGTTTTTTCCACGTAATACTAAAAGCGTGCGGCTAAGCGATCAACGACCCCCGTTGGGGTGCCGGGGGTTTCAGTATAAATAGTATCCCCACTTTCTGGAAATTTAGTGCTTAAAATTCCAACTGTCGCTGTCTTTCTCATTTGTTCTTTCACATTCCTACTCTGTTCTATCAATCCATGGGCGTCGCACGGTCCAAAATATTGGGGGGCAACCCTGTCGACGGGGAGGTGGGGGGGGGGGGGCTGACAAGCGGGACGCACCCTGTAATATATCCTCGTACCTTCATCCAACTGAAAGACTGAGAGTAAAAACATTTAATTATTTATGTTCTTCTTTACTGAAAATACAAGATTCATTTCCAGAAACTACAAAAACATGATTAGCGATATGTGATAATGATCAAAACCAGGAAACACGAACATTAATTACCTGCCGCAAGATCATCTAGGTTGAAATTGTGTCTTCTCTATAAATCACAACTCGTTTTGCATATTGCATACATATAATGACCAAACACTTCCACTACCAGTTTCAGAAAATCAGTCAATTGATCAATCTGTTTTACTAGGGCGTATATTACTCGCAGTTTCTCTAAAGCAAAATACTGTCTGTCTGAGTGCCTTTTGTCTTGGTGATCACACCCAGCTTGCAGTTGTCCAGGACGCTGAAAGTTCCAAACACTTCTCTGCGGTGCTGAGAAGATGCAAAAGTATTGGCAAGCTTAACCAAATCCAAGGAATCCGTCCTTTGTTTGTGGACGTGGAGCAGCATCAAGTGGTTCAGACGCTCTTCTGTTGAGCTTGACCTGAGGTAGTTCTTGACCCTCCTCATGGCACTGAAAGTTCTTTCGCTCACGGCATTGGTGGCAGGCATGACCAAAATGAGCTTCAGTAAAAGCCCAACCTCAGACATGAGAGCTAGCTTTGAGACAGACAGTGACTTGAAATGCTGAACAACGGCTGACAATTTCTTGTTTCCACCAGACATTTCTTGTGCAAGAATCTGAAGCTGAACTGAGAGCCTTGACTGGTCAAGGTCTTGCCCATAGAAGTCGCAGACATCTTGTAGCTGCTTGTCATAGTCCTGGCCGTTCACTGCATTCAAAAGGAGCTGTTCACATTTGGAGTAAGTTTCAAAATCCTGTTGATCAAAACGATCAGTCAGGCACGTTGTAAGACTGTCCAGGGCCTCAAAATAAATTCCCCGGTAGTGGTCTTCAACAGTGCTTGGGAATTCTGGAGCACTGCATCCCTCCTCTAACCTTGCCGGTCTTCTTTGTTGTCTTGGTAAACATGGATCGTTCACCTGTGAGACTTTTGCTTGGCGGCAGGTTTTCTCCCAAAAAAGGTGAAATGCCTCATCACTTCTGATGCTGCACAAAGTCTCCCTGGTCATCTTGGCAATCTCCTGGGCTGTTGTGAAACACAGGCACATGCTAATAGATTATTGTAATATTATTTCGTACGTTAGCCCTTTACACTACGGTTTAAAAATAGGGTGATTTTTTAAATTATTGATTCTTCCTGCCTTCCTCTATCGTTTGAAATCTTCTTCTTCTTCTTCTTCTTCTTCTTCTTCTTCTTCTTCTTCTTCTTCTTCGTCTTTTCTTCTTTCTCTCTCTCTTTCTTTTTTTTTTTTTGCCAAATTATTGGGGGGGCAGGTGCCCCCCCTGCCCCCCCGTGTGCGACGCCCCTGCAATCTGCTATATTATCTTCTTCTTCACTAGACCAGTCACCTACCTTTTTTCTTGAAAACTCTTCCGGGACAAAACTCCTCATTTGTGTGTGAGGTCTGCTGGATCAGCTTGGGAATATTGGACGCTTTCTGCCAGGTGGTCACTAGTGCTTCCTGCGATATTATTATTTATTAATGTAGGCATTTAATATGTATGTGTTTTGTTGATATTTTATAATGTTTGTATTATATTTTGTTTTTGTAAACGGGGGTTCGATAAATTAGATTATTGCCTCAGCGTCCCCTGCGTGGGATGTCTTTAATGTAAAGTGACTGGCTGGTAGAGTGCCTTCAGTGTTACCACTAGGGTAGTTTCAGCAGATCTTTTATGCGGATCAGGGGTGAGTCCTCTTTCAGCGAAGTTGTCTGGTCCTGATTTGGCTTGGAAGAGTCCGCTGGACCTAAAGCAATAATCATGTGATGTAATGTAAGCGATCAACGGGACTGACACAGAATGACTGGCCCTGAGTTCAAGTAGGCCTGCCTCTATGCTAAAGATCATCTAAATAGGACCAGCTGTTTTTGAAGAATAAAGTGAAGGTACTCTCCACGAGTTCAAGTAGTTATAAATGTATACCACAGATCATCAAAATCGCTCCAGCTGCGTTTTGCAAGAAATTTACCCCAATGACCTTGACTTTTGAGGTAGAGCAAATACGACGACACAGTAATCTGGCCATTTACCTAGGTAATGTTTCTAGGAAGTTTGGTCAAAACTTGTCGAGTGATTCTTGAGATATGGCGAGGGGAAAAAACCACAACCCGCACCGGACCAAGCGACAAACCGACATTTGGTTCGTTCTGAGTCCCGATATTTTTTTTCTTCACAAAATATCTCTAAATACAAGTCCCAACGAAGCAAACACCTGGTCTGCTGAGAATGTTTTATAAATAAAGAACAGGATTTCCCAGTACCCATACTAATATTTAACACGTATTATATTTGTTTCCTGTTGACTTGTTGCTTGGTATACTGTACGCTTATGTCATTGATGCCTGTCTATTTGTTGAGCCGATCTCTGATTAATAAAACTGGGAAAGACGTCAACTCAATATAACTAGACTATTGAATCCGAAAGTACGGTGTTGCAATCTTGAAACGCAAACACGACAAACCTCTGCTCTAATGGCAATATCGCTGATGTCATTTTGAATAATGGAATACGTGTACTGTATTGTCTAGAAAAATCAGTCAGTTCGTGTTTTGACTGTGACCACTAGGCAATACATGTAATGACTAAAAATTTCCAGTCAATACGTGTATTGTCTTAAAAAAATGCTCTGGTCAATACAGGAATTGGCTGAACTGTCATTCGGCATTTAAATTGCAACTGGTTGTAAACATTAACAAATGAATGATGGTTCAGAACAATAATCGGTGTGCGTCAAGGATGACTACTCTCTCCAACACACTTCAACATCTTTCTAAAGCGCATCAAGTCAGATGCCCTTGCAGATCACGAAGGCATAGTCAGCATAGAAAGTAGAGCAATCTCCAACCTCCGTTTAGCGGATGACCTTGATGGATTGGCTGGAGAGAAACAAGAACTTGAACAGCTGGTACAGAGAGTTACGGCATCAAAAATGCATATTTTCTATTTTTTTTTACAAACAATGTAAGATTTTGTTAAATAATATATTTTGTCATTTAATAACTTATTATTTACCCAAACAATACATTATTTACGTAAATAGATAATAAGATAGGTAAGTAAGGCATTGTGGCTAAATTAAAAAAAAATTATTTAAACCTACCTACATCATTTTTTTAGCAAATTGTGTTAAATAATGTATTGTTTAGAAATGTTTCTAAATAATGATTTGTTTACCTATATAAACCCATTATTTAGCAGAATTTGTTAAATAAAGTACTATTTAAAAGATGTTGCTAAAGAAGGCATTATTTACGTAAAAAATTCATATTTAGGGACTGCAATTTTCATTATTTAAGGGTTCAAAACTTTTTAAAAAAATACTTTTACTGCTTTCTATAATTAAATGCAATGTCTTTCCAAAAATTGTGTAACCAACATTTGTGTTAATTATTTATTTTTGAACATAAAATTGCTCCACAAATTCGAAGATAAAACGTCTGTAACCTCCCGAAAAACAAACGAAAGATAAAGGTCAGTTTTGTGCGGGAGTGTTCAGTTTTTGGAGAATCTTCGTGAGAAGGAAAATAAAGATTTCTTTTTTAAATTTATTTACCAAACCACCGTGTTGATATTTTATTTTGATTTGTTCTTTTGAATTGAATTATGTTTTAATTTAAAACGGAAAATTTCAGCTTATTCCCAACTACTAGGGATTTGCAGGTCGGACTGGACTGACAAGAAACATGCAATAATCTGACGGCCGTAACGCCAATGCAGAAATAATGTTGGAGCCCTCATTTTCGTGCCGGTGCCGTTACCGTTAGTGTCGTATATTAACACTAGAGAGAGAGAGAGAGAGAGAGAGAGAGAGAGAGAGAGAGAGGGAGAGAGAGAGAGAGAGAGAGAGAAAGAGAGAGAGAGAGAGAGAGAGAGAGAGAGACTCATTTTGAATCGCAAAATCAATGTAAAATCACGATTTTGAAATTTTCTTTATCAGTACGACATAACCTCTCACAGTAATACGACATGTACCTAAATTACATGTACAAAACTTGCAGACCCTAGAAAATGAATTGCTTACGCAAACAATGCATTATTTAGCATGCTTTAAATAATACACTATTTAGGAAATGTTGCTAAATAATGGATTATATAGGTAAACAAGTCATTATTTAGAAATATTTCTAAATTATCTATCTATCTATCTATCTATCTATCTATCTATCTATCTATCTATCTATCTATCTATCTATCTATCTATCTATCTATCTATCTATCTATCTATCTATCTATCTATCTATCTATATATATATATATATATATATATATATATATATATATATATATATATTATATATATATATATATATATATATATATATTATATATATATATATATATATATATATATATATATATTTAAAACACTATCTGTTAAATAATGCATTATATAGGTAAAAAATTCATTATTTAGCAACAATGTTTTTACTATTATTTATATTAGGTTGTGTCACTGTGCAATGCTGTTTACATTTAACTATTTTACCATTGCTTTATTATGCATTCCTAATGTTTATTCTTTCATTTTTATGGTGTGTGTGTGTGTATGCACGCGTTCGTGCTTTTCTTTAAACATGCTTTTTGTATGCTTAGATTGTAATGTTCGTTATTTTTTCTTACGATGTTTAATGTGCTTTTATTTCATAAAGTTTAAATATTTTAAAAACATTTATCGTTGCGAATTTATGTGTGTGCGTATGTGTGCGAGCCCTTAGAGCAGGGTTTAAGTTTGGTTTTGCGCTTTAGAAAAGAAACTATCATTTTTACTAACCTACTCAAGCACCGGGATCAGAATGTAAGCGAAGCTTCGCTGTCTGTTTAATAATAATAATAATAATAATAATAATAATAATAATAATAATGATAATGGATGCAAAAAACGCGCCATATTCCTAAATCAGACTCAAAGCGCGGCGATCTGTAACCAACATACACGCTCACATGTTACAGACACTCCTACATACACAGCAAACACACATTCATCACTCAAACATGTGGTGTAAAGGCAAGTCTCATTTAGAAGACGGAAAGGAAACCGAAATGTGAAATTTTAGATTGACTGCATCCAATACCATTATTGTTTATTAAAATACATGTACTCTAGTAGGTCTATATCGACAGCGAACGTCCACATTCCCATGCTGGCGGCTGTGGTTTACGAAGGGAGTGACACTAGCGTAAGTCTTCGGATCTTTCACAATCAGATACAGGCGCCTGTGAACATGGTCAGACATTGGACATGGAGGTTTTTCATTATAGCCACCTCTGCTCGTAAAGTCTTATAGTAGACTACTGCGTTATGGAGTATATGCTGGGTATTATTACCACTGCAGTCAAGTGTTCTTACAGCTCCCGGTGATTTACACAACCATTTTGGCCACTATTGGTCTATATTTCCATACTCATTCTTGTGTTCTACCATTGTTTGCACAGCACGATAAGCTAACTAGGCCTATCAGTTAAAAAAATTAGGCGAACGTAAAAGATAACTCTCATTGCAAAAACGGCTCATATGTTGTATTGACATACACGAAGAACCTGTATAAGCAGTGTGTGTAAGCTGTTCGAAGTATAACAGATACATGATTGTGTGACCCAGATCACCATCTGAATATAGTGCCTTGTAAATTTGGAACATTCTACACAACTGAAATCTCCACGCTGCAACGAAGGTAAAGCTTGACTTCTTCATCAAGTTGCAGATTATATTTCACAAAGTGTTTGCACAATTCAAACCACAACTGATTTGACTGTAGTTTGTGCTAAAACGTTTATCTACTGCAGAAGTATTACGCTGCGCCCTAGCCCGTTATATCACACCGCAGCTGGCAGATTTACGCCATTGTCAGAATATACTATAGAAGGGCAAAGCCCACACGACTCACATGCCCCGTAGGGAATTTATTCACAATAGTCTACATGAAAATGAGTCCCAGTAAGGGATTACGTTTAAAAGAACTGAGACCAAACATATCCTATCCTATTCTGTCCCGTAAACCGAAGGTCGTAGGGGCACCACAGATGATCGTTTAACCAGCATACTCCATCTTTCTCTGTCCTCAGCAGCCCTGATGGGGCTTCGCTCAGTGTCAAACCAGTCCATTCTCGAATGTTGTCCTCCCACCTCTTTTTCGATCTCCCTCTTCTTCTACCTCCTTGCACTGTGCCTTGCAGAATAGTCTTTGCAAGGCCTGATGATCTGGTGACGTGGCCATACCATCGGAGTTTCCGTTTCTTCACCACCGTGAGCAGGTCATCGTGTTGTCCAATGGCTTGTGTGATGGTCTGTCGGACTTCGTCGTTGGTGATGTGTTGGGTATAGGAAATGCCCAGAAGTCTTCTGTATCACCCCATCTCCATGCTTTGTATTCTTCGTTGGAGATCTGCTGTGAGGGTCCATGCTTCGCAAGCATATAGGAAGATGGAGATGACAAGGGAGCGCAGCAGTCTTACTTTGGAATGTAGACTGATGGTCCTGTCTTTCCAAATGGGCTTCAACCTTGTCAGGGCAGCAGTTGTTTGTGCGATCCTGGAGAGGACTTCCTGTCGGGACCCATTGTCTGATACAATGGCTCCTAAATATTTGAAGCTATGCACTGTGTTGAGGGATTGGCCTTGGACTTTGATGACCGTGTTGATGCCATTGGTGTTGATGGTCATCATTTTGGTCTTCTCTGCACTTATTTCCATTCCATAGGCTCTGGAGGTGGTGTCAAGCCTCTGTACCAGCTGTTCAAGTTCTTGTTCCTCTCCAGCCAATTCATCAATGTCATCTGCAAAACGAAGATTGGAGATTGCTCTACCCCCTATGCAGACTGGGCTCTAGGAAGATGTTGAAGAGTGTTGGAGAGAGTAGGCATGATTTGTTCAGCTTGGGGTTTCAACCTGTTGAGTATTATTTTCAGGAGGACCTTGCTGGGATGGCTGATGAGGCTGATGGTGCGGTAATTTTCACACTCCTGAAGGTTACCTTTTTCGGGAAGAGTGATGACAAGCGACTGGGTCCATGGTATAGGCCACTCCCCACTCTGCCAGATCTTGTTACAGATAATGGTGAGGGCATCAATCATCGCTTCTCCTCCTGCTTGTAGCAGTTCCGCGGGTATGTTGTCCACTCCCGCTGACTTCCCTTTCTTTAGCGATTGCACTGCTTGAGACCAAACGGTTGCATTAAAACACAAGGTATATTCGACTTTGATCTTCAGATAATCTCGACCTCAGGCTCTACGTGAACACTTATGCAGGCATGATCAAATAAACTACAACAGAAGTTCTATTAAGTCCCCCCCCCCCCAAAAAAAAAAAACAACAACAAAAAATGACCTTGAGATGACCTTAACCTTCATGTGACCTCTTCAAATGACCTCTGTGGCTCATGTATGATTAAATAAACCAGTGTTGAAGTACGATGTGGGAAATATATACAATTCCATACAATACAATACAGTACAACAAACTGTATTACCCTCAAAAAGAATTATACTGCAGACACAGAAATTGTATAAGCTTACATTAAGAATGCATAACAATGCACTTTCAGCCCATCACCCTTATTCCAACTCTCTCCCTCTCTTTTTCCACACACACACACACACGCACACACACACACACGCACACATCACACTATAGATGACTGGTCTAGGGAAGAAGAAGATAGTACATGTATAGTAGATTGATAGAACAGAGTAGGAATTAGAAAGAACAAAGTAGAAAGACAGCGACAGTGGGAATTTAAAGCACTAAATTTTCAGAAAGTGGGGACACTATTTATAAAAAAAAAACCCGGCACTCCCACTGGGGGAATAGATAGATAGATAGATAGATAGATAGATAGATAGATAGATAGATAGATAGATAGATAGATAGATAGATAGATAGATAGATAGATAGATAGATAGATAGATAGATAGATAGATAGATAGGCCTAGATAGATAGATAGATAGATGTAACCATCACACTGTACGTTGACAAATTTTGATGTTTTGCGTAAGGTCTAAAATGACCTTGACCTTCAAGATAAACGCAAAAATGGAACTTACATGAAAGATCAATTTATGTTCTCTATATACAACAAGTGCTTGCGACATGAAGTTGTGCTTCATACAAGTGGATATTGGATTGGATTGGAAGTTTGGACTTTGTATCTTTAACATTTTAGGGTCAAGGTCACTTCAAAGTACCCATATGAACCGATCTTTTACAGCTCCAGTGAACTTGATCCTGGATGGTGGTTGACCAAACTTGCATGGTTGGTGTGTCTCAGGATACCTATCATATCATTTCAAACAATCATGACCCCTATCGACAACTTATAATAATTATTAAAATTTGAAAATTTGTTATTCTTTTAAAACTAACATTGGTTGATCCTGTGACATTGTTTTTGCGTTCCCATTCAACTATACACCAACCTACCAAGTTTGCCTGAGTTAGGGAAAATAGGTTCAGAGTAATTAGTCGCGTCAAAGTTTTGCTCAGGCGGACGGACGGACAGACATGTTTTGGGATATCACTTTTGGACTATTTAGGACTCCTATCCTATCCTATCCTGTCCCATAACCCGAAGGTCGTAGGGGCACCACAGATGATCGTTTAACCAGCATACTCCATCTTTCTCTGTCCTCAGCAGCGACTTAGCGATTTAGGACTCATTAAAATAAAATAAAATAAAATAAAATAAAAACGTTGTAAATTTGTTTATTTAATGTTTGGTTAGTACATAAACTCACTGCTGCACGCATGTGAGTCAACAAAAGGAGGTATTTTGTCAGTTCATGTCAGTTCTTAAGCCTTGCGTCCTTCTGGGGAACTCGAACCTCAAAACTAAGAATTCAATTTGAAATGTTGGTAAGGGTAGCGTAAATTGTTTACCTGGAACACAAAAACATATAAATAAATAAATAAATAAAACAGACGTTTGCTAAAGGCTATTTACTATGGATCTTTGTCAAGGCAAGACAAAATGTCCGAGCAACAGTCGTCGTCGTCTAGTTCTCAAGAAGCGGAAGTTGAACACCTATGCATCGCTACGTCAGCAGATCGTCGTGACGTCATCGATATGTGTGGTGATGTGTACAGCGGCCTCGACTACGCCTTACAGGAATTTGATTCCCTGGTGCAAAAACCAGGGACCAAGGGCTTCCTGTACAAGGTCAATGATGAACTGGTAAGGAGTGGAAAATTATGAGTTGCATTGAAGTAGTGCTTCGGATCTTAGAACTCTCCGTTATCATGTGCCTATATCGTCATCATACGGGCGCCTGTGTACCACAATGGCGTCATCAACCTACAGATCATATATAAACTGCTGTTATAAATTTGATTCGTTTTACAAATCCCTTATCTGTCCCACTTTAGTGACTAGCTGAAGGTTTCAGTTTAAATGATACCATCAAAATCCTTCATCAGCATAATTCATCGGGAAGGCTGATTGAATACTATTAATGATAGAATAATAACTTATGATAACACATTGCTGTAATTTCATATTGACCTGTAGACTACGCATGTAGATCTACCTTGCCGCGCGTCTTGCACAAGTTCGTGAATAGGTGACTTGTCTTTTTGTTATGTTGTTTTTTAGTTATCTAGACTTACCCGGGCGGACATCTCGTCTCAGAGCATTATGAACGCTATTCCGAGCTGCAAGCTTTTCTTCGAGAAAGAGGAGGATGAGAAAAGGGGGTGGAGGGGGGTGGAGTTTTGCCAGGCAGTGCAAGGCCTAACTAGCGGAGCTTTCGGTTGATCCGGAAGGCTTGATGGAGGACAGAGCAGAAATTGTAAAAACGGTTCGCTCGCGAGGAATGTCCGCCCCAACGTTAGATAACTCTGGCGCCGTATGCGGGCAAGCTGGCTAAAGTTGTTTCCCCTCGTGTTTCCGAGCCTGTTCTATTTTGTTAAACTCAAACAATTTTACTATTGCCGTCACTATCATCATAACATCGTCATAATCGCTGTCACCGCCATCCCCACCATATATATAGATAGATAAATATACAGATATATATATAGATATAGATAGATTATATTATATACGTTTTGTTAGAATTTTCATGTACGAATTAGGCTGTCATTATGGTACGAGTGAGACACACAAGATAATAACGAACATTGTGTTGGGCACAATGATAACATGTATACCATTGGTGATATAGAAATATAAAGGTCTTTCGGGATTTATTTGCTTTCCGCCGAACGAATAATATAGATTTGTATAAACAGTCTCAGAATTTTCTACAGGCTGCTACGACGTCACACGATGCGTGTTTCCTGTGGTAAAAAGGTAAAGGTAAAGGTAGTCCCATTGCCTTGTGGCCGTAGGGGAGCGTGATGTTGGAGATCACACTTATCTTGGGCCAGCGTAATGAGGGTGATGCCCATCTCTCTCCCTCGCTGCTTTACCTTCCCCACCCTTAAGAGAGTAGGTACTCAGTCACAGTTGAGTCAACTGGTGGCGTTGTTATTTGTCGCTTCACGTTTTGCGGTCACCCATCCAAGTGCTAACCGCACTGGACGGTGCTTAACTTGCGACACAGTAACGAGTGCTCCAACCACTGCGCTATCCGACACCCCTGTGTTTCCTGTGGCTATCGTTATTCTGATGGGTTATTTATTGCGTCATTATAAAAAAAAAAATTCATGTCTTTCTACCATGATCCGAGGTTATAAATGAACAGCTTGTCAGCGCACAGATTCGTTTAAAAGCAATAATTTTGTTGATTTTAATTGCGCTTGTCTAGACTAAAGTTAGAGAAATACTACAACCACGAATCAAGTCTCGTCTTTCGTAGGCCTCAACTACTTACTATACATATACCATACGTATGTAGGAGGCCTACGAGTTTACAAAGACGAAAGAAAAGACTTCAGAGCCTGTTCGTGAATTAAAATTCGTACAGTATACATATTCAACCATTGGTTCTGAATCTGCATTTAATCTTTGGTGTAACACGTTATGTTTATGAAATTTATATTTCAGCTTCTATCTTGATGGTACTATCCAAAGCTCAGTTTCTATTATTATTTGGTTCTAGTTCAGCACCCGTTTTAATCTCCGGCAGGTTGCCTTCTTGAGCACACAACTAACAGACGGCGGCCGCTGCATTGTCATCAAAGCTGCCAGAGTGAAACCAACTTTCCAAGGCACTGGGATCTATGGTCGGTTTCGAAGGCAAGTTTTCCAGCAGTTTTCCAACGAACAACAGTACCCTTTGCTACAGAGGGAAGCCTCCACGCTCAACGCCAAGAACAACGCAGAGCGCAAGGATGCCATGATCAAATCAGGATGGCGGCTCCTTGAAGTCAGGGTCAGTTGACAGACATCTACTAATGTACTCACCCCCCCCTCCCCAACTCAACCATCCCTCTCCCCCCCCCCCACACACAAAATCAAGATTTTTGCAAGTCCTAAAAAGTCCAAAATGATACCCATCCGTTGTCTATCCGTGGTCCGTACTCAGAACCTATTTCAACTATCACAATCAAACTTGGTAAGATGGTGTATAATACCCACGATTCTTTAAAAAAATAATTAGTGAATGAATTATTTCACTAAAGAGTCAAGGTCACAGGGTCATCAAATGTTAGTAAATAAATGTAAATTTTTCATTAAATTTCACTGTTTTTCTAGGTTATTAATATTGAACTTATGATTCTTTAATGCATGATAGAATATCAATGAGACACACATACCAAGGTCAAGGTCAGTGAAGATGTCCAAAGTCGGTTAGTTATAGATACTATGAGAGATATAAAGTCCACACTTGTACTTAGAAATGATAGATTGATCTTTCATATTTGTTCCGTTTTTGTGTTGATCTTGAAGGTCATTGTCGTTTTAGGCCTTTCAAAAACATACAAAAATAGGTCATTATACAGTGAAATAGCAGTTTATTTAACACATAGTATGCATCAACATTGGGTTATTTGATCAGACATGCATGAGAGATCGCGTGGTGGTCAAAGTCATCCCAGGGTCAAAGTCACTGAAGATCAAGGTCATCCTAAGGTCACCGTTTTTTTGGGTGTTTTTTTTTTTTGGCATAATACAACTTTTGCTGTACTTTATTTGCTAGTACATGAGTGTATTTGGAGCAGGAGGTCAATGTCCTCTCAAGGTCAAGAGCATAGAAAGATGAATGTCGGGATTACTTTGCATTTTAATGCCATCATTTCATTGAGTTGTGTTTTTTTAAGTTCTTTTTTTATGGGCACTCATTTTCATGTTAAATATTGCGGGTTCCATAAGGAAGAAGTGAGTGATATTGGATTTGCCCTTTTAGTATTGTATTCTTTCTTTCTTTCTTCTTTTCTTTTAAATATCTACTCGTTCTCATAATATGCCGTATTTCACAGGAAAGATACAACTGTATCTAAACATGTCTATAAAACATGTATATAAAACAAGTATATAAAACATGTATATAAAACATGTATCTAAAGGCAGATGAGAGTTCCTATACAGCTTTTTTTTTTTTTTTTTTTTTTTTTTTTAGATAATGGGAATTCCACGAGCCAACATTAGAGGAAAGCAAAATGACATCAAATCCCCAGACGTATGGGAGTCCGGTGTCTAGTGAAGTTTGAAATTTCCATGTATACTAATATTAAAAGAAGATTTTCGGGAAACCATAGCGTTACCGTCCGTGACTCAACGATATCAGCATGGGTTAGAGGCCTTGGCTGTAGCTTTTTCTATGCGACTGGTTCCTGGCCTGTTGTAACGGGCGGGTGACGCTTAATGACAGTATATAGTAGCAAGATTGCCATGTGACGAATGTCATTATAAGCTATCCTATCCTATCCTATCCTGTCCCGTAACCCGAAGGTCGTAGGGGCACCACAGATGATCGTTTAACCAGCATACTCCATCTTTCTCTGTCCTCAGCAGGCCTGATGGCTTCGCTCAGTGTCAAACCAGTCCATTCTCGAATGTTGTCCTCCCAGCTCTTTTTCGGTCTCCCTCTTCTTCTACCTCCTTGCACTGTGCCTTGCAGAATAGTCTTTGCAAGGCCTGATGATCTGGTGACGTGGCCATACCATCGGAGTTTCCGTTTCTTCACCACTGTGAGCAGGTCATCGTGTTGTCCAATGGCTTGTATGATGGTCTGTCGGACTTCGTCGTTGGTGATGTGTTGGGTATAGGAAATGCCCAGAAATCTTCTGTAGCACCTCATCTCCATGCTTTGTATTCTTCGTTGGAGATCTGCTGTGAGGGTCCATGCTTCGCAAGCATATAGGAAGATGGAGATTGATTGATTGATTGATTTATTATTGCTTTAGGTCCAGCGGACTCTTCCGAGCCAAATCAGGACCGGACAACCCCCGATCCGCATAAAAGATCCGTTGAAACAACCCCAGTGGGAAAATTGAATGCCCTCCACCGGCCAGTCACTTTACAATAAAGACATCCCACGCGAGGGACGGCTGAGGGTTGACCTCAACTACGCGAACTCCCCGATTACAAAAACAAAATAGAATACAAACATCATTATAAATCATCAACAAAAAAACATACATATAAAATGCCTATAGTGCTAATTAGTACATTCATAGGAAGCCCTAGTGACCACCCGGCAGAAAGCGTCCAACATTCCCAAGCTGATCCAACAGACCTCATACACAAACAAGGAGTCTTGTCCAGGAAGAGTTTTCAAGAAAAAAGGTAGGTCATTGATCTAGCGAAGAAGAATATAGTATAGCAGAGTGGTAGGACAGATCGGGAATGGGAAAGAGCAAATGAGGAAGACAGCGACAGTGGGAATTTAAAGCACTAAATTTCCAGAAAGTGGGGATACTATTTATACTGAAACCCCCGGCACTCCAACGGGGGGAACTGTTGCCGCAGTTAATTTGTCATGCCTACAAAGGCAAGACAGGTTTTCAACTGGGGCTTTCACTGTACCCTTTATAGGTTAGAACAATCTACAGTGGCAAGATTGCTCATGACCCCAAGGGGTGAAGATGGAGATGACAAGGGAGCGCAGCAGTCTTACTTTGGAATGTAGACTGATGGTCCTGTCTTTCCAAGTGGGCTTTAATCTTGTCAGGGCAGCAGTTGTTTGTGCGATCCTGGAGAGGACTTCCTGTCGGGACCCATTGTCTGATACAATGGCTCCTAAATATTTGAAGCTATGCACTGTGTTGAGGGATTGGCCTTGGACTTTGATGTCCGTGTTGATGCCATTATAAGCTACGTACACGCTTTTCTGACAGCTTTCAAGATTCGAGATAATTTATTGCCAAGTGAATAATACACAAGGAATGCATTTTGGTCAACGCTGCAGCACCACACAAAAGCACATATAAAACATAGAGAACATGTGAACAAGCTAACAGCAAATCACAATAAAAGCATGAAACAGGTGAACTGTACAAAAGGGCAAATATATATTTGCTAGTTAATACACACACATACCCACACACACACACAAGCCACACACACACACACAAGTCACTCACACACACACACACCCACCCACACACACCACGAACGCTGCTGAATCCTAGCCATCCAGTTTACACTCTCCATCCATTCGACCTCGTGTTACTTTAAAATTAGCAGGCCTATGTGCAGCGAATAGGCCTACTTGTATGAAACGAGCCCTGCGACAAAGTTACTGGCTCTCACAACAAAACATGCCGTCGGCAATGGGCAGAGAACTGGATATATACGATAATTTGATAAACTGTGGTTCTGAAGGAGAAGGACTACACTGTTGAGTGCACCGACACTGGATACACTGAAATTGGATACTGGGAAGAAAGACGGATTAGCAAAGGAGGTAAGAGAATAGTATGTTTGGCATGCGAAAATCCATGTTTAGCCTAGAGCAGAGGGAGTAGCTGTCAGCAGAAAACACAGTCCCATTTGACATATGCCGCAGCATCCGTCACCCGCCACAGCAACACACGCGGAGCATGCACACCAAAAAAATAATATGTCATAATTTAAAAACTACAGCTTCACAATAGCAGATATTGGCAAAACCAAAGTACACAAATATCACAAATACAGACACATCAGTTTTATCACGAACACTGCACCATCCGCATCAACAGGAGTAACAAAGTGTACTTTATAAAATATATGCATAATAGATACCACCGGTAAAACAACAAGACACAACAATAAATCCTAATTCAATAGAAACAACTAAGAAAAAAAGAATAGAAGTTATATACACACCACACACACACACACACTCATCCGTATTGTCTACATTGTGGGGTGTTTAAGTATAATGTATGTGCGTACACACACACTCGCCTACATGCCCCCACCAACACACTGGGGCGATCAGTCCATCTTAAAGGTCAACCACAGTGCTCGGTCAAAAAAGTTTCTGCTGAAAGAACTTTACTAAATAATACCAGATGCAAAAAATTCGGTAAGCAAAGCTCTATCGTTTAATAGATATCGATCACTGAAAGTGGGATTTCCTACCTGTAATTAAGGGTAAGGGAAGTAATACTCTAAAACGCAGCTATCGCTGATCTCCCTCGCAGTGAGGTCAGCAGCTGTAGACAATGGCCGACTGCGAAGAAGTTACAAGCGAGACAAGCAGTGTTTCATCACTCGATCTGTCGTGTTACAGCAGTGCTCTCTTCTGTTAGAAACGAATTCGACCCCCGAGTACTAATTGTAATAATAAACAAATAATTATACGAGCTAGACCCGTCAATACATAACCTCTTGCGTTCCCTTTTCTGAAAAGCTCCTCTGACTTTCCTGACACCCGGCAAGTGATAGCAGACGATGGATGTGTAGTAGCCACTGTGACTGTAGTTGAAGTTGAAGCAGTACTAGTAGGCCTACTACTAGTAACTTGAATCACTGTTGCTGTTGTTGAGGCGCTTGTTGCAATGGCACACGGACTTTGGATCGTTGGAACAGAGATAGGCTTTAATGTCTGTATTGTTTTCATACCAAAGCTCCGCATAAAAGTGGCACTTGGGGGGTAGCAGTCTTCAGCGAAGTGTTTTGCGCAAATTGCTGACGACGCACAAATCTCACCCACTTATTTCGCACTTCTTCGTTTTTTGGAAACCTATGCAATGTTATCCCATCCGCTTGTTTGTTTGTACAACCTCCAACGGCACAATATAGGCCACTGCTCTTCGTTTTCCTGCGTTTTGTTTGTATGTAGATTATAGTCACACGACACTTTCGCATATAGGTGACTACTGGACCGATTTATACTGACACCAGCGGGCCAGTTGTTGGTAAAGGGGAAAATAAAAAGATCACACGTTGACCAATCCGGGATTCGAACCAGCGACCTTTCGGTTACTAGCAAGACGCTCTTACCAACTGAGCTACCCGGCCCCTGGTAGAGAAGGGGCACTATCCGACTCTATATTGTCTACAGCAGTTGACGTCACGAGCCATGTGGTCACGTGAGCGGGCTTTTCGAAGGTGCAAAAGTTTATTCAAAGTAGATTTTATTAAATATAAAAAAGGCAGTATTTTTCAGAAAAAAGTTGTTTGGCATGTGACTTCTTTTATTATGTAGATATTTTGTGCTCAATTTTATATTTCAATGATGTTGACCTTTAAGATCAAGCAGTTTAACTGCTTGTGGGAAAAAAACTCTTGAGAGATCTTGATATGGTGCACCGAGGCATTCTTAACCTACGCCCTGAGGGGAGCAGCTGGAAGAGCTGGCTGGCTCCTCAGTAAAGTGGATTAATAATCTCTTATGTGATCATACTACCTGGCAGGTATAAGGTTTAAAAAAAAGAAAAGAAGACGTTTGATTCACTTCAGGTCATAATTTCTTTTTCGTCTTCTTAGATTGTACATGTTAGTGTTAAAATCCATGATCTTCCTGATAATTTTTTAATATCGTCCAAACGTACTATACTAATTATTATGATCCTATGTTTTCTCTGACGAGAGGAGAGTATCAATGATCTATCAAGGCACTTCTGTGTTGGCGTTTGCCTCAGCTGCCTCAGACGCTCTGTGTGCCTGTTTCCAGTGACTTATCAGTTTTAAGGGAGGCACGGTGGCCTAATGGTAGAGCTTTGGCTTGCGGATCTGAAGGTCCCGGGTTCGAGCCCAGGCCGGGGCATTGTGTTGTGTCCTTGGGAAGGACACTTTACTCCCCTTTCCTACTCCCTCGGATGAGAGTATAAACCGAGGTCTAGTCTGTGTCGCATACATTCCATCATAACGGACTTTAAAGATCCTGACGCTCATGTCCTATACGGGCGAGTGCCGGTGACAAGAACACACCCAGCTTGCACCTAGGTCCTTCTCCCCCATCCCTGGCTGCCCAGGATTGTGGTCAGTTGTCTGGAGCGTTATTACGGTGCGCCCAAAGGTTGCAAGTTGGCGCCTCAGGCGGCTTTGGTTAGTTCCTGTATCGGCCAGCGCCTTGAGCAACTCTTGAGCTGGAAAAGCGTTATATAAGAACGATAAAATAAATAAATAAATAAATGCCAACGAATCTTCGTCTAGTAAATAAGCAGGTGTTTGGTTTCTTTCCACTGTGGTAATTCATTTCAGGACACGTTTGCTGTTACAGGAAAATTCGATTCTGATGTTCAGCGCCTCCAGTCTGTCAAGATTGACAGAAAAGACTCCTCACCAGAAGGTTTCCATGGTAACCAAGGATGACCTTCGTGATCTTCTCAAGGTCGACTCGTCCGAAGGGACGCGGTTGTTTCCTAACAAGCGTGCGATTATAGCATGGGTGCCGTTTTGCACAACGGCTGAAGACGTCGATCACATGTTCGCCTGTTCCCATGCGCAATTCTATAGAACAGGGCCAGAGTGCGGCGAGGAAAGCAACACAAACGCCCGAAAGTTTTTGCTGCTGACTTCCGGTAGCTACTTGAAGTGTAAGCTTGGGATCAGCTTCTACGTCGACGTATTTGGGCAGGTTTCTGACGGGGACCTCGTCCTCCAGGACCACCTCAACCTGCATCTACAGCGTCTAAAACATATGCCTGATCTGGTGGACAGATCAATTGTATTCCAAGTGGTCTATCATCAACGGCTGCACACCAGCGTAGTACAAGCGCTGAGCGAGCTTGATCCATTCAAGATGGAGTCGCTGAAAGACCACGAGTTAATCCATCTGTGGGAGAGGAATCTGAAATAATCGTCACCGTGTTGATCATTTACTAACCAGTCATCATATTTACGTGTTATTTAGACAGCACAAGAGGAAGAGAAATTTAGCCGACTTATGACTGTGTTGGTCAGACGCTATTATGATGATAATGATATATTAAGAGGGTGTATTGTGTGTTGGTTCTGTGCTTGAAATGGTTATCTTAGGTATGATTCTTATTAGGTCACCGAGGGTGTTTCTCGGGATACGCCGGTGGTATTCCGGTTTCCTCCCTTTAATAATATAGATATTTAATTCAGTAAATCTCTACATTCCAAACATAGCGCCCTATAAGGTTTTCTGTACATTTGCGCCTATATCCTTTAAGGATTTCAAGTTTATTGCAATAAATTGGGTTATGAATTTGAAAAAATTGCAAAAAATTTATTTATTGTCACATTAACTTCATATTTTAGGATATGTTTACAAAATGGTTATTCTATGTACCCAAAGAACCATTTTGACTTTAGTACTATTTTTACCTGTTGGAATCTTGTAATTAATTCATAATTACAGGTATTTTACGGACTATGTTAATAAAACAACAACAAGACAGTGTGGATTGCATGTGAATGTGTGCACAGACAGTCAACATAGACAAGAAAACTCACTCTGGTTGTCTACACCAAGTCTTTGTGCTCTTTCAGCAATAAGCTCATCAATAAGGTTACCAAACTCACTATTACTGCGGAGCTATCCCCTGCCATCATGGCCGAAAATTTCGCAAACTCAAACCTCAAACAAAATCGTTAAAAAAGTACACAAAACCACGTCAAACTTGCGAAAACGATAGCGGAAAACACACGGGAACCTTTCCGGAAGTTGACTAAACCTTCTCTCACGCACTGGAGAGTTCCTATTTCCTGTGATTTCATGACTAAAAGGTGCACTAACGAGGCGCGCATTACCGCGCTTCAGGATTACGGGCGAGGCGCGCATTACCGCGCTATAGGACGCTAAGAGTTCCTTTCCTGCCTTCTATGCTACTTGCTAGTGATCTCTTCAGATCGTCCCTTTTTGAGCTCGGTTGAAGAAAAAAAGCCATGTGTGATAGCATACTGTCTTATTATGATTATGATTATTATTATAATGATTATTATGATTATGATTACTACTACTACTACTACTACTACTACTACTACTACTACTACTACTACTACTACTACTACTACTTCCCCCGTGGGGGTTCCGGGGGTTTCAGTATAAATAGTATCCCCACTTTCTGGAAATTTAGTGATTTAAATTCCCACTGTCACTGTCTTTCTCATTTGTTCTTATTCTGCCTGACGTTCGTACAATAACAAACAATCCCACAGATAGTGTCACCATTAAGCTTTATTCTCATCTCACTGAATGGCTTGATACGGTGAAAAACTGAAAAACAACACAAAAGGAAAAATCAATATTTGTACTAATTTTTCACAATCGAAGAAACCCCCTCTTCACATGAATACAAATATTTTCAAATATTATGAAAGTTTTAATCCGTACCACTAAACCACACCCTCACAACACTACTATTACCAGCACGGACCTATATTTAATTTAATGTAGTATCCATGATTACCAGTGTTATTAAAGTTATGTATCGGGGTACCAAAAATATTCACTTTTGCAAAACAAAACATCTGAAAGAGCTACGTTTGTTTTTCTTGAAAATAAGACTTAAATACAATCTTAAACATGCAAACAAATCAATTATCCGAATATTAAAGAATACAATAACAACAATTTTGACTACTTACGGAGTGAGGGGACATCAGAGAAGGCACAAGAACAGAGATTCTGTTTGACTAAGATGGCGAGGGGTTACCAAAGAGCTTATTACGGAAAGAGGGAGAACTTCCATTATGTCCTATACAAAAATGCGAGACGCTCTCACGGATTATTTCCCTTTGCTCGGGCTGGCTATATTTCACCATCTGCTATATGAATGATCTGTGTGTGGTAACTTATTGAGCCTATGCCATTGCAAAAGAACATTTTTATGGCAACGTTTGCAAAAACCAAACTTTTAACCATCATTATTATTAACATTCCGCTACTGCTGTCTTTTTTGTTTTGTCATTGTTTATGTTTACTTATTGACATTTATTAGGTGCTTTTATGCTGCTTATGTGTGTATGTCATAGGTTAGTTTTCTGCCCTGGAATTTATTATTTTTTAATCAACGACAGATATTTTAAAATTAAAATATGCATGACAGACTGTTTCATTTATCCGAAACTGTGTAAATCCGTAATCGTGAGAGAGAGAGAGAGAGAGAGAGAGAGAGAGAGAGAGCTCTGTCATTCAATCAATTAATCACAATAAAACACAATAACAAAATGTTTCACTAATAGTGTGAATTTAATTTATATCAGGTGTCCCCCTACCCCCCAACCCTCTCACCTCCCACATCACTGGCTTAATAACATCAGTCACTTCATGGAAAATAATTAATTAATCAGACAGAACAATCAGAACCTAGACTACAACATTCCACGCAATATAGATCTAATGCGCAGAAATTCACAGATCAGAACAAGGACTGAGTTTCTACATTAAATTTTTTTTCCCGTTTACACTCAAACGAAAAGGGATTACAACAGATCAAGGACCATTTTTGTGCCTAGGTAAAGGATTATCTTGCACAGTATTTGATCACGAGGAGAAAACAGACTTAGTCTAATTTAACTTGTTAACATAAGCAGTTTGACGAAGCCAAACTGCTAATCTGACATCTACTTTTGAAATATAAGCACAAATATAGTCAAACAACCTAGCAATAACGTAAACAGTGAGCGACCTGTTGAACGTAAACGGTCAGCAAGCAAACTGTTTTGGATTTAGGACATACGTATAACATGAATCATTCAAGCCGCTCTCCGATTGTTTTAACACTAACAACACTGCAGCTGTCTTAGTTTAGGCCTACATGAACACAAAAAATGAAGTTTTTCAATTGCAATTTACCTTTCTTTGTCTCTTGGAAATTTGAAAAAGGACTTGCCAACACAACTTTTATTGTATCTGGCATTATGGCAATTGATAGCTGTGCAAATGTCACCGCCCTATTTCACTCGGTCGCCTTTTGACTTTCTGCCACGAGCCATTTTCAGCATGTCGACAAGGGAGCATAACTCGTACATTTCGTCTCGCGGTTCTGTACCAAGTTCCACCTCTTTCTATCATTAAGCTCTTTGGGGTTACCAAGTAATAAAGGGAAGCAACTGTTAAAAAACGTCTTATTATATGAAATTAAAACTAAGTTTACCAACATTTTCCAAAACTGAATTTCTGGTTACAGAACAGTTCTTTCTCATTCCTACTCTGTTTTATCAATCTACTATACTATCTTCTTCTTCGCTAGACCAGTCACCTACCTTTTTTTCTTGAAAACTCTTCCGGGACCAAACTCCTCATCAGTGTGTGAGGTCTGTTGGATCAGCTTGGGAATATTGGACGCTTTCTGCCAGGTGGTCACTGGGGCTTCCTATGATGTTATTATTTGGCATTGTGGGCATTTTATATATGTATGTGTTTTGTTCATATTTTATAATGATGTTTATATTCTATTTTGTTTTTGTAAACGGGGATTCGATAAATTAGAGCATAGCCTTAGCGTCCCCTGCGTGGGAGACCTTTATTGTAAAGTGGCCGGCTGGTAGAGTGCCTTCAGTGCTACCACTAGGGTTGTTTCGGTAGATCTTTTATGCGGATCATGGGCGAGTCCTCTTTCAGCAAAGTTGTGGTCTTGATTTTGTGGTCCTGATTCGGCTCTTTGCAGTCCGCTGGACCCTCTAAGCAATGAATAACTATCTAACTAGCAAACTTACTACTACTACTACTACTACTACTACTACTACTACTACTACTACTACTACTACGCATCAGTTTAATTTCCCAAATCAGCAATGCTAGCATGCCTGGCATTTTCCGTTTTATTTTATTTTTCTTTTGGATTGGGGGAAACGTCAACTGACGTGTTCGACTTATTTCACATGTAACACTATGGTGGATGTATTTTTGCTGTACATACGGGGACTGCGAGTTTTGCACCCAGAGCTTTTTTAATCCTTAGCGGATCTGTCTATTCATGATGAAGCATACCTGTCTTTCACCCCAATCATCCCAATTAAATTTGCGCATTAGTTTCTCTGCACACTATTTTGTATCCCAACGAAACATTGTTTTCGCCAATGACAGACGCATCTTAGGTTGGAATGCGAGCGATAATCCGAGTAAAATACGAAAATGGTGAAACAAACATGCAACTGCTACGAAGCCCAATGAAAAGGATAGAGGTAGAAATTTCATAAGGAACTTACGATTTATAAGGGGAAGAAAACTTAGTTTGCTGGTCCTGGACGGCTAATTGCTCCGAATTTCATTGTTTTTGTTCAGAGCAGTTTTTGCCTTATCTTAAGAAAGACTGAACTGATTTTAAATATTTGTTTAACAACGAAAATACGTTAACCACTGCTAAACATCTTACATCGTTCATTTTTGCACTTTCTGAAAGGTTAAGGTTGCTGTGGTTCATATTTTTCTAAACACATTTTGCGTTGTATTTCAAAATTGGCAGCTCCTTCAGTGTTTTAATGTTGCTACTTTATAAAGTCAAGGTCATTTTAGGCCTTATAAAAACATTTTTTAAAATTTGCAGTTGTACTGCAGAATGGCTCTATATTTGACCCAAAGCATCAGAGCTTATGTGAAGGTCAAGGTCATCCTAAGTCATTGAATATCAAGGCCATCAAAATGTTAGTTTTGTTGTTGACATAATACAAATTTTGTTGTAGTTTATTTGATCGTACATCAGTGTCCATTTGGAGCCAGAAGTCAAGGTCATCTAAAGGAAGGAGCAAAGTCAGTATTTTCATTTTAGTGCCACCGTTTCAGTTTTTCTGGGCACTCATTTTTATGTAGAATATTGCAAGTCCCATAAGGAGCCTGAGTCACATGGGCTTTTGCTCTTTGAGTTAAAACTTGTACATTTAATTTGAGCTTCCTTTTTTGTTTATGTGCTAATCTTAACGTTCTTTGTGATTGTTTTTATTATGTACATTACATTGTAATTTCTTACTGCGATAAGAAAGTGGTCGTTATTCGCTTTCGACGGTATTTTCAAAAATTTATTCAGATTCTTCAGAATCCCTATTTAATTCCTCAAAAACAATAACACCAGTAACTTTGCCTGACATTGTGTTTTTTTTTTTTTTTTTTAGCTGTGCGCATGCGTTGAACAGGGACGCTGAGTGGTGTTTTGTAGCAGATGATGACTCAGCGGAACGCTACGTAATGTCCTCTAAACGCACCTGAAATAATCAAACACCAGTCGTGAAAAAAAGGAAGAGAAGCAGTTATACCTTGCGAAAGTATAGTATACTATACAATTAAATTGAAAGGTACCAACTGTGAAACAAATAATCATATTCATTTTACGTATGGAACATAGGTCTACATTTTACACCAATTTCATCATTTTATATTTATACTAGAAGGGCAAAGACCATACGACTCACATGCTTCTAATGGAGCAAGTTTGCAATATTCTACATGAACACGAGTGCCTAAAACCACTGAAGCGAAACGGTGGCATTAGAAAGCCATGTGATGCTAACTTTGATCTTGCGATAACTTTGACCTTGAGATCACATTACCTCCGGCTTAAAATGAACACTCATGTACGATCAAATAAACTACAGCAAAATTTGCATCATATTTAAAAAAAAAATCACTCAACAGTGATCTTGGGATGACCTTGAACTTCAAAGACTTTGAATGCCACGTAACCTGCTTGTTCAATGTTTATGGTCAAATATAGAGCCATATTCCAATGTACGGTGACGTATCATATGAGCAGATTTTGCGAATTTATATATTTGGCTACACGTTCTTTTCAAATATTGTGCTCCTTCCCATTCTAACGTGCAATGGCAAAACAAAGTATCTGCAGTTTTGGGCGAAAATGAGTTATTAATAATGCCGTATAGATGATGATGAGGCGCATCTTTTTAAAAAAATCCCGAATAAAAATGTCAAATTTTGACGAAGATATTGCAGTTTTTATTTTAGTATGTTGTGCTTGTTAAATATTTTTTAAAGTACCAGAATAAAATGGCAAAACGAAGTAAGTGAGCAACGCTATAAATAGAACTGATTCAATAGTACTCTCTCAAGTAACAGTGTTTCTTCGCTAGCGTGAACTATGGGGCGCCATGTGTCCATTTATTCTATGTGACCATTCTATACATAGAATAAATTCTATGCACATAGAAAGCATTCTATACACACAAAAAGCATTCCTTAGTTGAAATTCCATTTATAAAAAAGAAACCAATATTGTAAGTCATAGAATAAAATTCTTTGTATAGAATAACATTCTATAATATAGTGTAAAATTCTATGTCCATAATACAATTCTGTGTATAGAATGACATTTTATAATAGAGAATAATATTCTATGTATGTAATACAATTCTATATTATAGAATGCACTTGTATGCATAGAATTATATTCTATAACATAGAATGAATTCTATTACAAAGAATGAATTCTATAACATAGAATGAATTCTTTAAAATAAAATAAATTGCATGACATAGAATTATTTCTATACGCACAGAATTCATTCTATAACATAGAATGAATTCTTTAACATAAAATAAATTATATGACATAAAATGAATTCTATGTGCATAGAATAAATTGTATAACATAGAATGAATTCTATAATAAAGAATGAATTCTATATGCATAGAATGAATTTTATAGCATAGAATGAATTCTATGACATAGAATTCATTCTATGACATAGAATGAATTCTATAGGCATAGAATGAATAAGATGATATAGAATGAATTCTATGACATAGAATGAATTCTATGACATAGAATGAATTCTATGACATAGAATGAATTCTATAACATAGAATGAATTATATAGCATAGAATGAATTCTATGACATAGAATTTATTCTATAGCATAGAATGAATTTTATGTTACAGAATGAATTCTATGTCATAGAATTCATTCTATGCTATATAATTCATTCTATATTATAGAATTCATTCTATGTCATAGAAATCATTCTATGTCATCTTATTCATTCTATGTTATACTATTCATTATATGCTATAGAATTCATTCTATGTCATAGAATTCATTCTATGTCATAGAATTCATTCTATGTTATACAATGAAATCAATATAAAAACTTTTTTTAAAATAGTAAAAACTGGGGCACTGTCAAGGTATAGAGAACATTTCGGGATATTGTGATGTTCTGAACATAGCACACTCGTGCAATAATGATTACAGAGCGATTTGTCACTGACATTCAGTTTAGAGTTGACGACATGCAGTGCTTCATCATTTGCGCTCGAAGTGGAAATCGATGAAAGGAAATGTTCTTTTCTTTGCAGAAAGGTTTTACGTCGGAGTTAGAGCATCCAAACACAGCACAGTACTTCACCATTTTCAAACTCGATCACGCTGTGTTATTTCCGCAGCACGTGGCCGCCACGCCTTTGTGCATAGCGCCCTGGGGGGCCGCTTGGGGTGAAATAGATTTTTTGCAATATTCAGCTTTAGGAACCTTTCATTTATTATGTCTCAGAGTTGTATAGCAATATTCGACCTTTAAATATATTAATTATTGCTTTTTATGAGTGTACAGTACGGTTATTTCTTCGGTATTGAGCGAAAAGAACTGATTATTTAATTAGATTTTGTCTATAAACCCTTACAGAACCTCAGCACATTGTAATGAAAAAAGCAAGCACGCAGGGGCGGAGGGGGGGGGGAGGGTGTGACGTCAATTATTTTTATTGCTAAGCGATCTACTCACACTAATTATACTGTCGAAGTCGTCCGCATCAAGAAACCTAAATGCTTGTTCACAAAATTATGATGTCTGATAAAGCCGCAGAGCGCGCGTGCAAGGCTCCACGTGTCCCTTTATACGTCACAGCCTCGCTTCACATAGAATGACCTAGTTGCGCATAGAATGAGCATTCTATGTTATAGAATGAACATTCTATGTTATAGAATGGATTCTATGTTATAGAATGGATTCTATGTTATAGCATGAACATTCTAAGTTATACAATGGATTCTATGTTATAGAATGACCATTCTATGTTATAGAATGAATTCTATGTTATAGAATGACCATTCTATGTTATAGAATGAACATTCTATGTTATAGAATGGATCCTATGTTATAGAATGAACATTCTATGTTATAGAATGAACATTCTATAACATAGAATGCATTCTATGTGCACCAAATGTTAAAAAACAATTCTATGAAAATAGAATGTATTCAGTGTTGCGAATAAAATCCATTTTATGTTAAAAAATGAATTTTATGTCATACAATTCTTGCTGTGTTATACAATTAATTCTATATACATATAATTCATTTCATTCACATAAAATTAAAAAACACAACTAATAAATTGTAACAAAATTTAGAATTTAAAAAAAGATATTGTATGACACATCACCACATCGCATCACCACATCGATCACATCATCACATCACATCACTGCATCACATTGCTTCATCACCATCATCGTGAAAACGCATCACCACATAAAATCACATCATATCAACAAATCATCACATCACATCAGCCGACATCACAGCAGCAGCACATCTTCACATTGCAGCAGACAGCACATATCATGGCATCAGTGAATCACATCACATAATCTAATCACCCCACCCCTCCCACCCATCACATTTGTGGTGCAGTGTGGTGTGATTTAGAGTGATGTAGTGTGGTGATGTGATGTGGTAATGTGTATGTATGTATCTGCAATACAGTTCTATTATGCCTTAAAAGCAATGAATCAGACCACATCGTCACATAACCTAATCACTCCACCACACCTACCCATCACATTTGTGGTGCAGTGTGATGTAGAGTGATGTGGTGTGGTAATTGGATGTGGCAATGTGTATATCTCTCTGCAATACAGTCCCATGCCATAAAAAATGTTCTCTATACCTTGACAGTGCCCCAGTTTTTACTATTTTAAAAAAAAAGTGTATATATTGATTTCATTCTATAACATAGAATGAAGTCTATGACATAGAATGAATTCTATGACATAGAATGAATTCTATGACATAGAATGAATTCTATGACATAGAATGAATTCTATAGCATAGAATGAATAGTATAACATAGAATGAATAAGATGACATAGAATGAATTCTATGACATAGAATGAATTCTATAACATAGAATGAATTCTATAGCAAAGAATGAATTCTATGACATAGAATTTATTCTATAGCATAGAATGAATTCTATAGCATAGAATGAATTCTATGACATAGGATTCATTCTGTAACATAGAATGAATTCTATGCTATAGAATAAATTCTATGTCATAGAATTCATTCTATGCTATAGAATTCATTCTATGTTATAGAATTCATTCTATGCTATAGAATAAATTCTATGTCATAGAGTTCATTCTATGCTATAGAATTCATTCTATGTTATAGAATTCATTCTATGTCATAGAATGAATTCTATGTCATAGAATTCATTCTATGCTATAAAATTCATTCTATTCATATAGAATTCATTCTTTATTATAGAATTCATTCTATGTTATACAATTTATTCTATGCACATAGAATTCATTTTATGTCATATAATTTATTTTATGTTAAAGAATTCATTCTATGTTATAGAATGAATTGTATGCACATAGAATAAATTCTATGTTATAGAATTCATTCTTTGTAATAGAATTCATTCTATGTTATAGAATACAATTCTATGCATACAAGTGCATTCTATAATATAGAATTGTATTACATACATAGAATCTTATTCTCTATTATAAAATTTTATTCTATACATAGAATTGTATTATGGACATAGAATTTTACATTATATTATAGAATGTTATTCTATACAAAGAATTTTATTCTATGACTTACAATATTGGTTTCTTTTTTATAAATGGAATTTCAACTAATGAATGCTTTTTGTGTGCATAGAATGCTTTCTATGTGCATAGAATTTATTCTATGTATAGAATAGTCACATAGAATAAATGGACACATGGCGCCCCATATGAACACAACGGCACAACAACGTATGTCTTTCACCAATCACGCACCAGCTTTGTTTTTGGTTGACCAATTAAAAAGACCGTTACTACTTGGGCTGTCAGACAGTCCTGACTTTTAATGAGATGCGGTAAACGATGGATAGTGTATTCTTTGTCCCCAATATGCCCAAGGTGTTGGGGGACGTTAATTTAACTAACGAACGATGGATAGTGACGGCGAGAAGCAGCCGCACTAGACAACTAAAGACAACTAAAGACGGCTAAAGACAACTAAAGACGGCTAAAGACAACTAAAAAGACGGCTAAAGACAATTAAAGACGGCTAAAGACACCTATGTATAGACAACTAAAGACAACTAAAAGTTGTCTTTAGTTGTCTTTTCGCCCTTTATAGGTACCACTAAAGACAACTGAAGACGGCTAAAGACACCAGGGGTAGAAATTTTAGAGGGTATACAAGGCTACAAACAACTTAAAGAGCCCCAAAACCCCTGCCATCTTTGAAAGACATTGGCTATGGCAGAAATTTGTTGCCGCGTAGAAAGTACAACGGATTTAAAAAAATAACAATAATATTTTTCAAGTATATTATATAAGATAATTGATTTAGATACAAAGTGAAAGCTGTTCTGGGTGATTGTGTAGTCGGATTTAATGAAAATACAATGCCCGATTCGGAACTGAGGCTATTGTTGTGTATAGGGTTAGGTTTAGGGTTGGGGTTAGGGTTAGTTGTTTATACATAGGTGTCTTTAGCCGTCTTTAGTTGTCTTTAGCCGTCTTTAGTTGTCTTTAGCCGTCTTTAGTTGTCTTTAGTTGTCTTTTTGCTTGTCTTTAGTAGTCTTTAGTTGTCTTTAGCTGTCTTTAGTTGTCTTTAGTTGTCTTAGTTGTCTTTAGCCGTCTTTGTTGTCTTTAGCCGTCTTTAGTTGTCTTTAGTTGTCTTTTCGCCCTTTATAGGTACCGGTCTTTAGTTGTCTTTAGTTGTCTTTAGCTGTCTTTAGTTGTCTTTAGTTGTCTTTTCGCACTTTATAGGTACCGGTGCTTTTGCCAGTGTTTTCAATAACTTGAAACAAAGGTAAGACGCAATTCGTTTCTTTTTTTGGTCATTGATTTATAATATTCTTGTATATAGTGTTCAGATAAATCGGGTATAATTAAAAGAACTGATGTTTAGATTTCCATTGACATTGCTTTAGATCTACTGTTTTTGGATCAAAAGTTGCATCAGTGTGTAAACAATTCTACCGGGTTTGTATGAATTAATTTGGATTCCAGATATTTTTAACATCTTTTTGAATATTGATGTTTGTAGACTGTTAGTGTCTAGCACAGCAATGTCAATGTAAAGCCAAGTGTCAATTGTCAATATATTATGCCTATACTTTAGGCCACTAAATAATTGCTCAATGTATTGTTTTGTATTGCGATTACAGGCGATGTTTGTTTGATTTTAATGTCTTTTTCACCGAAATGATAAGGCCAAAAAAAAAAAAAAAAAAGGCGATGAAAGCTAGGAAAAGCTAGGAATTTACCTTAGTTACCTTCAAAATCTTAGTAGCTAAAAACATTAACTTCCTAGTTTCCTCGTTTTCCTCTGCTAGATCTAGCTTATGAAACGTGTGGCTGGTAATGGGTTTAGAAAGATGCAGCTTAATTGATACTTGATAGGTGCGATGTTGAAGGCTTGACTGTTCATCGTTCTGAATAGTTGTTCACTAATATAGGCCTAGTGGCTTATTGCAGCAATGAGTGGCATTAATATTAGGCCTAGATCTATGTTTGGCAATCTGGGTTATATGTAGGTCTGCCCAGATATTATTATTATTATTATTATTATTATTATTATTATTATTATTATTACAAATTCCAGTTAAGCCCAGGGACATATTTTCTAACGTTAGAAAAAGGTAGTTGTTCCTTACTTTATTTACTTCGTAAAATTAGTGCAGTCGCTTCTGGCTGTAGCCTACATCATGTACATGTATAATGCATTTCAGTTAATGAGACGCACGCAGCGTACGCTTTGATAACGCTGCGCTAGGAAACTCACTTTCTTCAAATGTAAGGAAAATCTACCTGTTTCCTGCACTTAGGAAACATGCTAATGAGAAATGTACCCCTTCTAGAGCTTCTAGATGTAAATAGACAGTTTTACTACTTGAGGAGTCCACTTGCAAACAGGCTAAATCAACTGCGTCAGCTTTTTGACAAAAATGGCATTTTCTGGTTGCCTAGAATACATTTTTGAAAGAGGTGCAATTTTTGGAAACTGTTTTAAACCACTGTGCAAAATGTTTTGAAAATTCAGCTTTTTATGTAACATGTACCTTATTTCAATGAACAATCAGAGATAGTTATCTCAATTTTGGTGAAAATTTGGATTTAGCAGGTTTTGCAAGTGGACTCCTTAATTAGTGCACCCGTTTTCACTTGGTCATCTTTAGGGTTTGGCTCATACCTGCATTTAGGCTGCTCGCACATGCTCTAGCAATAGTATACTGTTATTGACTGCATGTAGCGTGTACTTGTATATATAGAGAAGCTCTCCACTGACTGCAAAGCTTTCAAAATTAAGATTGGTTGACCTAATATTCTAAGTAAGTTTGAGTGCGTGAATTAGTTATTTGTTAGTTAGTTAGTAATCTAAACAAAATATGGCATGACAAAGTGGTAAAAAAATAACAATGAATTTAATAGTGTATTCTAAATTATGGTAGAACTAAAGAAGAATAAAGAACATTATTATTATTATTATTATTATTATTATTATTATTATTATTATTATTATTATTATTATTATTTTTTTTTTTTTTAGTAGTAGTAGTAGTAGTAGTAGTAGTAGTAGTAGTAGTAGTAGTAGTAGTAATAGTAGTAGTAATAGTAGAAGTAGTAGTTGAAGTAGTAGTAATAGTGGAGTGACAGATATTTGATTCATTGTATGACTGTTCAACATACTCAGGGCAATTAATTTCCTTGTGCATTAACATTGGCACTTGGTGGAATAACATCTGAAGTCCTGTATTCCTGTGTAAGATCTGATTCAAGGCATTTTTAATGTAACAAGTGCATTCTCTCTCTCTCTCTCTCTCTCTCTCTCTCTCTCTCTCTCTCTCTCTCTCTCTCTCTCTCTCTCTCTCTCTCTCTCTCTCTCCTTCCTCCATACCTCTCTCTCTAGCTCGTCTTCTGATACATTTAAAATGTGTTTCAGCAATATCATCCAAGATGCAAGAGATGCTTCTTCACATATACCAGGTCCACCAACAGGAGTTCCACCATCTACTCAGAAAGTTCATCTGAAAGTTATTCCAGAGATGAAGTTCTTTGCCTTAAATCAGATTAAGAGATCAATGCTATAGTTCCTGAAAGCCAACAAAAGAAAAGAATAAGATCAAAAGTTGAGAGAAAGAAAAAAGATGCAGATAAGCATCCCATCTGTAATGTTTATGAAAGCGAAAGTAAAACGATTGTATTTCCGGTTCGTGTCTTACGAGATTTCAGCATTTATGTCTTTACCCAGCATGCTTTAGAAACAACGACTTTGTAACGGACACTCTCCTATTCTGCTCATCAGCCAGAATACATCTCAGGACCATCAACACACGAGTTGTGTTATTTGTTACGTTTGTTCTGTCAGTGTATTTTCCCTCCACCTCAAACACTACATTTTGGCGACGAGGATTAAACATTTGTGATTTTTCCAGTGTAATATCCAGTGTTTTCGAGTTAGATCCAGATTTAGATCTGTGTGACAAGTCCGACATGGCATTACCTGCATTTGAGAAATTCTCTGTGCATCCTGAGGAGGCAAACGCTGGTGTTAGGTGGAAAAAGTGGATTTCAAAGTTGGAAAATTTGTTGCTTGCTCTCAACATCACCGCTGATTGTCGCAAGAAAGCACTTTTACTGCACTTTGGTGGCGAAGATGTGTTTGACAATTTTGAGTCGTTTTCTGATGAACAGAAAGGCGTAGGAGCAACAAGAAATGGCCAGCCAAACGAGTACGAGATACTCAAGAACAATCTTTCGGAATATTTCACTCTGAAGAAGAACATTTCCTTCGAGACGTTCAAGTTCCGACAAATGAAACAAAACCATGAGGAAAGCATCGACTCGTTCTACACACGTCTACGAATACAGGCAAGTCTTTGTGAATTTCATGACAATGATGTCGAATTGCTCTCGCAAATAATTCAAGGTTGTTCATCCACCCGAGTGCGTAGGAAATCCTTACCTTTTTTAAGCGCATTTACACCAACACTACTTCTCGTCTGTTCTTGAACGTACTTCCAAAATTGTTTAGGTTTGCTTTTACAATCATGTGCAATTTTCATCTCAAATTATCTTTTTGCATTTTTAATTATTCTGTTGCACTGATTTCGTACTACTATGTATATATATATATCTATTATAATCTAAACCAAGTTTGCTCTGTAAGAATCTCTTCTACAGTTTATGTTTTTTCTTTATCTTTCGAAGAACCTTACTATTCATCCAGGATGGTTTTATTTTTTTCTGACTAGCACATTTTATTTTTGGAATGTGTCTATCCATCCCCGACAATATTACATTCTTGATTTTATTCCACATACCCTCCACATTATCCTCCAGAAGTGTTAAACCTGACTCAGCAGCATATTTTTTTAAAATTTATATAGCTTCATTTACTCAAATTAAATTTGTACTTATTAATTGGCAATTCTGTACACTTTGGGATGTATAGTTCAAATATCAACACATCATGATCGCTCTTACCAAGTGGAGCTCTATGTATTACATCTGATATTAAAAGATCATCATTTACCAATATAAGATCATCTAGCGTTGATTTTTGTCCTTCTCTATGCCTAGTAGGGTTGTTGACTTTCTGTATAAGATATGCATCCCTGATACATTCAATAAATGTATTATTTTTATCTCCACACCATTCACCATCCCATCTTACATTTGGAAAGTTAAAATCGCCAGTAATACAGACTTTGTCGAACTTCTTTATATCTTGATTCTTAAGTAATTCAAATAAAAGTTCGTCATTATCGACTGATGAGTTGGGGCTTCTATATACACAACCTATGAGTACCCTTTCTCCCTTTCCGCCAACAAATGTTCCCCAAACACACTCCTCAAACTTCGTATTTCCCAGCAAACAGTATTCTTTAGCATTAATTTTTTTATGAAAATATAGTGCAACACCTCTTTTAGGGTCTTTATTCATGAACAAGTCATAGTTTGGAACCTCATATTTTAAGTCCAATGGAACATAAAACTGATTTTTAGCCTTAAATTCTGTAATCCCGATAATATCAGGTTTTAGTTCATCAATCAGAAGAAGTAATTCACTTTTTTTATTCAATAGTGAATCCACATTACTGTACAAAAAATGAGTAGAATGATTAAAACTATTTACATGCACCTCAGTATCGGCTCTAATTCAATTCCCCTGCGTCTGTGGAGCTGCAGCTCCTTGACGCTGGTCAGGTCTAACTTGCCGCTTGACAATTTCAAACTTTCTATAGTCAATGCGAAGATTAGTCTCCCCTTCTTCTTTCCTCATGCTCATTTCAGCTCTAAGTTGTTTGATTTTTTCTCTCTCCTTTGGTGTATTATCAGTATTTATAAAAATACGTTCCAGGGGAGGTTTGTTTTTATTTAGCTGGAAAATGCCCTTCAAGATTTTGATTTTTGTCTCTTCACTTCCCACCTCCATTCTCAGCATCCTTGGTTTTACATTTTGCCCTATTCTCAATGGACCCAACCTCACTGGGTTTTTTGCCTCTTCAGCCTTCACTTCTAAAATTTGGCTAATCAGTGCTCTTACTCTGTCTCTGTCTTCCATCTTTCTTTCCTCTGAAGTTTCCTTTGTGCTCTGAGCAAGATTTACAACAATTATGTTCAGCTTCCTTTTTTCCTTCTCTTCTGTCTCACGTAAGTAGTCTTCCACCTTCTTTTCAATAATTTGTTCTGTGTTCATCCTGGTCATGCCTTATTTCTAATTGTTCAAGTCTCGTGGTCATTGTTTGCAGCAGTTGAAAAATGCCATCAAGTTTAGCCTCTATTTGTGATTTCACTATCACCTCCTTCTCTCCACACCCATCACAAGTCCACTGAATAGAGCTAGCACCCCTACAACAGTTGAACTGTGCATTAGTCAACCCACTGCAAGATTTATGACAAAATTCCTTACAGAGGAAACATTGTATGGTTATGTCACCTTGCCCATCATCAATAGCATCATCACATTTCAAACACACCCAAGGTACATGCCACTGAGTGTTTTTCTGATTCTTTTTAGTGGCAATTTTAGTGCCACTGTTTTTTCTTTCAGCCATTGTTAGTACTAATGTGACCTAGATTTAAACCAACTAGCCTAGAATACTGCCAAAATTTGCAATGATCAATAAATACTAATACTTAGCAGTAACCATCAAAACAAATCAGTATTGAGTATCAGTATAAACTATAATAGAATCGTAACGAATAGGCCTACCTTCAGTAAGAAGATTAGTTACAAGGTTCAAAAACCAGTCTATATGCTCTGCAAACCTATTTAAATTGAAGAATAATATTCTCCAATATAAATTTCATAAATTATACTTAATTCAAATTTATACTGCTTGTGTTTTGTCATGTGTGTTGCTGATTATTTATGTGTGATATGCTAATTGTTTGTATGGCTTCATTGTAAGTTTTGTTTAATTGTCTTGCTCTGATTATGTTTTGCTTGAGCGCTGATGTCTTGTTATGTATACATATTATATGTTTGGTCACGCTCTTTTGCTTATTTAGTTGTATATTCTTGCCTGCAATCGCGGAGTCTTCATTTGCTATGTGTTTTGTATGTATGGCTATGTTGTTGATGTCTTGCTTTGGGTATGCTTTGCTTGTTTGCTGATGTTGGTTTTAATTATTGTGCTTTCTGTGTGTTGCATGTTTATGTAACTGGATGTAATTGTAAAGCGCCTTGAGCATTTGTATGAAAACGCACTATATCAAATATATATCATCATCATTATTATTATTATTATTATTATTATTATTATTATTATTATTATTATTATTATTATTATTATTATTATTAAAATAATAGCCTCTTCTATAACCATGCTATTTAGTGCTGTATAATAATCAAAATAATAGCCTCTTCTATGACCATACTATTTAGTGATGTATAATAATTAAAATAATAGCCTCTTCTATGACCATACTATTTAGTGCTGTATAATAATTAAAATAATAGCCTCTTCTATGACCATACTATTTAGTGCTGTATAATGATTAAAATAATAGCCTCTTCTATGACCATACTAGCAGCCCTTGAGCTGGAAAAGCATTGTGTTAAAATGTAAAATAAATAATTAATGTGTAACAGATCATTCAGGCTCACTTTCATCACCTCAAGTGTATGTAACCTGTTGATGACCCACTGACGCGTTGCCAATCACATTCTGAATGCAGTTCAAGCATAGCTTGAGTACACTAGGGTGTTGACAGCGACAGAAGATGCGTGTGGTTATAAAGTGTCACCGGGACATTGACAGTTCAGTGACTAACACAGCCGTTGTTGAATCTGAAATTGAACTCAGTCGTACGGGGACAGTTCAGTAACTTTGCATAGCCGTTGTCGACTAGCAAAAATACAGGTTTACGCACGCTACAGGGTGCTGCACACACACACACACGCTCACACAACTACGCACACGTGAAGACTTTCAGTACTCACTTTACTAATTCGCGTGAGATTAGTTGCGAGTTGCTTTGCAGCGAGTGGCTTAATACTCGCGTTGTTTCGTATGCAAGTACTCACAAAGTAACGTTGGGGAAAAATAGGACGTTCTACGCCTGCGCATTAAGAGCTCCTAGGCTAAAATCGAAAGGAGGACAACTCTACAATGTTGGTGGCCATGATGTACTCGAAGAAAAAGTATCTGTTTTTTCCAACTCGCCAAAGTCACGTGACGGATTGCTTGTTTTCGCCTTGTGCAACGGAACGGATAGCATATTTTAGCGTGTACTCCCTCTGAGCGACCTCTTCACTGTTGTCGATATGATTTTGATGTAAAATTCTCCCAAGTCTGAAGCTCCCTTTCAACCATTCTGCGCATTCATAATTAGGCCTATATCCAAGTGTTCGTTATGTCGCAGTTATTATTATCCAAACATTTTACCGTCTGACGAAATTAACGAAGTGAAATCTTTTTGAACGCGCCGAGTTAGTATACAAAACATTATTTCGAGCTGTATTTATCAGCATTTGGATGAAAGTATAAACCGAGGTCTAGTCTGTCCTCATAGGAATTCCATCGCATGGTCTTTAAAGATCATGACACTCATGTCCTAGACGACCACATAAAATACACCCAGCACGCACTAAGTCCGTTCTGTCCATCCCCGGCCGCTCAGGATTGTGCTCCGTCGTTTGGGCTTCAGACTATGTTCCCTAAGGTTGCAAGAGGACATCCCGAGCAGCTTGATTTAGATCCTATATTGACCAGCGCCTTGAGCAGCTCTTGAGCTGAAAAAGCGCTATGTAAAAGTGATAAAATAAATAAATAAATAAATAAAAGGTCCACACGAAAACTCCGTAAATGAGTTGTGATCGGTAAGCTAGTACGCCAACGCAGAAGCATATTCTTACATTAGGGAAAAAAATTATCATCTTAATATAATTTTATCGAATTATTTTCGTTGCACATATGCTAAGAGTATTAAAATGAAATCGCTCAGCTTGGTGATGATGATATGACAGTATTTTATTTGGTGAAGAAATAAGCGTAAAAGTTCCAAATAGATTCTGTGCCTTGTATGTTCAGGCATGACATCCGGATCAGTGCAAATGATGATGTAAAACTGCACACATAGAGACACAGACAGACGCGCGCGCGCACACACACACACACACATAGAGAGAGAGAGAGAGAGAGAGAGAGAGAGAGAGAGAGAGAGAGAGAGAGAGAGAGAGAGAGAGAGAGAGAGAGGACAGGCTGCTCATTTTTGACTTACGGGTGGTGTATAACTATCTGGTGAAGTAGATGTCAACACCATGTCCACCACCTTAACCCAGCTGTGACAGATGCCGCCACTGAGATCCTTGGCAAGCACCGACCAAAGAAGAAGCCGTGGATCACACCTGAACTTTGGATCTGTGTGATAAACGAAGAGAGATTTAAAAAAAAAAGAAAAAAAAAAAAAGAACACCTCACAGGGCGCTGATGTCTACCGAAAAATCAACGATGACATCCGAAAAGGCATGCGCACAGCAAAGGAGAACTGGATAGAAGATCAATGCCAGGAAATAGAGAACAGTCTGAACAAGAACAACAGCAACAGCAAGAAGGCCTACCAGACTGTGAAGCGGCTGACAAGTGTTAAACAGCCCAAAGTCTCCACGATCCAAAGCAAGTCTGGCATATGCCTTACAGAAGAACAAGAAGTCATGGACAGATGGACAGAGTACTGCTCTGACCTTTACAACCATACACCAAATGGAGACCCATCAGTTCTAGCATGTCCAGAGAACAGAGAAGAAGAATAAATCCTCCCAATTGTCAGAGAATAAGTTGAGGCAGCAGTGCAATCGCTGAAGATAGGGAAGTCGGCGGGAGTGGACAACATACCCGCGGAACTGCTTCAAGCAGGAGGAGAAGCGACGATCGACGCACTCACCATTATCTGTAACAAGATCTGGCAGAGTGGGGAGTGGCCTACACCATGGACCCAATCGCATGTCATCACTCTTCCCAAAAAATGTAACCTTCAGGAATGTGAAAATTACCGCATCATCAGCCTCATCAGCCATCCCAGCAAGATCCTCCTGAAAATAATACTCAAAAGGTTGAAACCCCAAGCTGAACAAATCATAGCCGAAGAGCAAGCAGGATTTAGGGCAGGGCGAAGTACCACTGAACAGATTTTCAACCTCAGAATAATCTGCGAGAAATACCTACAGCACCAACAACATCTATATCATGTGTTCGTAGACTTCAAAAAGGCGTTTGACCGAGTCTGGCATGCAGCCCTGTGGGCAACCATGAGAGTGTACAACATCAGCCCTAAAATTATTGAAGTCATCAAAAGGCCTGTATGACAAGGCTACCAGTGCAGTCCTCCACAGCAGCGCCGTCGGAAACTGGTTCAGAGCAACAATCGGTGTGCGTCAGGGATGCCTACTCTCTCCAACTTTCTTCAAACTCTCATCCTAGAGCGCATCATGTCAGATGCCCTTGCAGACCACGAAGGCACAGTCAGCATAGGGGGAAGAGCAATCTCAAACCTTCGTTTTGCGGATGACATTGATGGATTGGCTGGAGAGGAACAAGAACTTGAACAGCTGGTACAGATGCTTGACACCACCTCCAGAGGCTATGGAATGGAAATAAGTGCAGAGAAGACCAAAATGATGACCAATAACACCCATGGTATCAACACGGACATCAATGTCCAAGGCCAATCCATCAACACAGTGCATAGCTTCAAATATTTAGGAGCCATTGTATCAGACAATGGGTCCCGACAGGAAGTCCTCTCCAGGATCGCACAAACAACTGCTGCCCTGGCGAGGTTGAAGCCAATTTGGGAAGACAGGGCCATCAGTCTACATTCCAAGGTAAGGTTGCTGCGCTCCCTTGTCATCTTCATCTTCCTATATCCTTGCGAAACATTGACCCTCACAGCAGATCTCCAACGAAGAATACAAAGCATATAGCTGAGGTGCTACAGAAGACTTCTGGGCATTTCCTATACCCAACACATCACCAACGACAAAGTCCGACAGACCATCACACAAGCCAGTGGACAACACGATGACCTGCTGACAGTGGTGAAAAAGTGTAATCTCCGATGGTATGGCCACGCCACCAGATCATCAGGTCTAGCAAAGACCATCCTGCAAGGCACAGTGCAAGGAGGTAGAAGAAGAGGGAGACCAAAAAAGAGGTGGGAGGACAACATTCGAGAATGGACTGGTTTGACACTGAGCGAAACAATCACGGGGTTGCTGAGGACAGGGAAGGATGGAGTACGCTGTTTAAACGATCATCTGTGGTGCCCCTACGACCTCCGAGTTATGGAATAGGATAGGATAGGAGTCAAAATTAGATTTGTTTTTAAAATTCTCTAAAAGTGTTAAGTCTAACTGAAACTTAAGTTTTAATCACAAAAATGTTAGGAATTTACTTACAGTACAAAGCATTCTTCTACCTTGGTTATCATGCTCAAATCTTTATTTTTGTTTTATCTTTGCAGCTGTTTAATACTATTATAATATATTGCTTTTTTCTCAGGTTTGCAAACTTTCAATTAAAAAAAAATTATCTAACTTGAAAGGTAGCATGGTGTGATGAATTTTTCGTAGTTGCAATTTATGCATTCTAAAGTCGTAAATCAGTCCAGGTCACCCGTATTCTTGAGCAGCTTCATTGGCTTCCTGTGCACAAACGCATTAAACACAAACTGCTTTTAGTTGCCTAACTCGCAGTTAAAGAGCACACTCCTGAATACCGCCACTGTGTGTGTGCATGTGCGTGTGTGTGTTTGTTTATCCACCTCCCTCTCACCAGCGCTGCGATCATGCCCGTCGGCGTGGAGATATTTACGCGCTTTATAAATTATTCATTCATTCATTCTTTCATTTTCAGGACGTTTAATTTAAAACAAACTTCTATCCATTTTGATTTCACCATACTCCATAAAATGTTTAACACCTGAAAGCGGTCTGAGCTGAGAATTAAGATCTGAAAGTTAGCGTTCACGGCTGCGTTCGTTTTGCCATCAGAACAGCGGAATGAGTTAACCTATGAGTTTATGCTCTCAATAGGAGGAGTGGCCACTTTAGTAACAAATGTATCAACTTGGGCCACTTGTCAAAAATCGCATGTTATTATGCAAGAATTATTTTACTGTTTGCATATGAATTTCCTAATATAAAATTAAATGACTACATTCACGTTCCTTAAGCAGTTCGTTACCTTTCCGCCGCCAGTTGATGTGAAATATGCCAGGCCCTTATCATTTTAGTGTAAAAATGGCTAAGAAGAGATTTTCATTATTTACATGGATGTAGGATTAGTTTTTACTGATGACTAATTTTCACTAGTAATCGTAAATTTTTTTTCCGTCTGACACCAAGTCGTCCATCTTTAAACAGTTTTCCCTCGAGCGACGGATTTTGCATGAGAGAAAACGCATTCCGTCGAGCATAGGCCGAGAAACGCTATGCGGGCCTTGCGCTTGCTTCAAGTTTAACAAAAGCAAAATCTGCTGTTCCTATTTCTGCTGTGCGAACTTGAAATCTTAAATAGGTCATCTTGCATCAATACAGGTAGTTATTTCTTTTTATTACCCATTTAATTGTGTGTGTGTGTGTGTGTGTGTGTGTGTTTCTAGTTTATTCTTTTTTATTGTAGTTTACGTTATAATGTCACCAATGATGGTCAAATTCGAGTCGCTTTCCAAAAAAAATAGCAATGCAGCGTCACTCAAGGCAGGAAGATTGAGAATCTCACATCCCTCTGTATTTTGATACTGACAATTTAATCCCAACCTCTCTATATTATATGTCCTATGTGCAATGTGTCTAGCTTATTAAATGCAACGTACAGTATATGAAAATTGCGGCTAGGCGATTTCTGTTCTGACTTGTTTTAAAAGAAAGGAAACTTTATGTTCGAAATGATCCCCTAATTTTTTAAAATTTTTTCTGTGTCTCATTCCTTTGGTTCTTTGGTTCTCTTTCTTTTTTTCTTTCTCGCCCCTAATTATTATACTCCTTCTTCATTTTGTACCTAGTTCTTCCTCTCCAGTAGCTCTGTTGTGGCCTCTCCATTGTTGTCCCTTGTTTCGTACACCTTTCTCTGATTTTCCGCCTCGTCTACCTTCCTATTTTCAGACTTGTCTGGAAATACTTTGAAGTAGCTGACTAAACAAGGCAAGAACTTAAAGTGCTGTGTAAATCTAGTCTCTTATCACAAGACCTCGAAAATGATCAGTGAATAAATAACTCCAATGTCAAGGTCACAGTGTCAGCTAATGTAAGTTAAAAAAAATGACATTGTTTTGGTGTTTTTTTTTGGGGGGGAAGGGTAGTTTTTTAAACAAAATTTCATTTTTTTTCTATATTATTCACATTGAACCTTATGATTCAAATTTGTTCAACCTCGCTCCAAGGTCAAAGTCATTGAAGATGTGTATAAAATCGGTTCATATAGGTAACTTGAAGTGAACTTCACTCTAAACTGTGAAAGAGAAAAAGACCAAACGTGTTGTATGTAGAGATAATAATAATAGATCGATCTTCCCTGTACGTGAAATTATTGCATTGATCTTGAAGGTCAAAGTCATTATAGACCTTACAAGTGATTCTAGACCTTACAAGTGATTCTAGACCTTACAAGTCATTATAGACCTTACAAAATTGAATTCTTGAGGGGTTTGTGGGGTGTGGTTGAGTGTGTGACTGTTTTACCAACATTGGGGCAATTTCCTTGTGCAATGTATGTTGGGTTCGGGCATTAAATAGAATAGACCCAACGTTTTCCGGCGTGTCGTAAGAGGCGACTAACAGGGGTGATGTTAGCACGGCATCACTGGGCTTCCACACAGAAGTCACCGGCCAGGGCGGAGGAACCTCACGTTACTACAGGTTCAACGACCACGTGCTCAGGGCTAAGGCGAGCCACACTGTATTCGTGGATTTCGGCTGTGGCCAACAGCCTGGAGAGGATTGGGCACACTACATGATGACACTATCCACTAATTCCATACCGGATCGGTCGTCGCCCGGCTCAAGGACCGCGCCTTCCGTTGGCCATCAGGTGTTAAGTTAGCAAGATCCGCACGAGAAACAACATCGTCATAGGAACCTGGAATGTCAGGACCTTAACTGCAGAAGGAAAATTAGAAGAACTGGCCCACAAGTTGGACCACTATCGATGGAATGTTCTAGGCATCAGCGAACTGCGCTGGAAAGGCATATGTGAAACAATGACCGACAAAGGCCACAAGCTCTATTTCAGCGGTAGAGATGACAGGCACGAACACGGCGTTGGATTTTTGGTCCACAAGAACATTCTAGCCATTGTCATGGGTTGCTGCCCAGTACTCCAGTAGACTCATTACCATCCGCCTGAGAGCAGCCCCTTTCAACATCACCATCATCCAGGCCTATGCCCCAACATCAGACTATGACGACAGCGAAGTGGAGGATTTTTATGAAAATCTACAGGCGTTCCTTGAGTAATAATAATAATAATAAAAATAATAATAATAATAATAATAATAATAATAATAATAATAATAATAACGGATTTTTATATAGCGGGTACACCAGCTTGTGACCAGACTCACCACGCTTTACATAGTCATTACATAAAAATACATGCACTCAATCAAACATCGCTTTTGCTACGATACACCAAAAGACGGAACAGTAAAGGTACAAACTATTTACAACTATGTACACAAATGACAAAAAAGATAGAAATAGACTATTTACAACTATGTACACAAATGACAAAAAAGACAGAAATAGTATAGCAAAAACCTATTCACAGCTATTTACATGCCCGGTTAGACCCAGGAAGAAAAACAATATAAATATTTACAGCCATGTATACACTTACGGATCAGACAGAGACAAAAGAGGAGAGAATGGCAGCGGGATACAAATCAGTCTGAATAATGCAGTTTGAAGAGGTGGGTTTTGAGGGCCTTTTTGAATGCTTGTGTTGATTGTATGTTGCGGATATGGGAGGGAAGGGAATTCAACTGCTTGGGTGCAGAGTAAGCGAATGGACGTTGGCCGTATGTCTTAGTGCGTGTGACGAGAACCTTGAGTGTGCGAGTGTCAGCAGAAGATCTTAAAGTGCGTGAAGGGGAGTAGACAGGCAGTAGATCAGCAAGGTAGGAAGGACAAGAATCTGTGAAGAAGTTGTGACAGAGAACAGAGAGTTTGTACTTTATGCTTGCTTGCACAGGAAGCCAGTGAAGGGAATGTAGTAGAGGTGTGATGTGATCGCGTTTCTTTGCTCAGAATACTAGTCTAGCTGCTGAGTTCTGAACCTTTTGTAGTTTGTCAATGATGTGTTTTGGGGAGCCAGTGAGGAGAGAGTTGCAATAGTCAAGACGAGAAAGGACGAGTGCGCAGACTAGGGTTTTGGTGGCAGTGACTGTAAGATAGTGGCGAAAGGAGCTGATTTGGCGTATGGCCGTGTATGCAGAGCGACAGACGTTGGAGATGTGGTTGTTGAGGGACAGGTCATCGGAGAGAATGTAGCCGAGATTTCTCTCTGAGGATGAGAACTGAATGTTTGTTGTCCCTACTGTAAGCGATGTTGGGAGAGGCGAGAGTGAGGAGGTGTTGTGCTTGTGAATGAGGAGGGCTTCGGTTTTATCGTCATTAAGCTTAAGCTTGTTGAGTGTCATCCATGACTTAATGTCTGTGATGCAGTTCTCCAAAGTCTGAACAGTGGAATTAATGAGAGAGGGGGCAGTGGATTTATAAAGTTGTGTGTCATCTGCAAATGACTGACTCTCAACAGCATGCTTTCTAAGCAGGAGAAGCAGTGGCTTGGTGTACAGAGTGAATAACACTGGCCCTAAAACGGAACCCTGAGGCACGCCGCACACCAAGTCTGCTATGCTGGAGAAACAGCCATCGACAGTGACTGCTTGTGATATGTCAGAAAGATATGAGTGGAACCAAGCCAGGACCGAGCCAGAGATTCCAAAGTAGTGTTGAAGAGTGTTAAAGAGAATGTGGTGGTCGACTGTGCCAAAGGCGGCTGAGAGTTCTAATAAGGTGAGAACAGAGACGTTACCATTATCTAAGGCAAGCAACAGATCATTGGTTACCTTTAGGAGGGCTGTCTCAGGGCTGTGGAAGGGTCGGTAGGCAGACTGGTTGGGGCAAAGTAAAGCGTTATCATATAGGTAGGCAAACAGTTGTTTGAGAACAATTTTTTCTATGACTTTGGACAGGAAGGAGAGGTTTGATGTTATTATTTAACAATGTAGGCATTTTATATGTATGTGTTTTGTTGATATTTGCTAATGATGTTTGTATTCTATTTTGTTTTTGTAAACGGGGGTTCGATAAATTAGAGTATAACCTCAGAGTCCTCTGCGTGGGATGTCTTTATTGTAAAGCGACCGGCTGGTGGAGTGCCTTCAGTGTTACCACTTGGGTCGTTTCGGCAGATCTTTTATGCGGATCGGTGGTGAGTCCTCTTTCAGCGAAGTTGTGGTCTTGATTTTGTGGTCCTGATTCGGCTCTTTGCAGTCCACTGGACCCTGTAAGCAATGAATAACTAACTAACTAACATTGACTTGTGTGGTGGTCTGTCGGACTTTGTTGTTTGTGATGTGGGTATAGGAAATGCCCAGAAGTCTTCTATAGCACCTCATCTCCATGCTTTGTATTGTTCGTTGTAGATCTGCTGTGAGGTTCCATGTTTCGCAAGCGTATAGGAAAATGGAGATAACAAGGGAGCGCAGCAGCCTAACCTTGGAATGTGAACTGATGGTCTAGTCTTTCCAAATGGGCTTCAACCTTGTCAGGGCAGCAGTTGTTTGTGCGATCCTGGAGAGGACTTCCTGTCGGGACCCATTGTCTGATACAATGGCTCCTAGATATTTGAAGCTTTGCACTGTGTTGAGGGATTGGTCTTGGACTTTGAAGTTCATGTTCATGTCTTTGGTGTTATTGGTCATCATTTTGGTCTTCTCTGCAATTATTTCCATTCCAAAGGTTTTGGAGGTGGTGTCAAGCCTCTGTACAAGCTGTTCAAGTTCTTGTTCCTCCCCAGCCAATCCATCAATGTCATCCGCAAAACGGAGGTTGGAGATTGCTCTACTCCTATGCTGACTGTGCCTTCGTGATCTACAAGGGCATCTGACATGATGCGCTTTAGGAAGATGTTAAAGAGTGTTGGATAGAGTAGGCATCCTTGACGCACATCTGTTATTGTTCTGAACCAGTTCCCGATGGCGCTGTTGTGGAGGACTTCACTGGTATCCTTGTCATACAGGCTTTTGATGACTTCAATAGACTGATGTTGTACACTCTCATGGTTGCCTACAGAGCTGCATGCCAGACTCGGTCAAACGCATGTCTACAAAGATATGCAATAGATGTTGTTGGTGCTGTAGGTATTTCTCGCAGATTATTCTGAGGTTGAAAATCTGTTCAGTGGTACTTCGCCCTGCCCTGAATCCCGCTTGCTTTTCAGCTATGACCTGTTCAGCTTGGGGTTTCAATCTGTTGAGTATTATTTTCAGGAGGACCTTGCTGGGATGACTGATGAGGCTGAAGGTGCGGTAATTTTCACACTCCTGAAGTCTACCCTTTTTGGGAAGAGTGATGACAAGCGACTGGGTCCATGGTGTAGGCCACTCCCTATTCTGCGAGATCTTGTTACAGATAACGGTGAGGGCGTCAATCATCGCTTCCCCTCCGGCTTGCAGCAATTCCGTGGGTATGTTGTCCACTCCCGCTGACTTCCCCTTCTTTAATGATTGACCTGCCCTGCTGCCTCAACTTCTTCTCGGAGAATTGGGAGGGTTTCTTCCTCTTCTCTGTTCTGGGGACATGCTAGAACTGATGGGTCTCCGGTTGGTTTGTGGTTGTAAAGGTCAGAGCAGTATTCTCTCCATCTGTCCAAGACTTCTTGTTCTTCTGTAAGGCATATGCCAGACTTGCTTTGGATCGTGGAGATCTTGTGTTGTTTAACACTTGTCAGCCGCTTCACGGTCTGGTAGGCTTTCTTGCTGTTGTTCTTGGTCAGGCTGTTCTATATTTCCTGGCATTGCTCTTCTATCGAGTTCTCCTTTGCCGTGCGCATGCCTTTTCTGATGTCATAGTTGATTTTTCGGCAGGCATCAGTTCCCTGTGAGATGTTCTTTTTCTTTTTCATCTGTCTTCGTTTTTCGCACAGGTCGAAAAGTTCAGGTGTGATCCACGGTTTCTTCTTTGGGTGGTGCTTGCCAAGGATCTCAGTAACGGCATCTGTCACAGCTGAGTTGAAGTTGGTGGTCATCGTGTTGACATCTATTTCACCAGCTCCCAAAATGAGCAGTGGAGCAAATTTCCCTCCAATTGTGGCTTAAAATGTTTGTGCTACCACCAGGTCTTGCGGTTTGTCCAGGTCGAACTTCATTCTGGTGCACTTTGCTGTGTTTACTCTTTTCAAGTGGAGCCGAAAGAATATCATCACGAGATCGTGGTCACTTCCGATGTCTGCTAGTGTGGTAGGTTTCACACTCCTGAAGGTTACCCTCTTTTGGGAAGAGTGATGACAAGGGACTTGGTCCATGGTGTAGGCCACTCTACACTCTTCCAGATATTGTTACAGATAATGGTGAGGGCGTAATTCGTCGCGTCTCCTCATGCTTGAAGCAATTCTGCGGGTATATTGTCCACTCCCGCTGACTTCCCCTTCTTCAGCGATTGCACTGCTGCCTCAACTTCTTCTCGGATCTTTGGGAGGATTTCTTCTTCTTCTTCTTCTTCTTCTTCTTCTTCTTCTTCTTCTTCTTCTTCTTCTTCTTCTTCTTCTTCTTCTTCTTCTTCTTCTTCTTCTTCTTCTGTATTCTTGAGATATGCAAGAACTGATGGGTCTCCGTTTGGTGGGTGGTTGTAAAGGTCAGAGCAGTACTCTGTCCATCTATACAAGACTTTTTGTTCTTCTGTAAGGCACATGCCATACCTGTTTTGGATCGTGGTGATCTTGGGCTGTTTAACACTTGTCAGCCGCTGGCCGCTGCACAGTCTGATAGGCCTTCTTGCTGTTGTTCTTGTTCATACTGTTCTCTATTTTCTGGCATTGCTCTTCTATTCAGTTCTCCTTTGCTGTACGCATGCCTTTTCGGATGTCATTGTTGATTTTTCGGTAGGCATCAGTTCCATGTGAGGTGTTCTGTTTTTATTTATTTATTTATTTATTTATTTATTTATTTATTTATTTATTTATTTATTTATCTCTCTTCGTTTGTCTTCGTTTGGGGTGGACTCGTGGCGCAGTGGATAAGTCGCCGGTTTCCTATGCCGAAGGTCGCGGGTTCGATTCCCGCAAGGGGCGAACGTATGTGACTTAGGTACGAGACTATTGAGGTCACCGGGGGTTTTCTCCGGGCAACTCCAGTTTCCTCCCTCACTTCAATATTGGTACAGGACGCAGTCAATATAAAAATTTCAAAAATAAAAATTCGATTTTATTTCCGTCTTCTAATAGCGATCTCCTTGCCTTTACACCACTTGTTTGAGTGATGGATGTGTATTTGGTGTGTGTGTGAGGGTGGACGAGACAAGTGAGCGTGTATGTTGGTATAGATCGCCGCGCTTTGAGCCTGATTTATTTGGGGAAAGGCGCGTATATAGCATCCTTTATTATTATTATTATTATTATTATTATTATTATTATTATTATTATTATTATTATTATTATTATTATTATAATTATTATTATTATTGTTTGTCACGCAGGTACAAAAGTTTAAGTGTGAGCCACGGCTTTTTCTTTTGGCGGTGCTTGCCAAGGATCTCGGCGGCATCTGTTACAGCTGAGATGAAGGGGGTGGTCATGGTTTTGACATCTACTTTACCAGCTCCAAAAGGAGGCTTTGAATATTTTTGCCACTTCGGGTCTTGCAGTTTGTTCAGGTCAAACTTCAGTCTGGTACACTTTGTTTGTTTACTCTCTTCAACTGGAGCCGGAAATACATCATCACGACATCGTGGTCACTTCCAATGTCTGCTCCTGGAAAAGTACGCTTCCTGCCAATGTTGAAGCTAGATCGGAAGCGTTTCTTGATCATGATGTTGTCACTCTGGTTGTGATGTTCCCCGATGGAACTGTACCATGTCCACTGTCTGGATTTTTTGTGGGGACCAAGCGAGTCCGCCAGTATCAGATTGTTGTATCTGGCAAACTCCAAGAGTCTTAGACCTCTGCCATTTGTCTCGTTGTTGCAGTGGGGTCCACATGTGTCTCCCCAGTTGTGGCACGAATCTTGACCAACCTTGGCATTCCAGTCGCCTTGTACTATGACTATGGCCTTCCTCGGCACTTGGTCAAAGACAGCTTGCAGATGTTCATAGAAATCCTCGACTTCGCTGTAGTCATAGTCTGATGTTAGGGATGAATGATGGTGATGTTGAAAGGGGCTTTTCTCGGACGGATGGAAATATGTCTACAAGAGACTGGGCGAGTTTGGCATGTCGAAATTGCGAATTTTCGGGTTGACAGTTATGCAAATACTGATGAATTCCGCTAGAAAGATTTTTTTTGCACTAACTCGGCGCGTTAAAAAACGATTTCACTTTTTCTTTTTCAGATTTAGACACGATGTTGATCTTTTGGATAATAATAACTGTGAAATTCCAAGGTAAGGCTGCTGCGCTCCCTTGTCATCGCCGTCTTCCTATACGCTTGCGAAACATGGACCATTGCAGCAGATCTAAAACGAAGAGTACAAAGCACGGAAATTAGGTGTAAAGAAGACTTCGGGCATTTCCTATACCTAGCACATCATTAACTACGAAGTCCGACAGACCATTACACAAGCCATCGGACAACACGATGGCATGCTAACAGTGTTGAAGAAACGGAAACTCCGATGGTATGGTCACGTCCCCCGAGCATCAGGCCTTTAAAAGACCATCCTGCAAGGCACGGTGCAAAAGAAGGAGACAGAAAAAGAGTTGTTAGGACAACATTCAAGCATGGACTGGCTTGACACTGAGCGAGGCCATGAGGGTTGCTGAGAACAGAGAAAGATGGAGTGCGCTGGTTAAACTATCATCTGACCTTTGAGTTACTGGATAGGATAGGATAGGATAGGATAGGAACTGCGACATGACGAACACTTGGATTATGAATGCGCGGAATTATGCGCAAACTGAAGTATTCAGCCGCCTTAATTCCAAATTGGTAACATTTTAGTATGTTTGTAAATACGTCTGTGTTGATTGTGTTTTTGTTAAAATACAAGCACTTAGTTAAGACGCATTATTATTATTGTAATTAGTATAATTCTTCGTCTTCTGCTTATTATTATTATTATTATTATTATTATTATTATTATTATTATTATTATTATTATTATTATTATTGTAGTAGTAGTAGTAGTAGTAGTAGTAGTAGTAGTAGTAGTAGTAGTAGTAGTAGTAGTAGTAGTAGTAGTAGTAGTAGTAGTAGTAGCGGGGTTGTTGATGTTTATCTTGACGTTCTCTTCACAGATGCGCTGGTCAGTGCTCGCTGGGTGCTTGGTACTATTGGTCAAGACCAATACTGCCAGGAACTCACCAATGCAATCATTTGGGTTTCAATGTAAAACCGAACAAAGCATTCACCTGTTTGACGCTTATTACGATAGAAAAAGCGGAGACAGAATGTACCACTTTTCCTGTGCCTACACGCCAATTGCAGGAAAGGAAACTTGCAGATGGACTGGTATGATCTATCAATCTATCTGTCTATCTATCTGTCTATCTATCTGTCTATCTATCTATCTATCTATCTATCTATCTATCTATCTATCTATCTATCTATCTATCTATCTATCTATCTATCTATCTATCTATCTATCTATCTATCTATCTATCTATCTATCTATCTATCTATCTATCTATCTATCTATCTATCTATCTATCTATCTATCTATCTATCTATCTATCTATCTATCTATCTATCTATCTATCTATCTATCTATCTATCTATCTATCTATCTATCTGTGTGGACCCTATAAACATTATTCTATGTCTGTCTGTCTATCTATCCTTCTGTCCGTCTGTCAGTTTTTAAAATAATCAATGACCACCAGTTAAAAAGAACACAAAGTTTTACAGTACTAGACATATAAAGTGATACATGTTTTAACATCGATAACAACTTTTTGCAACACACACGACCAAGACAATAAGTATCAGAACGATAGCCAAGTCCTTCTTCAACAATGTCAGAGAGTTAGATAGTTTAGAATTATGCTGCTCGTCTCATTTCCCACTCTTTTAAGTTCGATCATATTAAGCATTTCCTTCAATCCTTGCATTGGCTTCCTTTTCAGCAAAGAATTAACTACAAGGCTGCATCCTTCTGCTTCAAAATCAATGAATCTACTGCTACCAGCTTTCTGACCTAGTACACAGTTTGACAGCTTCACTTCTCTTCTGATTATTGAATCTTTAAAATTAATCGCACGCGCACCAAAACATACGTCAACGTGCATCCTCTTTTACCGTCCTCGCTACTTGGAATCAAGTCCCTCACTCCATCAGGCACTCTCAATCTTTGCAGACTTTTAAAACTAATCTTAAAGCACATGTGTTCCCTCAGTGACTCACCATCCGTCTTCGATCAGCTAATCAGTATCATTGCCTTCTCTCTCTTTCTGTGTGTGTGTGTTTGTGTGTGTGTGAGAGAGAGAGGGAGAGAGTATTTGGACAATAGAACATGCTCGGAAATACGAAGGGGAATCAACTTTTGCCAGCTTGCTCGCATGTTGCGCAAGAGTTGTCTATATTGAAGGAGACATCCTTTTTAAACGAACACAGTTTCCCGCTAACAATTTCTGCCATTTCTCCATCAACTGGAATGTTGATTTCAGTTGCAATTCTAGCTAGCTTCGCTAGTTCGGTCTTGCACTGCCAGGCAACTACCACCTCCTTTTCCCGAAGAAGAGATTGCAGCTAGGGGTAGCTTTCATAGTGTTTTGTGACCGATGTCCGCCCAGATGGCTAGAGAGTGAATAAAGAGGGTTTAAACCCCACATCCGTAGATGGGTGAAATTTAAATGAAATATACCCTTTTAAACAACAACAAAATTACAACCATTCTTCAATTATTTGAGGCACATCAAACTGAAAACACTACACATTGATGTCCTTGGGAATGATCTATTGTTTAACAAGATTGTCACGAGTAAATAACGAAAATGAAAAGATACCAAGCAGTTTATCAACATCTGAAAGATCCATCTTTCCCAATTCAATAGGTTTCATTTTAAAAAGAGATTTTCAATCATAACGTAAGCTGTATTTAGGCCAAACTAAGACAACACTATGGTATCAAGATTTACAATTGTTTGTTCATATGGTACACTCATTTTTATATATCATAAAAATAATAATAAATTATTGCTGCATTGAAAACAAATCCAATGATGTCTTCAATAATGAAGATGATTCCATTTCTTTCTCTACAAGTAGTTTTGTGGGTTTCTGTTTATTTTTCCCTTGGCGGTATTTATATATTATGTACCCACTTGCACCTACTACACCGGCTATACATAAATAATATATCTTATTTGAAGATTGTACTGGTTGTATTGGTTCTTCTTGGTTTGTTGTTAATGTTTGTTGCGTTAATGTTTCTTATTTTAGCTGTGCTGATTCCTTATTTGTTAATATGTTTGTTTTTGTTTGTCTGTTCCATCTGTGTAACTTGTTAAATTCTGCTAACGTCTTTCCAGCTGCAATTCTTCCTAGGCTCTTTCGTTTAGTCACTGTCACTAGGTTCGGTTGGTTCTCCGAATCCTTCATCTCCATCTCCGATTGGAAGAGTCCATTTTTAATAGCAGAAAAATTTATGTGTTGAAAAGTAATTAGCCTTGTTGAAAATGGTGCCAACAAGCTTCCAAACTTATAATATAGATTTCTTGATACCTCACTAATCCCATTGCCAATAACAGGATCTTGAATCAAATCATCAAATAAATCATTCTCACAATCTAGAGTAACAAAGGTCGACACAGCTTTGGTATATAACTTCACAATCGGATGCCCTAAACCTTTAACCATTAAAGCTCCAAGGGCTTTATCATATTTATTATGTAATATAATGATCTCTTTGGGCCTCAATCTTTGTACTTGTTCAGCTGTTAAGTCAACACCGAGATTACATTACAATACATAATTGTTGCTTTAGGTCCAGCGGACTCTTCCGAGCCAAATCAGGACCGGACAACCCCCAATCCGCATAAAAGATCTGCTGAAACAACCCTAGTGGGAAAACTGAATGCCCTACACCAGCCAGTCACTTTACAATAAAGACATCCCACGCAGGGGACGGCTGAGGCTTTACCCCAACTAATCGAACCCCCGTTTACAAAAACAAAATAGAATACAAACATCATTATAAATTATCATCAAAACACATACATATAAAATGCCTACATTGCTAAATAATAACATCATAGGAAGCCCTAGTGACCACCTGGCAGAAAGCGTCCAACATTCCCAAGCTGATCCAACAGACCTCATACACGAACAAGGAGTCTTGTCCCGGAAGAGTTTTCAAGAAAAAAGGTAGATGACTGGTATAGCGAAGAAGACGATAGTATAGCAGATTGATAGAACAGAGCAGGAATGAGAAAGACAGCGACAGTGGGAATTTAAAGCACTAAATTTCCAGAAAGTGGGGATACTATTTATACTGAAACCCCCGGCACCCCAACGGGGGTACTCTTGCTGCAGTGAATCGGTCATGCCTACAAAGTCAAGACAGGTTTTCAACTGGGGCTTTCACTTTTCCCTTTATAGGTTAGAACAATCTACAGTGGCAAGATTGCTCATGACCCCAAGGGGTAACACCGAGATAATACTTTGACTTTCCGGAAGCTACTAATGCAACAAGCCTGTCTCTTTTCTCTGCATAGCTGTCAACACCTGTAGCTGTGACATTAATAACTTCTTGCGTTATAAATTAATCACAATTAATTTTAAATACAAAACAAAAATACAAAATAAGTTTTAAAAAATGGCTGGCGCTGCAATGGTGCTCAGCTCTGCCGCTGTCCATGCCTTACCCTTTTCAGGATAAAATTATTTGTTTTCAAAACTAAACAGTAAAGAAGAATCAAAACGGCATAACTTAGCAATGGAAAAATTACAACAATGTCAGGCCAAATACGAGAAAAACAGACTAATGCAGCTCAATTTTGTTAATTAAAGAATGAAAGAAGAAGGCCATGCTGATAAAACATTCAAAGACATTGATGAAGCTTTGCACCAATATTATTTATTCACTGGCACAATACTCCCTTCATTAAAACAGCCCATGTTATCTGACTACTACACACCTAACATTAAACCTACAATGTCAGAAACTGGAGAACTGATTTTAATTGTGTTTGGAATAACAGTAGTTTATTACCTTGTTAAACAAAATTCTAAATCTAAATAAAATATGACTTAATGTTTGTCTAGATTATATTATTCTCAATCTGGATATTGGAAAGGGATGACAGCAGTTGATAAACTAGTAGAAAAGACTGGCTTGTCAGCAAACACAGTTAAACAATGGTTATCGATGTAAGCTGTATAGGAAGTCTATCTTCTACCCCCTGGAAAAATAATAAGACCAAAATTTGAAAACTCTAGACCAAATGACACGCACCAAATAGATTTGTAATATCTTCCTCATGACAAAATACAAAGAATGAAATACAGGTATGCCCTTTATGTTATTGATATAGCTACCAGGTTTAAAGACACTCATCCTCTTAGGACAAAAAATTCTGCTGAGGTTGCTCAAGCCTTAAATGCGATTTATTTAAGAGGGCCTCTTAAATTCCCTAGACTTATTCAATGCTATGAGGAGTCCAGAATGCAAATGAGCCACTAACCAGCTTTTGTTAAAACATAATGTAACTGTAAGAACAGGAGTTGTTGGATTACACAGATCGCAGGGTATTGTAGAAAACTTTAATCGGCAACTGGCAGAAAAATTATACACTTATCAGTATTCAAAGGAGTTGAATACAGAAACCACTAATACAGAATGGGTTATTAGGGTACCTGGAGTTTCACCGGAAATGAATTCAGAAGTAAGCAGGATTAAAATAAGTTGAGGCTATTAAAAAGAAACAGACTGTTGTTACTGTTTCAAAGCCTGGTCTAACTTTGATGAACAAAACTGTTAAATACCTTTATCAGCCTGGAGAAGTTGATAATGATACTAGAAGAAGAGCTACAGACCTGGTGTGGTTATTAAGCATTTACCAAGTTGACAAAGCATTGTCTACTGATCCGCCTCTATATTATTTAAGGCCAAGAATCGTAGAACACCACAAAGAAATTTTGTAAAAGAAGAACTTCAGATTGTTCCACCAGAAACAGAACCATTAAGATTTCCTAATTAAGAAAATAAAAATGTCTAAAATTGACGGACACAGTAAGGAGCTTGCCAAGTATATTAGAGGACCTTTCACCAATGTTTGCCATATTGGATGATGAATAGTGGACCACCTTTTTCACAGGCTTACCTACAAAATACATCTTTATGCATAATAACGATACTAAACAATACCAAATTAATAAAGAAATCAAATTTGCATGCCAAATAGAATTTGAAAAAGATTTTAATAGAATTGTTGAGTGTGGAAATTATAATAAAACTATTTGGACTAGCATAAACATTTTACTTTGAGAGATTGTGGGGAAATATTATACGTAAAGTTCGTAAAATGAATCAACATCATGTTTGTAAATGCGAATGCAGTTTTCCCCCTAGTAAATTCATTTTAAGTTTTAAGTTTAGTTTATGATTATTATTTTTTTTAATTTAAAGTTTTGTTGTCAGTATAAAAATGATGGCAACAAAACTCTTTCGCAATCTCCTTTGTTTAAAGAAATCTTCCAGACATTACAACTTCCCATTCTCGACAGTCAAGATGTTATTAAATCTGTTTCTAATAACTACCCGTTTGTACTCAACAGTTTGAATTTCAAATCCCACGTTAAAATATGCATCCATGCTCAGGTAACCTTTATTAAACCCCGTAGTATTGATGAAACGATGACTGTATGGGTTTCTTCAAATCAAATTGAAGTGTTAAAATTTTCAGACCTAGACAATGCTTACTACAACATCTTGATCAAACAGTTACAAGGCAGTATAGAGTGCGCAAATATGAAAGGGTCAGGGTGGGCAGAAGGAACTTTAGAATCATTAGAACTGAACATTACAAAGTATAATCCAATCAAAGGAAACTCTTATATCCCTCTTCCCAAAAGAAATTATTGACAAGAAGGCTGAATTGAATATTAAGAACTCGGATGAAAAATGTTTTATGTGGCGTGTTCTGACAAAATGATATCCTATTTAGTCTAAAGAACATCTTGTAAGAGTGTCACTGTATAAAGATAAAGCAACAACTTAAATCTTAAAGACATTAATTTTCCTGTTAGCCTTGACGCCATCGACAAAATTGAATTCCAGAACTCTCCTATAACAGACAATGTATATTTTTGGGACCCTGAATCAAAACTTATGCCTTTAAGAATTTCTCCTAATGCCCCATTGTTTTCAGACCACCATCACCACGTTGATCTTTTACTAATAACAGACCCGCAAGACCCGAGCATGCAACATTATACTCTGATATGAAACATATCTAGATTATTAGGACACACTTCATAACAAAAGTGCCAACAATATTTGTGCAGACTGTTTAACCAGAGTATCTAGTTTGCAAGTGGCTGACAAACATAGTAAAATATGCAAAAGCATAACAGATATTCAAACCCATCTTGTGTTACCGAAGCCCGTATATTTTAAAAACATCAACAAACAATTCAAACAGCCTTATATAGTTTATGCTGACTTCGAATCATTGATTTTAAAATATCAAGGCCTGCAAGGATTTAGTAGGCCTAATTCATTCCTCACACACCTTCACGCAGTCTGCAGTTTCATGTATGTAGTTGTCAGAGCTGATGGACTACATACAGAGCCTGTGATTTACAAAGGGCCCGACGCAGCTCGGAAGTTCTTTGATGAGATGAACAAAATATACAAATTGTGTTTACTGCAGCTAGATAATCCGGCACTTATGATATTTACTGAATCTGACTCCAAAAATTTTAAAGCAGCTACACATTGCCATATTTGTAATAATGAGTTTGGTTCTAAGGACCAAAGGGTGAGAGATCATTGTCATATAACGGGGGGCATTCAGAGGCACTACTCATCAGAAGTACAACTTAAAATATGGAATCAAACAATTCTCTCTCCCCATTTTTATTCACAAACTTCGAAATTATGACTCACATTTAATCATGCAGGCAGTGACGAACGCATACAGAGTGTCATGTATTGCCGAGACAGAAGAAAAATATAAAAGTTCACTCTGAATAAATTAATGTTTTATGACAGCTTTCAACATTTGTCTTCCAGTTTAGAAACACTTGCTAAGAACTTACCCAGCTATTTTATTACTAGTAAATATTTTTCAAACGTTACATTTATTTGGTAAGGTGTGTATCCTTATGAATACATGGACTCTTGGGAAGTGTTTGAAGAATTGGAATTACCACCTAAAGAAAACTTTTATTCCTCACTCAGTAAAACATTCATTAGTGATTCCAATTACCAACATGCTCAGACTGTCTGGAATGCACTCGGATGTGAAAACCTTGACATATATTTAAAATCTGACTCTGTTCTGTTTGAAAAATACAGAAAAACGAGTTTACATAAGATAAGATAAGATAAGATAAGATAAGATAAGATAAGATAAGATAAGATAAGTGTAAACTTGATGGGGTGTGTGTAAAGAATCAAGTGTGGGTGCATGTGGGTTTGGACTCTTCTAAGTGATGATGATGTGACAGAAGAACAAACAGAAGACCTGAAAAAGTGAAGTAACAAAGTAAGAATAACTTTCTCTGTTGACTTCCAAAATACAAGTCCTCTTTAATTTTCATTAAACATATTTACAACAAATTCACTTATTGAGTTATTCAAATTTATACATTCTAAATTACTTTAACTCTATAATCATTAATCTCTTATTATCTTTCATTCTATTATTTACTTTACTACTATTCTAAATATTATGGAAAAACGACTAAGTATCACACATACCTGAAAAAGTGAAGTTACAAAGTAAGAATAACTTTCTCTGTTGACTTCCAAAATACAAGTGACTAATTTCTTTGTGCTAACCTCAAGTAAAAGCTACCTTGACAAGAACTCACTATTATAATATACATTCAATAACTTCTACTGTTCTAGTCTAGTTCTAACTAGCCCTCTCTCTCTCTAATTTATATAAAGGGTTACACTCTCCCCCCCAGCAAAAAATGGCGTCCCGACATTTATCCAATATTAACAAACATTTCGGAGTCTTAGTAAATAACTTATCAAATCTCTTTTCTGTTATAGAGAAAGGTTTATAGAGAAAGGAAACACCAAGTACTATTTACAGTTTAGTCACTGTTGTTTTTTTCTTCAGGAATACTTTTGCAAACCCTGCACGTACTGTCCATGCATGTCTACACTGACCCTAGATGCATTGTCTCAAACATTTGGTGTTTATTCAACTGCAACTACTCGGTGTCCAAAGCAATTCCATCATTTTACTCTGTTTTCCACAATTTTATATAAAACTTTAAAAATATGACAAAACTGTTTTGTTTTTTGGCCACAAAATAGTTACAGATGCGCATCACTCATTTTATAGTCATTTCTCATTTTGGATCCACTATACTTTTTCTTCATCTCTGCTATCAGACTTCTGATACTATCTAGTGTGCTAATCTGATAACTGTCCACATGGTAATCGCCCGATGCCAACCAAGCTGGTGGCCGCCTCTCCCGACGGCGAACTTGTTTTTTCCAACCTAGTTCCAGTCACTTTCCCGAAAAAGGCAATTTCCGAAGTTGAACGAAGCTCTCCGAGTCGAGCGAAGCTATCCGATGTTTTACGAACGAATGCTGGCAGGACTACGTGAAACCACAGGCTTGGAAGTCTCGTCTTTCGTAGGCCTCAATTACATACTATACTACGTACGTATTTAGGAGTTTACAAAAACAAAAGAAAAGACTACAGCGCCTGTGGTGAAACATCCGTGCATAAAAATAGCCTCCGGTTCAACTACCCTTTTGAATATAGAGTAAAATGTTACACTCCGTTTGATGTTGGTGTTTTCTATCAGTATCTGATTCAGCCCCAATGCTGAATTCCTGATAGGGTGTAACTCAGATTCGTTTATCCACGCAGCCTGCTCAAGCAGCATACAAGTCACAAAGTCGACGTATGAAGTTTTCCACTTTTATTCAGCACACATCAACAACTGCATACAATCGCTCAATCGCTTTTCCACTCTCAAATTTACTTTCCAACTCACTATCAACAACAACTCTATCTCTTTTTGAAACAGCGCGGCACTTAAATAGTCTCTTGATACTCCCGAATAACCTGGATCAATCTCGTATGACGCAATTTAACCAATCGCTTCTAACTTCGTCATTACTGTCTTACGTCATACATACATTATTTCCCGTCCCAGAATGTTCGCAAATATCTACGTCCATTGTCACGCCAGGGAGGAATAAAGGATTCTGACCACTCAGAGATAGTTAGATTTTATTTTCTGATTTCGTTGTTTATATTGATTTTCCTTCTTTCAGTCAGACAATATTTACGTTACACAACAATACATTACATCACCCATAACTCTACATACATATTTCATGCAACATCACATATTCCATCACTCATAACTCTACATACGTATTTCATGCAACATCATATATACATAATTAATGCGAAAGTCATGCATCCACAAAAGTTTTTCAATTTAGAATGTTTATACTAGTTGATGCCTCTCTTCCTTGCACTGACGACGATCACTGTTTTTCTCTTTGTACGAAAATGAAAGTTTCACGTCGATCGTCGTCTGCTATATCTATCATAATCGCTTCCCTACCTTGATTGTTGATCATATTGTTTCTTAGTTTACACTAACTTGTCATCTCCACTTGCGCACTGTCGTCTCTGTCCTAGTCCACACACTTTAGTCCTGTATCGTCTGTTGATTTCACCTCTCACTCTCGAAACAGTCCATCTCTAGCATCCTCCATATTCCGTACTCGATGCGGAAGAACCCAGAAAAAAAAAAAACATCTGTTGAACATAATAAATAAAACCTTCCATCAGTAAGCGTCGTCTCGTTGCTAAGCTATTTCCGCCGGAAATTGATGTTCGAATCCATGGTAACGATAGCGGTCTCCGTAGATTGACGATCATCTCCGAATGCTTCCGAATTCGAATAAACGATAAAACTCAACAAATGGCATGCACCCGTATAACGATAATATATTTTCAACATAGAAACCATTCGTTCACGCGATCCAATCATACTCAAATCACTTGGCTCGACGAAACGTTCTACGATCACCAGACCCGCCCCTTGCGCCCGATTATCAGTTCGGTCCCGATCTGCCGACGCGCGCACGATTGTCAATGATTTCCGTACTGAGCCATTTCGCGAATTTATCTCATCTTTACAAATAAATAATCCTACCTACCCAAATGATGTGTGATATGAATTTAGACTATTCGTGCCACTGTGTCCAGATGCCCTTGTCGGTAACTGCCACAATCACAATGGTCACTGGTCGTCACTTCCCCCAGTAGACACGGTTTTCTCCATACTCCTCAGCTATGAGAGAGCTGCACATGAACTCTTCTCATAACTTAGATATCTCTCCTCCGAAATATCTTTCCGCAAACACCCTGCTGCTGAGTATGTTCCTCCAAGCCGCTGTCCACTCCGGAGATCAAAAATCTCCTCACGTTGTCTCAACGCTTTTGTTTACCACCCTTCTGCTCATGCGCGACCCACGTCAATTTTCAGACTTCACGACATGCGCTCATATCGTCACTTGATGACGCATACTCCATATCTTATTTCCGTCTGCATTGATTAGTAGGCCTACGTCGAGAGAATGCATAATGAAATGTGACACAAGGCCCTTCCCCAGCTAAAACTCTAGTTTTAGTTTATAACTACACATTTACATATGAATACTCTACATATAACATATTTATAATAATAATTATTTTCCTCCATAATATCGCTGCTTTGTGCATGTCATGCATGCCGTCTTGTCCATTCTCGTTTCCACTGTTTATTTCTTTTCCACGTCGGCGATGCGACTGAGATAATCTGCGCCCACATTGTCTTTTCCTTTTATTACCTTCACGTGGAAGTCATGTTGCTGTAATTGCAGCGCCCATCTCATCAAACGGCCATTTTCTGTCTTCGACTTCTGCAGATAATGTAATGGCTGATGATCAGTTTCTAGCGTGAATCTTTGTCCATATAAGTATAGCTCAAATCTCTTAATCCCCCACACAACTGTCAAACACTCTTTTTCAATAGTAGAATAGTTTCTTTCGGCTAACGATAGCTTCTTGCTTGCATAAGCAATTGGATGTATTTCCTGATCCTTTTCTTGCATAAGGACGGCTCCCATGGCTGTGTTTGATGCATCCGTCCTCAAGACGTAAGGTTTGCTGTTGTCAGGTAAATGCATCACTGGTTTACTGCACAAAACGTCTTTCAACTTTTTGAAAGCTTCCTCCGCTTCTTCAGTCCATCTGAGTTTGTCCGGCTGTTTCGCTTTTGTCATATCGGTCAAAGGAGTGGCTATTTCTGCAAACATTGGTACAAATTTGCGATAATATCCAGCCAATCCCAAAAATGCTCTGAGTTCCTTTTTAGTTTGTGGTTTGCTGGCACTCTGCAGCTTGTTAATTTTGTCTTCTTCGGGTCGTATTCTACCCTGTCCCAATTGATGTCCGAGGTACTCCATTTCCTCGTATCCAAAGAAACATTTTGATGGTTTAACTGTTAACCCAACTTCCTCCAGTCTCGTCAACACTGCTTCCACCGCTTCAAGATGCTCTTCCCATGTTTCCGTCGCCACTAAGATATCGTCAATGAAATTGTCCACATCTTTGCGATTTAGTGGGCTCAACACTTTTCTCATCATTCGCGAAAATACGGCGCCTGCCGTCTTTAAACCGAACGGCATTCGCGTCCATTGGAATTGCCCCACGGGTGTGGTAAATGCCGTCTTGTGCTTGTCCTCCTCATTCACTTTGATTTGCCAGTAGCCCTTTGAGCAGTCTAGCTTGGAGAAATACTTCGCTTTCCCAACCTTTGCGAATATTTGATCAATGTCTGGTATTGGCTCTGGATCAAATTCCAACGTTTCGTTCAATTTTCGATAATCCACGCAAAATCTCACTGAACTGTCCTTTTTCTTGACAAGTACGATGGGTGAATTGTACGCTGATATAGTTGGTTCTATAACGCCCATTGTCAACATCTGATCCACTTCTGTTTTGACAGTTTCCATAACTGCGTGAGGTAGCGTATACTGCTTCACGTACACTGGCTTTTGAGTTGTGCTGCGCAATTCGCATGTCTCAATATCCGAATTTCCCGGCAATTCTTGTAATGCTTTCTGATGTCTTCTTCGCACTTCGTGCATCTGTTGTGCTTTATTCGCATCTAACTTGTCAGAAATATGGCTATCTTTTATACTCTCCGTAGCTTTGAGTGGCAATGTCGGTACTGTTCCTATGGTTTCATCATAGTCTGCATAAACCTCGACATCTTCCTCCGTCATGACTACTGCGATCATTTCTGTGTCTTCTCTTTCCATGTAACTTTTCAGTAAGTTTGCATGGTACACTTTTTCCTTGCCGTGTACATCCACCTTGTAATCAAACTCATTTATTTTCTTCGTTACGGTGAATGGTCCTTTCCACGTCAGTTGTAGTTTGTTCTTCTTTTCAGGTAAGAGCAACAACACTTTCGAACCCTCGTTAATGTTTCTAGACTTTGCCTTCTTGTTGAAATTTCTTGCGTGTCTTTGACTAGCTTTGAGCAAGTTTTCTTGTGCTATGATACATGTCTGCTCAATCCTATTTCTCAAGTCAATCACGTATTGTGCTGTGTTTTCTCTTCTTCTTCGACCTGGTCCTTCATCCAAACGTGTTTCAATATTTGCATCGGCCCTTTGATTGATCTGCCGTACAACAATTCAAACGGTGAAAACATCATCGATTCTTGTGGCACCTCTCTATACGCGAATAGTAGCGCTGGTATCATGCGGTCCCACTCCATTGGCTGTTCAAGGTACATTTTCTTCATCATTTGCTTCAATGTGCCGTTGAATTTCTCTACTAATCCATTCGATTGTGCATGATGTGGTGTCGTCTTGATGCCTTTCACGTCCAGTAGTTTCTGTAGTTGCTTCATTAGATCTCCCACAAATTGGGTTCCTTGGTCTGAGACTATTTCTTTTGGTATGCCCAGCCTGGTCCAAATAGTCCAAAGCGCTTCCGCGATCTCGGTAGTTTGGCATGTCTTCAGCGGTACTGCTTCAGGATACCTGGTTGCATAATCGACCATTGTCAACACGTATCTGTATCCTCTGTCTGACATGGGAATGATCGGTCCGATTAGATCAATGGCGATCTTCTCAAAAGGTGTGTCTACCATGGGTACTTTACCTAATGGTGCACGCATGTGTCTGCCTCTGTATGTTGATCTTTGGCATGCATCGCATGATGCGCAATATCTTTGCACATCGCCGCAAATCCCTGGCCAATAAAAATCAGTCCATATTCTGTTCTTAGTTTTTCTTCCGCCCAGATGTCCGCTCATCGGCGTATCATGTGCTAATTTCATGATGCCTTGTCTGTATTTCTTGGGTACGACTATTTGTGTTTTCTTCTGATCATTTTCCTTGAATTCTCGGGTCAGCACTCCATTCTTCCATCTATATATAGCTTTTGTACGCTTGTCACCTTGTTTCATTTCCACAGACCCATCCGCTGCATCTCTGCATTTCTTCAACGATTCATCTTCCTTCTGTGCTTGTTTTAGTTGTTCTGGTGTGACGTCAACTATTTTCGTTTCTGCAATTTTCAGCTCTTTTTGACTCCGTTTTGTTGCTGCACTTCGTGTTTCTATTTCTGCGCATAATTCCTTTGCTTTGATTTCTTCTAGTTGCTTTGACTGCCTTGTCTCTGTCGCATTTGTTTCCCTTGTTGCACAGGTTCCCATTATAGGATACACTGGAATGACGTTTAACTGCTCTTTGTTCAGGAATCTTGCGTTTCCTATTAGCACTGGCATTGCTGGTCTAGGCATGACCAATACTTCTGCGTTCCCCTCGAAAAATGGTGTCCGCATAAATACCTTGGCAACTGGTACTTGTTTGACGTCGCACGACGCAAATGTTACGGATCTTATTTCGCCCGTATACTTGTCTTTGGGTACCAATTCCGTATCCACAACGTTAATCGTAGCTCCCGTGTCTCTGAGTGCTAACACTTCTTTGCCTTCTATTTCCACTTGGCATAGTGGTTGATAATCTATCTTTCTGCATTTATCGCATAATGCCATTTTGTGATCATCTTCAATCTTGTCCCCAAAATATGGTATTCCTCAATGCGTGATGATCTATTCTCTCGTGATGCTGACGATGCGTGTCCGCGCTACCGCAATTCAATGCAGGTGCTGCTTCGCATGGTGAATGGACATACATCACATTTTGTTTCCTGTTTGGGCATGCTGCCACCTTGTGAGGTCCTCCACAGTTGTAACATTCCAGCTTGAATGACACTCTATTTCTAAATGGTGGATGTTCGTTTCTGCTCGTCGGCTTGTTGTCGCGTGATCCCTGTTGGTTGTTATCTCTCCTGGGTGATGAACTCCTACTGTCTCTGAATCTGAGTCTGTCTCTGCTGCAATCGACGTGCATACTACGAGTCTCATGTCCTCTACTTCTTCTGGATATCTCATACGTTTCTGCTGCCTCAGCGGCTGCGTCTACTGTAGCTGGTCTCCGGTCACGTACGAATGTAGCTTGCTCCCTTGGCAACGCATCTACAAACGTGTCCACTGCCAACAATTCTACTACGCTGTCGAAGTCCTTGGTTTTTCCTGAGTTCAATCCATCGGGTTATCTATTGAGTAATCCGATTCATTAGTTCTCTGGCTGTTTCATCATTCTTCTTCTTGGCGTTCTTCAACTTCTCTCTGTACTCTTCCGACGTCAGTCGAAACTTTTTCAGCAACTCATTGCGGATTTGTTGGAAATCTTCAAAATCCAAGTGTTGCATGTGCGTAATAGCCTCTGCTGCTTTCCCTTTCAGCAATGCAATTAAATGTAGTCCCCATTCGTCTTCTGGAATATGGTCTGCACTCATGACTCTCTCGAACTTCCATAGATATATTTCCAAATCTTCTCCGTCTTCGTAAAATGGTAGCTTGATCTTAATCCTGTGTCGCCCCTGCGCATTATTATTTCTGTTCCATCTCCCCTCATCATTTGGGTTTGCTGCTTGAATTTCTAGTTCCTTCAAATGTGCTTGTCTCTCGGCTTCCCGTTCTTGCCGTGCTGCCTCTCGTTCGCGTTCTTGCCTTGCTGCTTCTCGCTCTTGTTTTGCGCTGCTTCTCGTTCGCGCTCTTGTTGTTTTTCTTGTTGCGCCACTGTTGACCAATTTTTTTTCTCTTCTAACACGTATGCGGTCAAGTCTTTCCCTGTTAAACCTAGCAGCTCTCCTTCTTCTTTCCATTTCTGCATCTTGGCTTTCATGTCTGGTTCTTGCGCCATTTCTGTTTGGCTTCTGGTTTCAGGCATGGTGTCTCAATTTATCGCAGCTTCTCTAATTCGCAAAAAGCGAATATAAAGTCTCTCACTAATCTATCGCGTATATGTCCGGATTTACATATACGTTTTCTACGATGACGCTAACTGGTGACTGAGATAAAGTCTATCGCGCTACTCAGTCTATGTCTCTACAGATTATCTGAAGAATAGAATTTTACTAATCTAAATCTGTACTTTCATCGACAACCCGCGCAATCGCCCGATCGTCACCGACGCCAACAACCAAACACAAACAATACTCGACTAAAAGAAAGGGACGAATCTAGCGATCGCAAAAATTTCGGAGCTGAATACCTCCCGATGTTTCACAACGCCCTCCAACCGCCCACAGGTAAATTTAACTATTCTGAGTGTTCCTTTGACGTGACAGAAAACACAATGGTGGAGAGTTTAGACTGCTCTAAATATTTCTCCCGTAAGTGGCCTTGGCCGATACCGCTACCGTTATACTTAATGGTTAGACCAACACTTACTTGCCACTGTGGTTGGATACAACTATCCGTGGTACGAATCCCCAGGATATATTATATTTGTCTTCACAAATGATAAATATCCGTGGCTCGAATCCCTAAGAAGTTTCTCAGATTGTGGTTACCAATGGTGGTTACAACCTGAAACGTTTCCACGGGATGGGATCTCAGGACGAAGCCCCCAAAATGTTGTCACACCAGGGAGGAATAAAGGATTCTGACCACTCAGAGATAGTTAGATTTTATTTTCTGATTTCGTTGTTTATATTGATTTTCCTTCTTTCAGTCAGACAATATTTACGTTACACAACAATACATTACATCACCCATAACTCTACATACATATTTCATGCAACATCACATATTCCATCACTCATAACTCTACATACGTATTTCATGCAACATCATATATACATAATTAATGCGAAAGTCATGCATCCACAAAAGTTTTCCAATTTAGAATGTTTATACTAGTTGATCTTCCTTGCACTGACGACGATCACTGTTTTTCTCTTTGTACGAAAATGAAAGTTTCACGTCGATCGTCGTCTGCTATATCTATCATAATCGCTTCCCTACCTTGATTGTTGATCATATTGTTTCTTAGTTTACACTAACTTGTCATCTCCACTTGCGCACTGTCGTCTCTGTCCTAGTCCACACACTTTAGTCCTGTATCGTCTGTTGATTTCACCTCTCACTCTCGAAACAGTCCACCTCTAGCATCCTCCATATTCCGTACTCGATGCGGAAGAACCCAGAAAAAAAAAACATCTGTTGAACATAATAAATAAAACCTTCCATCAGTAAGCGTCGTCTCGTTGCTAAGCTATTTCCGCCGGAAATCGATGTTCGAATCCATGGTAACGATAGCGGTCTCCGTAGATTGACGATCATCTCCGAATGCTTCCGAATTCGAATAAACGATAAAACTCAACAAATGGCATGCACCCGTATAACGATAATATATTTTCAACATAGCAACCATTCGTTCACGCGATCCAATCATACTCAAATCACTTGGCTCGACGAAACGTTCTACGATCACCAGACCCGCCCCTTGCGCCCGATTATCAGTTCGGTCCCGATCTGCCGACGCGCGCACGATTGTCAATGATTTCCGTACTGAGCCATTTCGCGAATTTATCTCATCTTTACAAATAAATAATCCTACCTACCCAAATGATGTGTGATATGAATTTAGACTATTCGTGCCACTGTGTCCAGATGCCCTTGTCGGTAACTGCCACAATCACAATGGTCACTGGTCGTCACTTCCCCCAGTAGACACGGTTTTCTCCATACTCCTCAGCTATGAGAGAGCTGCACATGAACTCTTCTCATAACTTAGATATCTCTCCTCCGAAATATCTTTCCGCAGGCACCCTGCTGCTGAGTATGTTCCTCCAAGCCGCTGTCCACTCCCGAGATCAAAAATCTCCTCACGTTGTCTCAACGCTTTTGTTTACCACCCTTCTGATCATGCGCGACCCACGTCAATTTTCAGACTTCACGACATGCGCTCATATCGTCACTTGATGACGCATACTCCATATCTTATTTCCGTCTGCATTGATTAGTAGGCCTACGTCGAGAGAATGCATAATGAAATGTGACATCCATCAAGAAACTTCGATCGATAGTAAACAAGCAGATCTAGAGGATTCTCCAACAATATCGACTAATGAAAATTATCAACGTTATACAATGCCTCTCCTAACAACAATGCAAACTCAAATCAAAGGTAAATAAACTCTATTATTGAATACTTTGCAAATCGAAACGATTAGATCTATCGTGCGCGTTTCCGACGTACTACCATTCGCGTTTCAACGTAACACGCTGCTAGATCTAATTCTATTTCGATCTGCACCGCTTCAAGCTCAAGTCGAGATTTGCATTTTGAAGCAGTTAGTATTATTATTATTATTATTTTATGATGAATAATATACTGACACAATTAGTAATAAGGAGTAAAAGTAATACATAACACATAAAGCACACATACAACGATTTCACATCTATATCAACAATAAAACCATGACAAAACTTCAAAGCGCTATGGAGACGTTGGTGTCACTTCAGTACAACAAGGCAAAGCAAGTTTATAATGGTCTCAAAAAACAGTGACATTTTTATTGCAAGCACCAAAGCAATTATTTATTTAACTAATATTATTCTTTTTAACTGATACAGTAAATTTGTTATATGTATTTCAATTATATGTATTTTAATGAGAAACAAGTATTAAAAAAATGTTGCGTGGCGGGCGGAAATTTATAAATCATCTGAAAACTTTGTTAAATCTATAAGAAAAAATAACCAGTAACACCACCATCTGAATATTTCGGGTTACACCCAACTTCAGCAAAAACAAACAAAACGTAACTGCCCACATTTACACCATTGAGCACGCACAGCAGCACACTATTCTTTTTTATTTTTTTAAAAGTAGGAATTATAATAATAATAATAATAATAATAATAATAATAATAATAATAATAATAATAATAATAATAATAATAATAATAACAACAACACACAAACAAAACAAATAAATAAATTAAAGATTTACCTAAATAACTATACTACTACTACTACTACTACTACTACTACTACTACTACTACTACTACTACTACTACTACTTGCCAAGTTGTGGTCTCGATTTTGTGGTCCTGATTCGGCTCTTTGCAGTCCGCTGGACTCTGTAAGCAATGAATAACTAATAAGCTTTTAATTTAACTCTGATATCGAGTTGTCTTGTGGTTCTGATTCGACTCTTTGCAGTCCGCTGGACCCTGTAAGCAATGAATAACTAACTATTAATTTAACTCTGATCTCGAGTTATTAAAAAAAAATTCGCTTAGCCTATTCGTTCTTCTCCGGAAATTTCAAGATTCGAATATTATAAAGTATAGGCCTAAATATTATCAATTAGAATAGATATAGTTTATACATTTATTTACGTATAAAACAAACAATACAGGTCTAATAATTATATGCAGCTAGTGAGCTTCTTCGCTGCGCGGAGACTGACTTATAATATAATAATGTAGATTAAGCCTATGTATACTGTATAACAGTGTCTACTTGGTTCTAGGCAGGAAATGGGCAATGCTATTATTAGCCTTTACTGCTGAGAACTAACAAAATGCAAATCAAGGAACGCAACTATTAAATATGGTCGATAATAATTATGCTCATATTATGCTCATATTAACAAAGTATACCGTTGCGAAATGCTAAATCTGTGTAAATCGAACAGAATTAGAAGCAACAGCGATCATTTTTAATGTCAGCTAGTCGTAGTCATGCAAGCATCATTTCGTAACACATCGGAGAGCTTCGTTCGACTTCGGTGATTGCCTTTTTGGGCGAATGACTGGAACTAGGTTGGAAAAAACAAGTTTGCCTCCCGACGTGGTCTCATCAGGACTGGTGAGGAGTCGGGGGAAGAGGTACGATCACTCATGCTCGAGGCCTCCTGGTCATCATCAACGACAGGCTCAGCAGGTTCTTCTTTTACCTCTGGTTCTGCGTCAATAACAATTGTGGTCTTCTCTGGTGCACCATCAGTCACAACATCTTCTTCCTTGATGTCATGATCTTCATTGACGTCATTTACCACAACGTCATCACCTGGGTTTTGACCACCCTTGCCCAGGTCATCACTTGTATCTTCAGGTTCTTGCTGTTCTGGCTTAGCTTCAGGCACCTGATCTGGCACCTGCTCTTTGAATTCGGACTCATCCGGGCAGGGTTGTTGCAGTGTTCGGCCTCTGGTCTCTTCACTGGCGATGGGAAGCAGCAGGTTGCGATGAAGAGTCTTTGGCCGACCCCTCTTGCCTTCCTGCACTAAGTTGTAGACAGGAGCGTCCACCGACGGTTGCGAGGTCACCACGTAAACCTCTTCTGACCAGCGGTCATCCAGCTTCCCATGAGGAGTGACATTTCTGACCAAGACACGATCGCCTTTTTGCACATGGGTGCCCCGCAGATGGCGATCGTAATACTGCTTTTGAGTCTTCTGACTGTCTGTAGCATGCTGTTTGGCTGTGTCAAATGCGGACTGCAGACGTTGCTGTAGGTCTTTGGCATACTCTGAGTAAGATTTGGGATCCGTGGAATTGTGAGGCCGAGTCCCAAAACGAAGATCAACAGGCAAGCGAGGATGGCGGCCAAACATTAAGAAGTATGGAGAGTAGCCAGTCGTGTCATGTTGAGTGCAATTGTACGCATGTACATGTGATGAAACGTGTGCCTTCCAGTTCGACTTCTGCTTGGGATCCAACGTTCCTAGCATGCCCAACAAAGTTCTGATGAAGCGTTCCACAACCCCATTCCCCATGGGGTGATAGGGCGTAGTCCTAGTCTTTTCTACACCTGTGATCTCACAGAGCTCTTTAATGATATTACTCTCAAAGTTTCTTCCCTGATCACTATGGATACGAGATGGAAAACCATAGTGGACAAAGAAATGCTCGTACAAGGCTTTGGCTGTAGTCTTTGCTGTCTGGTTAGAAGTAGGAATGGCTTTGGCGAACTTGGTGAAATGATCAGTAATGACCAGGATGTTCTCCATGCCACCTTTTGAAGGCTCGAGTGACAGAAAGTCGATACAGACAAGTTCAAGGGGTTCAGTGGTCTGGATGGACACTAAGGGAGCTTTGGGGTTTAGGGACTTTCTACGGATACAGCGGCCACACTCTTGAATGTGAGTTTTTATGTCTTTAACCATTCCTTGCCAGTAAAACCGTTCCGTGGACCTGTCAACTCCCAAGTGTCCGACGTCATCATGGACACCCTTGAGAGCATCTTCTCTGTGAGCGTTTGGCACCACCAGCTGAAGGACTTGTTCTTCGTCATCCGTCCGACGACGATACAGTACCCCATCCTTCAGCACAAGGTCTGAACGTAGCAATAGTGTACCTTCTCTGCTATTGACCTTGGCTGATTTATCACTCAGATGCTGAATGACCTCACGAAGAATTTCATCTTTTCGCTGCTCGTCTCTCCAGTCAGGATTCCTTGCTGTGCTGGTCCCCCCGAGATCGTCTTCTTCATCTTTCAACTGCTGTGACCAACAGATCGTCTCTGGAAATGGAGGATACACCTGTTTCCCTTGAAGAACTGCCACCACAACATCTTCAGACATAGTCGCGTCTCGGATCCAGGGAATACGGGACAAGGCGTCAGCATCTTGGTTTGTCTTGCCTGTCTTGTACTGTAGACTGAAGTCATAGTTGGCTAGTTGCGCGATCCATCTGTGGCCTGCTGCATCCAGCTTCGCGGTCGTCAAGACGTAAGTGAGAGGATTATTGTCGGTCTTCACAACAAACCTATTGCCATAGAGGTAGTCATGAAACTTGTCAGTCACTGACCATTTTAACGCCAGAAATTCAAGTTTATGAGCAGGGTAATGGCGTTCAGCGCTGGACAAGCCACGACTGGCGTAGGCAACCACTCTCTCCTGACCGTCTTGTTCTTGAAGCAGAACTGCCCCCAGACCTTCTGTACTTGCGTCCGTGTGGAGAATGAAAGGTTTCTGAGAATCTGCATATGCCAGGATCGGTGCAGAGACCAGCAGATTCTTCAGTTTATCAAAGGCCGTCTGTTGGTCTTCGCCCCAGAAGAACTTGGCATTACTCTTCTTTGACGACTTTCCTTTCCTGCCCGTAGTTGACCCTGCAGTAACGTCATGAAGAGGTCTTGCTACGCTGGCAAAGTTAGGGACAAACCGACGATAGAAACCTGCAAAACCTAAGAAGCTCTGAACTTCCTTGACAGACTTGGGAATGGGCCACTCCTGGACACAGCGGATCTTGTCAGGATCAGTCTGGACTCCCTCAGCTGAGACAACATGGCCCAGAAACTTCACAGAACGCTGCAGTAGTTCAGTCTTATTCAGCCTGACCTTCAGTCCAGCCTGTTCTAGCTTCCCTAGGACCAAATCCAGTCTCTCAAAGTGAGTCTCCAGTGTCTTGCTGTACACCAAGATATCGTCAAAGAACAGAAGACAGGCAGTCAGGTGAGCATCACCCATACAGCTTTCCATGAGGCGTTGAAATGTTACCGGAGCATTGGACAGACCCATAGGCATCCGGTTACATTCGTAGAAGCCAAGGTTGCCGACAGAAAATGCTGTTTTGTGTTTGTCTTCCTCTGCCAGTTCCACCTGCCAGTAGCCACTGCGAAGATCCAGCTTGGAGAACCACTGGGCCCCGTTGAGTGTGTCGAGAGTCTCTTCAATACGAGGAAGTGCATAGGCATCTTTGATGGTAAGATTGTTGAGACGACGGAGATCTATGCAAAATCTCAATCGGCCATCTTTCTTTCTCACTAGTACGACGCCTGAAGAATAACAACTGTCAGACTTCCGAATGACTCCAAGGTCCAGCATCTCCTTGAGATGTTTTCTGACTTCTTCGACCATAGCCGGAGGAATACGGCGAGGAGCTTCCTTGAAAGGAACATCACTGGTGAGTTTGATGTAGTGCTGACTTTGTTTGGTGTGACCCAAATCAAGATCATGCCTTGACCAAGTGTTCTGTCTTTTCTGGAGGATTTTGCGTAAAGTGTGTATGTCTGAGTTCTGAATGTCTGAAGGGATTTTATCCAACAATTGCTCAATGAAATCATCTGAAGAACTTTCTGGACGTCCTGCTGCAGTATCATCATTTATGACAGCAGCAAACGAGACACTGGCGATGGTGGTTCCTGCTGACAAAGTCACAGTTTTGCTAGACGGGTTATACACAGTCACTTTCTGCTGAACCCCAGTGTTCCCTGGCTGTACTCTAATGACCGGACCAATCCTCCTGGGACAGCGACGTCTTCATCATCGATGATCAAGTCACTGATGACCAATGTACTGCCAAGTCTTGCTTCAGTGTCCACTTGTACGCTCTGACCGGGTGCAACAGTCACTGTCTGCTTGCAGTTCAATTGGCCTAAAGATTCTTGACGGTCCTTCAGTTCCTGATGTTTCTTCATTACAGAAAGGGTTATTTGCCAAGACTGCGCTAACGTTGAAAACTCTCTCTTCTTCTGCTTTTTCTGCAGCTCCATGTTTACGACTTGTAGGAAATTCGTACCGAGTAAGACAGGAACAGTATTATGATAGTCTGTGTCTTCAACCACTAGAAATAAAGTAGGGATGACAATGGTACTGCTTTGAGCAAGCTTCACGTCTGCCTCCACATAGCCTCTGTAGGGCAAAGTGTGACCACCCACTCCCTGTACGGTGACTAGGTCAGTCAAACGCTGAAGCGGCAATCCCATTTGCATAGCCATAGACTTGCTGATAGTCGACACCATCGACCCCGTGTCCAGTAAGGCTTTCACTTGCCGACCGCTCACAAAAATGTCAACCATGTTAACGTTTCCCACCAATGCTGTTGTCGAGGGTTTGGAGACTTGACGTGGACCAGACCTTTCCCCCTCTAAGCCTGGTCTTTCCCGTTTCCCGACTTCTTGCACTGGAACTTCTTGTGTCCCCGCTGTCCACATGTATGGCATTTCCCCTTGAACGCTAAAGATGATGGTTGATAACGACTCTTCTTGTCCATAGCGTCCACTCGCACACTCAGTTCTCTGATGCTCTTCAAGACTTCTGCAAGCTCTGAAGAAGCAGCTTGGCCCTGAAGTACCAAAGACCGAGTTGGTTCCAGTTTAGCACCTTCTGTCTCAAACTGACGGGCAGCAACCAGTAAGCCGTTGAATGTAGTGTTGTTGTCGCGGAGATGGCGCAGTGCGTCTCGAGCTGCAGGCGCACACAGGCCACTCCAAAACTTGTTACGGAGCATGTTGTTTGTTGCGTCGAATGTCAGCGTCTTATCTGTTGAGCGCAGGTCGCTGACAATTTGTTCCAAACGACAAGCCCATGCCACTACTGTCTCGCCCACATGTTGCCTGGCTGTGTAGAATTGCTCATACTGGACCTCTGCAGGCTGAACGCAGCCAAACATCTTGTCAAACTTGGCCAGAATGTCGGCCACAGACGCTGAGACAGGAAGATTTAGCAAAACGTCAGCTGCCAGAGATTTTGTCGACCGCCGCATGGCTTGAAGAATGGCAGGTTCACCATGAGTCTTCATCAGTCCAACAACCGCTGCTCTCCATTGAGGATAACGAGCGTCCTTGTCGGTTTCACCGGAGAAAGGGGCCAAGTTGGGTGGGAAAATATGGGTGGCTGCAGGGGAAGTCTGGGAAAGCTGAGGAGAGGGGGCAGACTCTCTTGAAGTCGAAGGAGCTTCATTCTGCTGTGAAGAATTTTCCTGAATTTCTTGTTGTGAAGCAGGAGCCACTGCTAGAAGAACAGTCGCTCTGTCATCATCTGATAAACCCTTGAGTCTTTCCACCAGCTCTGCCATCGTCTCCATCTTAATAATCCTTCACTTGTTGAGCAAGAAGAGCCCCACGTTGGGCGCCAATGGAAACTTGATGGGGTGTGTGTAAAGAATCAAGTGTGGGTGCGTGTGGGGTTTGGACTCTTCTAAGTGATGATGATGTGACAGAAGAACAAACAGAAGACCTGAAAAAGTGAAGTAACAAAATAAGAATAACTTTCTCTGTTGACTTCCAAAATACAAGTCCTCTTTAATTTTCATTAAACATATTTACAACAAATTCACTTTTTGAGTTATTCAAATTTATACATTCTAAATTACTTTAACTCTATAATCATTAATCTCTTATTATCTATCATTCTATTATTTACTTTACTACTATTCTAAATATTATGGAAAAACGACTAAGTATCACACATACCTGAAAAAGTGAAGTAAAAAAGTAAGAATAACTTTCTCTGTTGACTTCCAAAATACAAGTGACTAATTTCTTTGTGCTAACCTCAAGTAAAAGCTACCTTGACAAGTACTCACTATTATAATATACATTTAATAACTTCTACTGTTCTAGTCTAGTTCTAACTAGCCCTCTCTCTCTCTCTAATTTATATACAGGGTTACACTAGATAAGAATATTTATTCACCAAGTAAAAACGTTACAAGGATTTTGGTGTGGCATGGCGACAATGAAATACATCCTTTCTTGCACAGTCACACATGCATTCATCGTGTCATACGCTTCATTGGCATACAATATGTATACAGCACTAAAGGATAGGTAAACACAGTGTTAAACATACATCACTCATCAGTCATATAAAGTTATGGAGTTAAACACACACTGCAAGTAAGACAAAATACAGCATTAAAACAATTTAACAGCATTAAATAAAATGATGAGAATTATTAAGAATGTTAAGCTTCACATCCAAATCTACACACACAACACAACACAACACACCACACACACACACACCCACACGCACACACACACACACACATAGCATAGCATACTCCTATTTCACAAAGGTACAAATCAAGCAATGGTTGTGAGTTTTCAGTTTAAACAGATCATTCCATGGTTGGTGATGTACTGAGGACAGCGTCTGGGAAGAAACTGTTTCTGAATCGAGAAGTTCTGGCTCTTAAAGCACGGAACCGACGGCCAGAGGGCAGAAGCTCGAAGAGACTGTTGGCTGGGTGTGATGGATCGCAGACTGTCTCTTTCGTTTTCCGTTTGATTCGCGTTGTGAAAATGGAGGCGAGAGATGGAAAGTCGCGACCAGATATTTTGGAGGCAGTCTTAACAATGTGCTCGAGCTGTTTCTTTTCTATCGCGGTTGTGCTGCCGTACCAGACAGTGATAGAGAAGCACAAAATGCTCTCTATCACCGTGCGATAAAACTGTGCCATAATTTTACTAGACATACCGAACTTTTGCAGCTGTCTCAGAAAGTGGAGACGCTGTTGGCACTTTTTTTTTTACAATAGACGTGGTGTTATTATTCCAACTCAGGTCGCTCGAGATGACAGAACCGAGAAATTTGAACAAGTCGACCTGCTCAACGGTATTCCCATTGATGACAAGGGGCAATACCGGGACCTTTATTCGGCAAAAGTCGATCACGACCTCGTTTGTCTTCGAGACGTTCAGTTCCAGGTCGTTGTCTGAGCACCAGCCAACCATTCTCCGAACCTCATCCCGATACGCAGTCTCGTCCGTATCAGAGATCAGACCTTCGAGGGTAGTGTCATCGGAAAATTTCAACATTTTCACTATAACAGCAGAAATAGTAATATCAAGAACATATTATTAATACATGGCAATCAATATAAAATAAACATACACATATCAAAACTACTAATGTTATCTTACTTCTAGACTCTGGGATCCGTGAAACCGTCTCCAGTCTATCTTGATGATAAGGCTGAGGATAAGCGTTCACTGCAGCTTGTTCCTTGGTTTGACCCTCACAGCTTCGTAGGTAAAAATCGACTGACGAGCTAAGATTGGGCCCCCAAGGATATGCAAGGGTTCCTAGTAGTCTTCTGACCAATCGTGTAACTCTCGTTTTATTTAATCTCGCATATACGGGATTATTCGTTTTTATTTGAATATTTCCATTACCGGTCCTAATAGTGGGACACGTGCGATTATGTCTTACTTGGAACATCAGTGACCGGGCGTAGGACAGATTCACTAGCGATAAGCGGTGCCTGGCTAGTTACCGGGGATGACGTTTGGCTAAAGTAAGCTAATTAATGGGGACAACGTTCTGGTCAGTTTTGCAAGTACTAATTACAGTCATGACTTGCTAAGTCTGTTAGATATTCTCTGGAGAGGCTGGTGGTGTGACTGTCTGAAGGAGGTTAATTTAACATTATGTCTGCTTTCCTTTAGGTAACTGATGAATTAACGTCAAGTTTCATTCGATTATATCTATTTTGCTCTAAGCTAATTTCCTACATTTTGTCGTCACTATTTCTGCTGTTACATAGGCCCCCCCAAAAACTATTCTTACACAGGGGTAAGAATTGGTACGGAAATGGTGGCGCCAATATGTATGTGCATTATTTACATAGAGAACTGGGGGATGTATTCTACATGAAATGAGTAGGGCTGTAGCAAGAGAGACCAACGCATGAGTTTGGCGTTGAGTTTCTGCGATGACGCAAGGAAGGTTAAGGGTTGGTGATCACACTTCACCTTGAAAGGAGCGCCATACAAATACATCTGGAATTTCTGGATGGCCCAGACCAATGCCAAACATTCTTTTTCTACTGTTGCATAATTATGTTCAGCTTTATTTAATTTCCGGCTGGCATACGCCACTGGCAAGAGAAGTGTAGGGTAATTGGGGTCAGATTGTAGTAGGGTTGCTCCTAAACCTTGGTTACTCGCGTCTGTGCGTAACACGAATGGTTGGGTTGCATCGGGCAACTTCAAGATGGGTTGTGAGGTGAGTCTAGCTTTCAGGGTTTCGAACGCATCTTCGCACTCGGCATTCCATTCTGTTGTTACCTCCCTTGGCGACTTGCAAACACTGCTTACGTCCCTTGTCCGCCGTACTTCCGGGCCCATTCTTGTCTAAAACAGCATTGAGGAAGTAAGCGATACGAAACGTTTTTCGAAGTATACTGTGACTCAGCAGCGGAGGTTCTGTTGCTTTTAACGCAATGGTATCTTGCCTAAAGAAAAGTTTGTTTTAATGTGCTATGTGCACAATTTGATGCCTTTTATTTTCATACAAAATTTGCAAAATGTGTGCGAGGTGGGCAGAAATAAAATACTACGTTTAATGTTGTTGAATTGTGGGACATTCCAAACTTTATAATACCACTCTAAAATCTATAAGCTTTTTTGTGTGGAAAATTGTTAGGCAATTAATAAAGCAACCATTAACACCTACACTGCCGCTGTAAACATGAAAACATGCTAGTTTGTAGTGCATCTTGTATGTAGACAGCTTCAGTAAAGGCATTAGACATGATAAGTGCTCCCACACTAACATTTACAGTGTTTGTGTTCGTGTGTGTGTGTGTGCAAATAGTTGTGTTTAAGTGTTACACATTCTTGTGTATGTGTGGAGGGGGTAGTTGTGACAATCGGAGATTCTTCATTGATAAAACAGTTCAGACAAAAATAATGTTCGACGTGCACAATAAAAAGTGATGGAAACTAAAATGAAAAAAGCAAGGCTGTTTCATATAATTTTATTCTTTAACCATGTTAAAAATATCACCTCAGAGATTCAGACAGGTGTAACCCCATCCTAACACAGACCAAGCTAAATTTATAAATATATTAAGATTAGTCACAAGGTGATTACACTAGCCGATCCCCGCAGACAAAGATGAGTGGGTAATAGAATTCCATTGTGCAGAGCCCAGTAACAATAGACCAACCGTCACAGTTGTGTGTTACTGTTATTTATGATTCACATTTTGTATTTATAAGTTTAAAAAAAAAGCTTCTTCACTTATTTGTACTTTTTATCGTACCTCGGAAGAAAGAATCTTTCTGTGTTTAGTTATAGAAAAAAAAATTGTGACCTTTTAGATGTCAGATAGACATCTGCTTAAAAGACACAAAGAAGAAGCTGAACTTTTGACCTGTGTGATAAACGAAGAGAGATGAAAAAGAAAAAGAACACCTCACAGGGAGCTGATGCCTACCGAAAAATCAACAATGACATCCGAAAAGGCATGCGCACAGCAAGGGAGAACTGGATAGAAGATCAATGCCAGGAAATTACATTACATTACATGATTATTGCTTTAGGTCCAGCGGACTCTTCCGAGCCAAATCAGGACCGGACAACCCCTGATCAGCATAAAAGATCTGCTGAAACAACCCTAGTGGTAAAACTGAAGGCTCTTCACCAGCCAGTCACTTTACAATAAAGACATCCCACGCAGGGGACGATGAGGCTGTACTTTAATTTATCGATCCCCCCCCCGTTTACAAAAACAATATAGAATACAAACATCATTATAAATTATCAACAAAACACATACATATAAAATGCCTACATTGCTAAATAATAACATCATAGGATGCCCTAGTCACTAGTGACCACCTGGCAGAAAGCGTCCAATATTCCCAAGCTGATCCAACAGACCTCATACACAAATAAGGAGTCTAGTCCCGGAAGAGTTCTCAAGAAAAAAGGTAGATGACTGGTCTAGCAAAGAAGAAGATAGTATAGCAGATTGATAGAACAGAGCAGGAATGAGAAAGAGCAAATGAGAAAGACAGCGACAGTGGGAATTTAAAGCACTAAATTTCCAGAAAGTGGGGATACTATTTATACTGAAACCCCAGGCACCCCAACAGGGGAATGCCAGAAATCAGAGAACAGTCTGAACAAGAAAAACAGCAAGAAGGCCTACCAGACTGAGAAGCAACGGACAAGTTTTAAACAGCCCAAGGTCTCCACGATTCAAAGCAAGTCTGGCATATGCTTTACAGAAGAACAAGAAGTCTTGGATAGATGGACAGAGTACTGCTCTGATCTTTACAACCACACAGCAAACGGAGACCCATCAGTTCTAGCATGTCATGAGAACAGAGAAGAAGAAAAAATCCTCCCAATTCTCCAAGAAGAAGAAGTTGAGGCAGCAGTGCAATCGCTGAAGAAGGGGAAGTCAGCGGGAGTGGACAACATACCCGCGGAACTGCTTCAAGCAGGAGGAGAAGCGATGATTGACGCACTCACCATTATCTGTAACAAAATCTGGCAGCTGAGGAAGTGGCCTACACCATGGACCCAGTCGCTTGTCATCACTCTTCCCAAAAAAGGTAACCTTCAGGAATGTGAACATTACCTCACCATCAGCCTCATCAGCCATCCCAGCAAGATCTTCATGAAAATAATACTCAACAGATTGAAACCCCAAGCTGAACAAATCATAGCTAAAGAACAAGCAGGATTCAGGGCAGGGCCAAGTACCACTGAACAGATTTTCAACCTCAGAATAGTCTGCGAGAAATACTTGCAGCACCAACAATATCTATATTATGTGTTCGAAGACTTCAAGAAGGCGTTTGACAACCATGAGAGTGTACAACATCAGCCCTAACATTATTGAAGTAATCAAAAGCCTGTATGGCAAGGCTACCAGTGCAGTCCTCTACAACAGCGCCATCGGAAACTGGTTCAGAACAACAATCGGTGTGCGTCAGGGATGCCTACTCTCTCCAACACTCTTCAACATCTTCCTAGAGCACATCATGTCAGATGCCCTTGCAGATCACGAAGGCACAGTCAGCATAGGGGGAAGAGCAATCTCCAACCTTCGTTTTGCGGATGACATTGATGGATTGGCTGGAGAGGAACAAGAACTTGAACAGCTGGTACAGAGGCTTGACACCACCTCCAGAGCTTATGGAATGGAAATAAGTGCAGAGAAGACCAAAATGATGACCAACAACACCAATGGCATCAACACTGACATCAAAGTCCAAGGTCAATCCCTCAACACAGTGCATATCTTCAAATATTTAGGAGCCATTGTATCAGACAATGGGTCCCGACAGGAAGTCCTCTCCAGGAACGCACAAACAACTGCTGCTCTGGCGAGGTTAAAGTCAATTTGGAAAGACAGGACCATCAGTCTACATTCCAAGGTAAGGCTGCTGCGCTCCCTTGTCATCTCCAACTTCCTATATGCTTGCGAAACATGGACCCTCACAGCAGATCTCCAACGAAGATTCCGTTCGTCATTTTATTTCTGAATGTGCTGATCTGGTTGATTTAAGGGAAAGATATCTTGGTTCAGTACCTTTTAATGAGGTTTTTAACGTATGCAATGGTCAGAACCTGTTTCAATTTTTACATGATGTTGGTTTGTTTTATCGCATCTAAATCATGTCGTCTTGGTTTTGTATTCTTGTTTGGATTTTATTGAAGAGACTGATTTTATTTACATCTTTCAAAATATTTAAATGTTAATAGTTTAATCTGATTTTACTTAATTTTTTGTGGTCCTGATTCGGCTCTTGGCAGTCCGCTGGACCCTATAAGCACTGAGTATCTATCTATCCAACGAAGAATACAAAGCATAGAGATGAGGTGCTACAGAAGACTTCTGGGCATTTCCTATACCCAGCACATCACCAACGACGAAGTCCGGCAGACCATCACACAAGCCATTGGACAACACGATGACCTGCTCACAGTGGTGAAAAAACGGAAACTCCGATGATATGGCCACGTCACCAGATTATCAGGTCTTGCAAAGTCCATCCTGCAAGGCATAGTGCAAGGAAGTAGAAGAAGAGGGAGACCGAAAAAGAGGTGGGAGGACAACATTCGAGAATGGACTGGTTTGACACTGAGCGAAACAATCAGGGTTGCTGAGGACAGGGAAAGATGGAGTACGCTGGTTAAACGATCATCTGTGGTGCCCTACGACCTCCTAGTTACGGGATAGGATAGGAGAGGATAGGTGAAGAGAATAAGTCTCAGTATACCTGCTTGATGAATTCCGCTTAAGACCTTTTGTTTTGCGTGAAATAGTTTCACAGACTCTCACCACCTGCTTATGGTCAGCTAAAAAAAAATTCTGATCCCGCTGCCTATCCTTCCAGATACTCCGTATGCCTCCAACTTCCGAAGAAGTCGTTCGTGCAGCACTGTGTCGAAAGCCTTCCTAAAATCTAAATAAATAATATCAACCATTTTTTTGTCATCGAGTATCATGGTTATATCTTCCATGATTATTTGTAGGAAGGATAGCTAGTTAGTTATTCATTGCTTACAGGGTCCAGCAGACTGGAAAGAGCCGAATCAGGATCACAAAATCAAGACCACAACTTGGCTGAAAGAGGACTTACCCCTGATCTGCATAAAAGAAAACAACCCTAGTGGTAACCCTTCAGTGGTACTGAAGGTACTCCACCAGCTGGTCACTTTACAATAAAGGTATCCCACGCAGAGGACGCTGAGGCTATACTCTAATTGATCGAACCCCAAAATAGAATACAAACATCATTATAAAATATTAACAAAACACATACATATAAATGCCTACATTGCTAAATAATAATATCATAGGAAGCCACAGTGACCATTTGGCAGAAAGCGTCCAATATTCCCAAGCTAATCCAACAGACCTCACACACAAATGAGGAGTTTTGTCCCGGAAGAGTTTTCAAGAAAAAATGTAGGTGACTGGTCTAGCGAAGAAGATAGCTTAGTAGATTGATAAAACAGCATAGGAATGAGGAAGAACAAAGGAGAAAACAACGACAGTGAATTTAAAGCACTAAATTACCAAAAAGTGGGGATACTATTTATACAGAAACCCCCGGTATCCCCACTGGGGTTTGTAGATAGGATTATCCGAAACGAATTAAGAAAGAGTCTAATTCTATGTTCCATACCATTTCAGGGATTTTAAACAAATTACAAGGGAACTTTAAAGGCATATGCACGGATTTGGAGTACCTAAACGGCAACAGTACCTATAACGGAACCATGAAAGACAGGTATTTCAACTTTCGCTGCTGCTCAATAAATGGTAAGTAAAGTAAAATGATTCATTTTCTTTATCTTGGCGTGTATGTGTGCGTGCGTGTGTGTGTGTGTGTGTGTGTGTGCTTGTTTAAGAACGGTAGTAATACATCACCCACCAACCTCGTCCGTCTTCATTGTTATATTTAAAAGCAACATGTCGTTTAGATGATGCTATTGGAGGTGGTATTGGTGGTGATTGTGTTTTTGTTTTTTACGATTAGGATTTTTTTTCTGTAGCTGTGGACAGTGAAGGACAAGTAAGACATTTTTTTCCCCAATTTTGCACCCATTTGTTGAAATAGTATCGACCGATACATAATTCAGTCCAAGGCAGTGGGAAGTCTACCAAAAATTGTACCTGAGGTCTTTTATTTTTAACACTAAATGGTATGAAAATACAAACCTTTATTATTGCACGTTATTACTCCTATAATTGTATAGAATATTTATATTTTTTAAAGTGCTGGACCATAACGAGTGCAGTGTTCCTTCACGTGCACACACACACACACACACAACCGTGAAGAAACGCCGTTGTGATGACTTTCATGAAACTCTACCTACGTTACTTTGACATTTTTACAAAGTTGTCCATTTTTTTAAGCTAACCCAAACCCTAACTCTAACCCTAACCCAAACCCTAATCCTTAACCTAACCCTAAGCCTAACACAGCCCTAACCCTAACGGAACACTGTTTTGACGTCAAAATAACGGGGTCCGTCAAAAGAAAGTACGTAGAGGTTAAAGTGTATGTCAGAATAAAGGCGTTTCTACCTAGCCACACACCCACACACACACCTACACACACACACACACACACACACACACACACACACACACACACACACACACACGTGTGTGTGTAGAAACAACGTTCTGATGACTGTTGTGAAAAAAACAGAGTATTTTGACACACTTTCCCAGGCATGCTACTTTTCCTGGAATTCCAGGAATTCCTGGAGATCGATCTTTGGCTTTCCTGGTGATTGAAAAATTTCCTGGAGTATTAAAAAAATCTGTGTCGAAAAAAAAAAAAGCAAGCGTTTTTATCACGATAGGCGATATCAGCGGGATTCGTCTGCTAGACCGCCATGACAGTCAATTTAACGATCATATCAAAGCGGCGTTGTGATTGGCTAGCTAAATTTATCTCACCAATCAGATTGCTTCTCTCTTACGTGATTCGCTCTGTGTTATAGCCAGTGGTTTCCGTTTGATTTTTGACAGTCTTCACCACGATTCTCTGTTTTTTTTTAAGTTTGATAACGTATGGAAGCGTTTTTGTGATGATAAATACTACTAATAGTAGCATAGTATTAAAATGTTTCGAACCGACATTGTAATGAGAAACACAGTAGGAGACTGGGACAAAGGTCTCAAAAACAAGTGGCGTTGGGACTGGCTGCAGACACAGGCTGTGAAGTCTGTAGGCCTTGCCTCAATTACATACTATACATAGTATGTAATTGAGGCAAGGCCTACGGACTTCACAGCCTGTGCTGCAGAGAACACTGGATTATGAAGTAAAAGTTGTCGGAAAAGAAAAAGAAAAAAAGAAGTACAATAATGTTAACAGACATGTAGGCCTACCAGTGTCATTTCTTGTATATAGTTTAAACTAAAATGTTTTTTTTTTTTTTTTCGTCTTTGTTGATTGATTTTTCGTCTCTCAAAAAGTGCTCAGAATGTGCCAGATTGCACAGATTTTAACTTTTAAAAAAATTGCCGGGGAGGGGGGGGGGGGCATGCCCCCGGACCCCCCTAGGTTTGCAGGCTCGCTCTCGGGGCTCTGCTAATCCTTCCAAAATTTTCCTCGAAAACAAAATTTTCAGAGTAGCATGCCTGTTTCCATTTCTGTGACATTATTTTGACATTTTCCATTGTTTGAAGCTATCCCTAACCCTAACCCTAGCCCCTAACCCTAACCCTAAACCTAACCCTAATCCTAAAACAGCTCTAACTCAACGGGGAAATATTTTGAAGTCAAAATAGGGAGCCCTTCCAAAAAAGTCAAAAGAAACCATGTGGAGTTTCATGTGTGTGTCATCAGAACGTCGTTTCTACATGCCCACAGACACACACACTCACACGCGTCAACAGCGACTCTACCCATTTCAATAACAGGAAAATAATAATGACTGTACAACTCCAAATAAGTACATTTCATAAAACTCACAATTGAAAAAATTAAATAATTATAATCCTCATCATCGTCATCATCATCGTCGTCATCATCATCATCATCATCATCATCATCATCATCATCATCATCATCATCATCATCATCATCATCATCATCATCATCAACATCATTATCATCATCATCATCATCATCATCATCATCATCATCATCATCATCATCATCATCAGTAGTACTTTGGAACTTTGTCCTTTTATTTTATACAAGAAATCAAACAGTATTAAATAGGCTCCAAGCACAGAGGGGGCAGTATAGCCCAAAAAGGGGTTTAGGGGTGATGTGGATACAAAAAAGCATAGTAAACAAGAACGGCATATCAGTATGCAAGAATATTGCACACACAAAAATTAACATATTAATATTATCACAGTTAAGATAAGAGCATCAAATTGAGAGAAAAAAATACGTAAATAAACAATTAGATAATATTAAAAAAGTAACAGACTTGAGGAAAAATAATCCCAAAAAGAATAAGCAAAAACAGTCAACCAAGAACATATGAGTTCGAAACAAATGCAAAAACGAACTGTTCATCACTATTGAAAAAGCGAAAAAAAAAAGATACCTATAAGTCGGCTTAAATCAGACAACCTGCATTTGGATTTAGAGTTCATTAACTGGTTTAACTTATTCAGGTGGTTCCTGAAGTATTGAGGTAGTAATAAGTGTTAACAATCAGTACAGGATTTCTACATCTAAACAGATAATAGTCACCTAGTTTGTCTAAATCACACATAGTACACAGTTTGTCTTCTCTCTGAATATTCAAATATCTTTGTGATTGAATTAATAGTTTGTGAGAGCTGAGCCTACACTTCAATAAGTTTCTTCTTGATAAAGGTTACAAGAAAAGTAAATAAACCTCGAAACAGAAGGTATTCCTAAAAGTTCTATACTTAACACAAGTATTATGATCGAATACATCCTGAAGCCAGATTTCTAGAACTGATCTTTCAAGCGTTGTTTGACCATGGTCTTAAAACAAGTCAAAGAATATTTACAGTCTCGTAACCATATGAAAGACAGACCAAGAACGAACAGTACTTAACCAGAACAGTTTATACGCAGAGTTAAGAAATAAATATAAACAAAGTTGAAACATAATAACTGACATTTTAGCGGAATTATTGCAACATCCTTCGGATGAGAGTATAAACCGAGGTCTAGTCTGTGTCGCATACATTCCATCATAACGGACTTTAAAGATCCTGACGCTCATGTCCTAGACGGGTGAGTGCCGGTGACAAGAACACACCCAGCATGCACAGGTCCTTCTCCCCCATCCCTGGCTGCCCAGGATTGTGCGCAGTTGTCCGGGCGTCAGACCATGCGCCAAAAGGCTGCGGGTGGGCGGCTCGGGCGGCTTGAGTTAGATCCGGTATCGGCCAGCGCCTTGAGCAGCTCTTGAGCTGGTAAAGCGCTATATAAGAACGATTAAACAAACAAATAAACAAACAAACAAACAAACAACCAATACAAAGTACATACCCAAAACAGAGTAACCTGCATTTAGCATCTAAAGTGCATTCTGGCCGCAACTGTAGCATTCACGCTTGTCAGGCGAGTTGGGACCAGTGACCAGTTCCGGCGTCAAACCGTTGACCAGCTGCTCCATCAGCACCAAGTCTAACAAGTCTCCGTACGTGGCCTTCTTGTTCGCTAGCCCCATCCAGCGTTCCAGGAACAACTCTGACTTCCGCAGGTACTGTTTAAAAGTCTCCGGTGGCTCCCTTCGTAGCTGGCGAAACTTCTTGCGATACGTCTCGGCCGTCAGGTTGAAACGTACTAGCAACGCTGCCTTCAGTATGTCGTAGTCAGCAGAGTCGTCCTCGTTCAGGCTGACGTAGACTTCCCTCGCCTTCCCCTTCAACAAGGTCCCCAAGCGAATAGCCCACGAGTCCTGGTTCCACTCTTGTGCCTTGGCGAATCGCTCGAACTGACACAAGTAGGTCTCGAGATCGTCCTTGTCCTCGAAGAAAGGTAACCTGAGCTTAACCGTCTCGAATTCGGGTTGACGATTCCTGCGGTTGGCGGCGCCTTGCAACGTCAGCTGCGCCATCGCGAGTTCGTGCTCCCTTTCTCTCTCTCTCTCCCTCGCTGCTTGGTCCATCGCGTAGTCCAACGCGGCCTGACCTCTCAATCCTTCGCGCTTGGCGAGCCTCAGGATCCTCTCCACCGGCGTCTCGTCCGCGAACAGCCCTGTCCTCGGCATCGATGCCTCATCGACCTTGTAGATCGAACGGTAGGGGTTGGTCTCTAACTTCTTCGGCCTCGTCGCGTCGCTCAGGCGATCTTGGTCCCCATAGAAGTCGGCGCCTGTCGACATCCCGCCAGTCGCACCAAATTCCGTCGGAAAAGCGTTACTCACTGCGTGTCTGGTTCCGAACGTCGACAACTCGTCGTCCGCTGACCCCCGACGCGATAACATCGTGGAGAAAGGTATCTGACCTGACGACGTGACCGGCGATCTCCGTTGCTCGACCGCAGAGGGTAGATCGGTGACTTCAGTATCGGCCGCCGCCGTCGTCGCCCGCTCATCCGTCGTGACGCCCAGGCGAGAACGCGTGCGACCCGCGATCGGAGACCCGACCTCAGCCTCCTCGATCGACGCCATCCTGCTTACAAGGTAAGCAACAACAACACCATCAACAACAAGTCAGAATCCCTACCTATCCTTACCTAACCTAGCCTAAGATACTACCCTACTTAACTAAGCTATCTCCCTACCTACCACCCTCCTCCTCCCACTCAACAGTGGAACTGGCCCGCGAGGTAGCCATCCGGCTGGATAATGCAGTAGCCCCTTCCCTCCACGTGTGGTCGAACCTAGGCCGGCTGTGAGCCTTCACTATGCAGCGACCTGACTCCCTTCAACCACCCGCTGGGGTGCACACTCTCACCGAGTCACTCCTCACACTCTCGGACGCCACAAAACAATTACAAGACAACTTCACGTCTGGGCACACCACGTAAATGGGTCGTGGTACCCTGCATCTCCACCATATGTCACCGCCACGTCCCCGTCCAAGCAGACAACAAAAACAAACAACTTGCACTCGCAGACAGCCCAGACAGGATGTCGATTACCAGCAGACGTGAAGTGATGAAAAACACAACGAGTAAATATTCACACTTTTCTGCTATCCTATGCACCAACGGGAATCCCCTCTATGAAAAATACTTCCGTTTTTTTTTCTCCGCGTGTTTTACTGAGTTAATTCCAAATATTTAAGAATAATAACATGTGTCACTGGCCACCTGTATCGTACCCTCACATATTTTTATTTTTTTTGCTGCAGTTTATTATCCCTTTCTATCGCCAGTGGCGCGCCTAAACCCTACCTACCTAACATTATTTGTGAATTTTTGAAAAATATTCGGAAAAAACATAACGCCCAGATGCTGGCTCGAACCCACACCTGTCAGGCACCATTGGTTTCTGGCTTGTGGACAAGGCAAGTTAGTCCCGCCTTAGCCCACTTGGCCACAAGGCTAGCCTAACATATTCAGTTACTTCGTGTTTTGTGAAGGTTGCGACCGCGAAGCTATGGAAAACTACAAGAGTTTTCAGGTCCCGTTTCACTTTCTGTCGATGATCGACGCACCTCCGAAGTCGCCACAAATACAGGCCTCTACGATTGTTTTTTTGCATTCTTTCACTGAGCATGTACTTCCTCCACCGTTTTTATACTTATCCCACTCGTTTTCTGGCTCTAACAATCGTCGTTTTCGGCAATTTGCCATATTTAAAAGTCACGCATCAAGCTTTGATAAAAGCAAAACAAGCAAGACCGGAACTTGATTTCATATAACCTCGTTTTAATTTATAATGGCGATACCCACGAGTTTTTATGAGAGGTGCCGGAAAGTTGTGAATACAACTTCCAAACTATTTATTAATTCAAGCCACACACCACACACATACAACATTTACACATGAAAAAGGAAAAATAAAGATGATGGACAATCAATGGTACGATGAAAAATGAAACGTCAGCGCGATGATCGATGGTTGCTAGCAACCCAGTCCGCGTACGAATCGTGCGTAAGCAAACGTCTGTTCGCACGTACTAAGAAAAGGGGGTTAAGTGCATAGGAGGAGGACAACACGAAACGATCCAACCTGTGTAAGACTCGTCCTCGGTGCCTCCTTGCGGCGTAGCGGTCCGCGAAGTCCCGCGGCTCGAGGTCCCCCTGTCAGTATCCTCTGGTTACTGTAGCCGTTGCGCGTGCCACCGTCGATGACGATACGTGGCGACGTCCCTGCTCCGACTCGCCACTGACGGCGATGATGATGATGATGACAGTGATGCAGCAGTCACGGCGGATCGACCTGCTGCCCCGACGTCGCCCAGCGGTACTCCTCAAGACAGCTTTCCTGCGACGTCTGGCCAGGCTCCAACCTCCGTGTCACCAGTCACCAACAGGAATGGTAGGGTTGAGGGAAGATGACGATGTAAACGATGGTGAAGTTGAAGGAACAAACGACGAGGACGCAGACAACAAAGATGGCGATGAAGACACTGATGATGATGCGGTCGAATGACGTAACGACGTCGAACGATGTCGAACCTGTAACATGCTTGTTGCATTGTTAATATCTAGCTTGCTCATCCCTGTCCCCCTCTCCTCTGCATACACTCTCCCCCCCTCTCTCGCAACACAACTACCCTTCGATGCTCGAGGGGACACAACTGCTGTCCGTTTCCCCCCTCAACTCTCTCCTCGCTTACTTCCCTTCACTATTGTTATTGTCTCTCTCCCAATGTACCATCCCGATCATAATACAATGAAATCATATAATACAATGGAATCATGAGCATACCTGCAAATGAATATATACACACATCATCATATTATCTACATCAGGCAAACACAACAACAACAGCAACCACTCTCACCCTCACTCTCCCCCTCACCTCCATGCTCTTCCGCCTACTCACCTTCCTTCCCTCTGCTTTCCACAGCCTCCCCTTCTCTCACTCGCACCTCATTCTCACACACCCTGCAGCCGGCACTAGGTTCCAGGCAAACAAGGAAAATGACACCCCTACACTCACCCAACCGGTCCGAATGTAGTCGCCACTCGCAGCCCCACTCCCACACTCCTACGAGTAACTTCTGTGTAGGGTAAATCCCGTAGTGTTTAGCTTCCTTAGCGGACAATTCCTCGACGCTAACTAACACACTACTAACACTCGCTTATCTGAATTCTCCTCTTTTGAGTATTACACAATAGATACAGCAACGTCTAACTAGTATATCCACAGAACCAGTTACTATAATCCGTCAGTAACGGTCTAACCCCTACACCACAGAACAGTGCCACTAGCCAACGCACAACCTCTCGGTAGGTCACTCCACTACGTTCTGCCTTAGTAGTGACTACTTTTCACAGTTCGCTACCCACTGCGCAATGCAATGCACGTTCTGCACGCTCGGCTATCGTAAACATTCACACCGAAACTTGCAATTACACACCCGCTAATTGCTTTTACGTTTCCGCCACAGATCGCCCTGTGACATACCCCCCTCCCAAGACGAACCTACGGAGAGTTCCCACCTTAATCTTCCACAGGGTCGAATCTGCTGAGGAAATCTGCTTCTATGTTGTCTCTTCCTGGGATCGGTCGGACAGTGAACACATATGCCTGTAGTTGCATCACCCATCGGGTGAGTCTGGCACTGTTGATGCGCGTTCTCTGCAGGTACTGCAGCGGTCGATGGTCGGTCTCCAGCCAGAAGTGTCGTCCAAACAGGTACGGTTCGAACCGTTGGACTGCCCACACAACTGCCAAACACTCCTTCTCGATGGTGGAGTAGTTCCGTTCTGCTGGCAGCAGCTTCTTGCTGGCAAACCCCACTGGTTGCTCGCCCTCACCGGTTTCCTGCATCAGCGCGGCTCCTAGCCCCTGCTCAGATGCGTCTGTCCTTAGGATGAACTCCTTGTCCAGGTCCGGTAGCTTCACCACTGGCTCACTGGTCAGCGCTCCCTTCAAGTCGTCGAAGGCTTTCTGACAGTCGTCCGTCCAGTCGACCTCACCCCTCTTCCCTCCTTTTGTCAGGTTGGTCAGCGGTAGCGCTCTCTCAGCGAAATGCGGCATGAATCTCCTGTAATACCCACACAATCCCAAGAACGCTCGGACTTGCTTCTTATTGGTCGGTGGGCACGTTCGGCGTACCTTGTCCAACTTGTCTCGTTCCGGCTTCATCGCTCCATCTCCCACTTGATGCCCTAGGTAACTCAGCTCCTTGTATCCTAGGAAACACTTGCTTGGTCTGGCGGCGAGATGTACCTCCTGCAGTCTCTGGAACACGGCTCTCAGCGCTTGCAGATGCTGCTCCCACGTTTCCATTGCGATCATGACGTCGTCCATGAAATTATCCACGTCGGCTCGTTGTAGTGGTCGTAGCAGCTTCCTTATCATGCGTGAGAAAGTCGCCCCTGCCGTCTTCAATCCGAATGGCATCGTGGTCCATCTGAACTGGCCTTGCGGCGTCGTAAACGCCGTCTTGTCCCGGTCCTCCTGCTTGACTGGTATCTGCCAGTATCCCTTCGTCAGGTCCAGCTTGCGATCTGTGGCGGAAACGTAAAAGCAATTAGCGGGTGTGTAATTGCAAGTTGCGGTGTGAATGTTTACGATAGCCGAGCGTGTAGAACGTGCATTGCATTGCACAGTGGGTAGCGAACTGGGAAAAGTAGTCACTACTAAGGCAGAACGTAGTGGAGTGACCTAGCGATAGGTTGTGTGTTGGCTACTGGCACTGTTCTGTGGTGTAGGGGTTAGACCGTTACTGACGGATTATAGTAACTGGTTCTGTGGAGATATTAGTTAGACGTTGCTGTATCTATTGTGTAATACTCAAAAGAGGAGAATTCAGATAAGCGAGTGTTAGTAGTGTGTTAGTTAGCGTCGAGAAATTGTCCGCTAAGGAAGCTAAACACTACGGGATTTACCCTACACAGAAGTTGCTCGTAGGAGTGTGGGAGTGGGGCTGCGAGTGGCGACTACATTCGGACCGGTTGGGTGAGTGTAGGGGTGTCATTTTCCTTGTTTGCCTGGAACCTAGTGCCGGCTGCAGGGTGTGTGAGAATGAGGTGCGAGTGAGAGAAGGGGAGGCTGTGGAAAGCAGAGGGAAGGAAGGTGAGCAGGCGAAAGAGCATGGAGGTGAGGGGGAGAGTGAGGGTGAGAGTGGTTGCTGTTGTTGTTGTGTTTGCCTGATGTAGATAATATGATGATGTGGGTATATATTCATTTGCAGGTATTCTCATGATTCCATTGTATTATATGATTTCATTGTATTATGATCGGGATGGTACATTGGGAGAGAGACAATAACAATAGTGAAGGGAAGTAAGCGAGGAGAGAGTCAAGGGGGGAAACGGACAGCAGTTGTGTCCCCTCGAGTATCGAAGGGAAGTTGTGTTGCGAGAGAGGGGGGGGGGGAGAGTGTATGCAGAGGGGAGGGGGACAGGGATGAGCAAGCTAGATATTAACAATGCAACAAGCATGTTACAGGTTCGACATCGTTCGACGTCATTTGACGTGGTTTGGCGTCGTTCGACAGCATCATCATCAGTGTCTTCATCGCCATCTTTGTTGTCTGCGTCCTCGTCGTTTGTTCCTTCAACCTCATCATCGTTCACATCGTCATCTTCCCTCAACCCTACCATTCCTGTTGGTGACTGGTGACACGGAGGTTGGAGCCTGGCCAGACGTCGCAGGAAAGCTGTCTTGAGGAGTACCGCTGGGCGACGTCGGGGCAGCAGGTCTGCCGTGACTGCTGCATCACTGTCATCATCATCATCATCGCCGTCAGTGGCGAGTCGGAGCAGGGACGTCGCCACGTATCATCATCGACGGTGGCACGCGCAACGGCTACAGTAACCAGAGGATACTGACAGGGGGACCTCGAGCCGCGGGACTTCGCGGACCGCTACGCCGCAAGGAGGCACCAAGGACGAGTCTTACACAGGTTGGATCGTTTCGTGTTGTCCTCCTCCTATGCACTTAACCCCCCTTTCTTAGTACGTGCGAACGGACGTTTGCTTACGCACGATTCGTACGCGGACTGGGTTGCTAGCAACCATCGATCATCGCGCTGACGTTTCATTTTTCATCGTACCATTGATTGTCCATCATCTTTATTTTTCCTTTTTCATGTGTAAATGTTGTATGTGTGTGGTGTGTGGCTTGAATGAATAAATAGTTTGGAAGTTGTATATTTACTCGTTGTGTTTTTCATCACTTCACATCTGCTGGTAATCGTCATCCTGTCTGGGCTGTCTGCGAGTGCAAGTTGTTTGTTTGTGTTGTCTGCTTGGACGGGGTCGTGGCGGTGACAACTTGGCTTTCTGGTACATATCCTTGACATTGTCAAAACTATTCCAGCAAAAACTGTTTTTATTAGTTTCTCCCAAAGCATATTAGGCTGTACATTTTCAAACTCTTTTTTTGTATAATCGATAAAAGTGCAAAACATTTTGTGATAGTATTTAATACCTTTGGAGAAGACGGTTTTAAAACCTCGTTCACAATAGGTATTTCTCGCAAATTATTCTGAGGTTGAAAATTTGTTCAGTGGTACTTCGCCCTGCCCTGAATCCTGCTTGTTCTGCAGCTATGATTTGTTCAGCATGGCATTTCAACCTGTTGATTATTATTTTCAGGAGGATCTTGCTGGGATGGCTGATGAGTCTGATGTTGCGGTAATTTTCACATTCCTGAAGGTTACCTTTTTTTTGAAGAGTGACGACAAGCGACTGGGTCGACGGTGTTGGCCACTCCACACTCTGCCAGATCTTGTCACAGATAGTGGTGAGGGCATCAATCATCGCTTCTCCTCCTGCTTGAAGCAGTTCCGCGGATATGTTGTCCACTCCCGCTGACGTCCCTTTTTTCAGCGATTGCACTGCTGCCTCAACTTCTTTTCGGAGAATTGGGAGGATTTCCTCTTCTTGGTGCGCATCTTGGCCAGCCTTGGCATTCCAGTCGCCTTCAACTATGACTATGTCCTTCGTCGGCACTTGGTCAAGGACAGACTGTGGTTTTTCATAGAAGTCCTCCACTTCGCTGTCATCATAGTCTGATTTTGTGGCATAGGCCTGGTTGATGGTGATGTTGAAAGGGGCTGCTCTCAGACAGACGGTAATGAGTCTACTGGAGACTGGGCGGCAACCCATGATAGTAGATAGAATGTTCTTGTGGATCTAGAATCCAACGCTGTGTTCGTGCCTGTCATCTTGGTCCTGATTTGGCTCGGAAGAGTCCGCTGGACCTAAAGAAATAATTATGTATTGTAATGCCTGTCATCTCTCCCGCTGAAATAAAGCTTGTGGCCTTTGTCGGTCATTGTATCATTTATGCCTTTCCAGCGCAGTTTGCTGATACCTTAAACTTTCCATCGTTAGTAGTCCAGCTCGTAGGCCAATTCTTCTAATTTTCCATCCGCAGTTAGGGTCCTGACATTCCAGGTTCCTATGAGGATGTTGTTTCTGGTGCGGATCTTGCTAAGTTGTCCATCAGTAGCACACTTATCACCTCCGTCCTGGTGGTCAACGGAAGGCGCGGTCCTTGGTGACCGGGGCGACGACCGTTCCGGTATGGAGAAAATGGTTTTATTCATCATGCAGTGTATCTTGGGCAAGTAAGACCTGGCAGGGCCCAGTCCTCTCTTCTTACGACACGCCGGGTGGGACGACACGATTTTATTACACTGTATAATATATGCTGTGTCACGATGTATATAGTTTACAGTTTCATATAGATCTGTGAGAGTGTTTTGCGGAAAGTATGGGTCAGCGCGATGGTATTGCGTAGTGTATGATAGTTTTTGGAAGATTCTCGTTTTTTGATGGCTCGGCAGCTACTAGAAGCTTGAACTGAGTTCTGTGCCTTGAATTGTGGACTGGGAGAAGGGGTGTAAGGCCACAGAGTCAAGTTGGTGCTGAATGTGATCAGACAGCTTCTGGATATTTGTGACTGCCACTATTATAGAATAGCTGTTGAGTCCTTTTATAAGGGTTGTGTTTTGTTTTAGAACCACCCGATGTCTTGTTCCTTAAGAAGGGCAAGAATGACCAGTGTGTTGTTGGAATTGCTATAGAAAAGTACCTTTATAGCAGTATAGGAGGAATATTACTGCCACAATTTCCGTGTGAGACCGTGTAGAGTTTATTCCTAAGGGTGTGTGCTCTTCTGTTTAGAGACTGCCCAAAGCCTAGTTATCTCTAGTGATATTAGGATGTCCTTGGGTCATAATAAGAAAACAGTAACGAACCATCGACTCTCGTACAGACTGTGTGTTATTGTGTTGTGTTGTGTGTCTGTACCATCACAGGCCGAGGACTGAAGGTGAATGGTGCCCAGTGTTCTAATTCTTTCAGTAGCTAAACACTCTGGGCATGCGAACGAGGATGAATGATGATGGATGAGGGGGAAAGGGGTATTTTGATAAATATTGTTTTATATGATTTTCTTGTTGGAAATGTATAATGGAATGATACAGGGTATCGTCAGCACCATCATCAACATTAAAACCAACATCATCAAATTTCATCTTCAACATCATCAAATTTCATCATTATAACTATCATCATCATCATCATCATCATCATCATCATCATCATCAGATATCAGCATTGCATCTTCATCTTCATGAAATTCCGTCAATATAAACACTCCGCCATCAATGTTAAGAAAACAACACCACCATTAGAATCACAATTCTCACCTCTCTAGCCGAGCACATCAGTGGGTACATTATTTGCATCATCCTGAATATCAACAGCCTCAAAAACATCACCCAAGAAGACAGTTACACCAAGATTCCTTATACTAGCTTCGCTACTTACAGTCTCATCATTTTGCCCACTTTCAACACAACCGTCAGCATCATCCACATGATTACCAAGTTTAAAAAGGCCAACAATAACCTTTTCCTTTACATCAGCCTTTTTATATTTTTTTTTCTTTTTTTTTTTTAACAGGAACTTAACAAACATCCCCAAGTCCGTCAAAATTAATTGGGATAACGAATTTTGATTGCTTGAAATCATCATGATCTTCAGTGTGCTTCTTCCCATCGTCATAATCATACACTGGCATGCTTGCTGGGGTACAGCCTCCCACAAAACAAAACCAAATTTTCAGTTCAGCACCCAGCAGAGTGCATTGGACCAATTAAGTCAATAACATTGATTTCCAAAAGTGGTTGGTTCAACAGACTAAATACATCAACTACACAAGTTACATCTGCTGTAGTCCTACCACAATCGACTTTGACTGTGTTGCTACTTGGAACCAAGGGTTCTAATATTGTTAATATTTCTGTAACAAGACCTGGTGGATTTTCACTTTCAACAACCATCTCATATTTTCGGGCCAATGATTCAGCAGCACAGTTTTGCTTTACTATTCAAAGACACATGTTTTCTTCACTAATATTTTAGCACATTGCTGGTAGATTTGATAGGTCTTTTGGCATTTTGTTTGCATCATATTTTGAATTGCCACAAGAATAACCAGAAAATTCACTGTCACTGTTACAAATAGAGTGATACTATTAGGAAGTTCTGTGCCAAGCAGCGCAAGGCGTCGAACGTTGCAATAATACCTCTCGCTACGCGTGCAATCACACCACCAATCTTTCTTTTAAAATATACCTCTTCATTAAAAAATGCTGTTTTAGAGCGCTTCAAAAGTACTCCAAAAGCACTCTGTAAATCCTTCACCTGGATAAGTCAAAGTTTCAACAAATATTGACTCACAAACAAAACTTACGCTACACTCTAGTTCATTGTTTATAATACACAACTCTAAACTAGCAGTTACAGAAATGAAGCATGGGGGTTTGGAGTATCAAATTAGCAGATTTTACTTGAACAAAAGAACCATCAAATACCTCTTGCTGTGAAGAAGTTGTCGCACATTGGCCCCTTGGGTGCCCTTAATCAGTACGACCTGTAACATACTCCTCAGTTGCAGCACCAACAGCCAGGCCCTCCACAATCTTCGCAAAATGCTTCAGACCCAGTGCTGCATAGTGAACACTTGGCACACCCAACTTGAAGAGGTCGTTCAGGGTTTCCACCACTACAGTTCTGGGACGACCAGAAGGCTCGAACCCTGGCGATGTTTTCTTAGCACAGTAGATCTTCCCATTCATAGTCCAAGCGTTGTAGTCCAGCTTCTTAATGTATTCGAGTAATCTAAATCGGAGCGGGGTGATTTATTAAGGTTCTGTCATAACCCTGTGTTACGTTGAAACGCGAACGAAAGTATGTCGGAAACGCGCACGATAGATCTAATCGTTTCGTTTTGCAAAGTATTCAATAATGGAGTTTATTTACCTTTGATTTGAGTTTGCATTGTTGTTAGGAGAGGCTTTGTATAACGTTGATGATTTGCGTTAGTCGATATTACTGGAGAATTTTCTGGATCTGCGTGTTTACTCTCGATAGAAATTTCCCGATACATGTCGAAGCAAGAGGACGTTCCAGAAGGAGAAATAATAATGTATGACGTAAGTCAGTGTCAGTGATGACGATCTTTTATTCGATTGGTGGTAGTGCGTCATTTCTACTTTGTTCGAAATTGTTCGGGAAGAGATAGAGGTTATAAAATTGTGTGCCGCACTGTTGTTGAGAGGTAGTTGTTGTTGATAGTGAGTTGGAAAGTAAAAAGTTGAGCGTGAAAAGGCGATTGTATGCAGTTGTTGATGTGTGCTGAATAAAAGTGGAAAACTTCATACGAAGACTTTGCTTTGTTGCTGCTGAGTGAGCAGGCTGCGTGGATAAACGGATCTGAGTTACACCTTATCAGGAATTCAGCATTGGGGCTGAATCAGATACTGATAGAAAACACGAACATCGAACTGAGTGTAACATTTTGGGGGTCAAGCCGCGATTCACGCCATAGCCAAGGGTTCAACTGCTACAACAAGCGAGTCAACGTTACGAGAGGCAGTCATCGAGGGTAGCCGCCAACACGTTGCGTCGAGAGGGGCCAACATACTGGGACTACATCCCCGATAGATTCGGGTTGACTGCAAGGGCGTGTAGTCGCTGAAGAGTTGCTTCGTGAGCGAACAACAGATCGGGACTACGTGGCTGCCGTAAGACTACGTCGAGGGACAGTCTCGGAGCTACATCGCCAGTATTAGAGAGAGCGACGAGCGGACGTCGCATCTACTTCAGCACAGGAACGTGTACATCAACACCAGCGTGGTGCAGCGTCGCATACGACGAGGACAGCGGGGCCTGCGTCAGCGAAGGCGACTAGTGACAAGCATCAGCGCTACTGCAGAAAGCGTGCTGTTCTAGAACAGTCTAGAAAGGTGCAGCACAGTCAAGAACTTTCTAGAAAAAGAACTTTCCAGAACTTTTCAGAAGCATCAAGATGGCTGACTTCTGGCAGAAAGGGATTCAACTGAATCTAAAAGGAAAACAGCTGACGGAGTACGTCAAGTCTCAAGAGAGAATATGGCGTGAAGAAAGAGAAATAGAGTTAGAACAGAAGCGTCTAGAATTAGAAGAGCGGCGGCAAGAAAAAGAAGAGCAACGACGTCGTGAAGAAAGAGAAATAGAGGAGCAACGTCGCCGTGAAGAAAGAGAAGAGCAGCGGCAAGAAAGAGAAGCTGAGCGTCAGCACCAGCTAGAGTTGGCGCGTATTCAAAACAATCAGCATGCGCCACAAGTCATCAGTGACAACAAAGCTCCAAAATTGCCAGCGTTTGTCGACGGGAAGGACCAGATCGACAGTTATTTGGCGAGATTTGAAAGGTTTGCCAAAAGCTGTAACTGGCAAACTCAAGACTGGGCGATTCGACTATGGGCACTTCTGACGGGGCAAGCACTCGACGTCTACACCAGATTGTCGGACGATGACGCTAAAGACTACGACGTCTTGAAAGAGGCCCTATTGCAGTGCTACAACTTTACAGAGAAGGGCTACCGTAAACGCTTCCGTGAATGCCGGCCTAAGTCAGACGAGACGTCAAAGCAGTTTGTGGAGCGCCTGTCGTCATATCTACACAAGTGGGTGGAGGTATCAGGCGAAAGGAAGTCTTACGACAGTCTCCATGACCTGATCGTGAAGGAGCGATTTCTCAATGCCTGTCACAAGGACCTAGCGACCCACTTAGAAGAACAAAAGCTGCAGACGCTTAAAGATGTGACTGAGGCTGCGGAAAGATATCTCATCGCTCATGGGAAGACCCTGGGGCCACCCAGCGCGACGAAACATTTTCAGAAGTCTGGAAACCATGTGAACCAGATCCAGGGGAGTCAGACGAGCCAGAGACACACGGACTCCACGCCACCTCCCAGGGAAGGGCATTCAAGGGGCTGTTTCACCTGCAACGCTACAGACCACAGAGCGGCTAACTGTCCTCAAAACAAAAGTAGCGGACAGCGGAGCAGTACGGACAATTCAGCGGCGGGCAACCGGCAGAGGCGGTTCTCCAATTAACGGCAAACCAGTAGATCTGACCATCAAGTGTGCGGCGGGAGCGTCATTCTTCCGAGTGAGACCGAGCGCACAGCTACCCCTGCGGACGTGCACGAGTGCATGACTGATGGCCAACTCCTCCTTGCCAACGGGAAATCCATCCCCGTCGTCGCCAGCGCAGCGATGACCGTCCAGAACATGCCTGTTTCCAAGGGACGCGTCGGAAATCATGAAGTGACTGTCTTAAGAGACTCTGGTTGCAGTGGGGTCATCGTCAGAGAAGACTTAATCGCGAAAGAACAGTTCACTGGCGATTCAAAATGGACACTTATGGCCGACAGCAAATGTTTGAAAGCGCCAGTTGCGAAGATTCATGTCAACACCCCTTTCTACATAGGCGAAATCGAAGCGGTTTGCCTGAAGAAGCCGCTGTATGATTTGATGATCGGGAATATCGACGGCGCGAGACGACCCGACGACCCCGATCCAGAGTGGAGTCCTGCCTCAACCCAACGCATCGAAGTTGTGGAGGAGGATCCATTGCCATTTCCCGATGGAGACCTTACAGAGCTGCTACGGGATAATGTGGCTACTCCGGCTCAGCCCTGCCGACCAGAGATCGTCGGTGCTGTTAATACCAGGGCCCAGGCCAAGAGAGACAAGACGTCTACGCCACTGAAGGTCGCCGACAACTCTAAAGCTGCCATCGTGGACAGAGATAAGCTGATCCAGCTCCAGGAAGCTGATAGTACTTTGAACAAGTACAGGAACCGCCAAGACCACGTGACCAAAGGCAGTGGTACGGTCTATTTTGAGGTGAAGGCCAAGATCCTGTACCGAATCTTCCAGCACCCGAGGGTCAACGGAGGGAAACCACTACGTCAAGTCTTGGTACCGTTACCCCTAAGGCGCCAGGTGATGGAAGTAGCTCACGACTCTATCATGGGAGGTCACCTAGGTATCATGAAGACGTCGGATAGAATCCAGGCGGTGTTCTACTGGCCAGGACTTCATGCGGACGTCAGCCGTTTCTGCCGATCATGTGACATTTGCCAGAAGGCCATACCTCGAGGAAGGGTCCCGAAAGTGCCTATGCAGAGGATGCCTCTGATCGACCGACCTTTCAAGAGGGTGGCCTTAGACCTAATCGGCGAAATAAGACCTCCGAGTGAAGAAGGTCATCGGTGGGTACTGACTTTAGTGGACTATGCGACTCGGTACCCAGAAGCAGTGCCTCTGAAGAAGATTGACACTGAAACTGTGGCAGAGGCGCTGGTGGACATGTTCAGTAGACTTGGAGTGCCTGAAGAAATTCTGACAGACCTCGGGACACAGTTCGTCTCTGACTGTATGAAGGAGGTCAACAGACTGCTGAGCATCCGGCATTTGACTACGACACCCTACCATCCGATGTGCAACGGGCTCGTCGAAAAGTTCAATGCTACGCTGAAGTCCACCCTGAAGAAACTGTGCAGCGAGCAGCCCAGACAATGGCATCGCTATATCAACGCCTTACTTTTCGCCTACAGAGAAGTACCGCAGGAGTCCACCGGCTTTTCTCCGTTCGAGCTGCTGTACGGAAGAACCATCCGAGGGCCGATGCACATCCTGAAAGAACTGTGGACGAAAGAAGTAGAGACCCCAGAGGTGAAGAACAGCTACCAGTACGTGTTTGAGCTACGGGAGAAGCTGGAGCAGACTCTCGAGATAGCCAGAGAAAACCTGAAGAAGTCCCAGGACTGTGGAAAGCACTACTATGATCGTAGGGCTGTGAGCAGGAAGTTCAAACCTGGCAACAAAGTGCTGGTGCTGCTACCTACTGATCATAATAAGTTGCTGATGCAATGGAAAGGCCCGTACGAAGTGGAGACCGTGGTGGGGATCAACGACTATAAGGTGAAGGTCGGCCAGCATTCCAAGATATACCATGCCAACCTCCTTAAGCTGTACGTGGAAAGGCCATCAGAGACTGTGCATGCAGCAACAGCAGCTGAGATCGACAACAGCTTTGACAGCGAAGAACTGTTGGAACTGGGAGACTTCCACAGCAAAGAAGGCATCGATGATGTTAAGCTAGGACCAAGCTTGACGGAAGGTCAAAAGATGGAGCTTAAGGACCTTATGGGCGAGTTTCCCCATAACTTCAATGATGTCCCAGGCTCTACGACTTTGGTCGAACATGAAGTCCACACCCAGACCTGGGAGGAGCATCTGCAGACCTTGAGGGAGCTGTTCCACCGTCCCGCAGAAGCCAACCTGACCGTGAGACCCAGCAAATGCATTCTGGGAGCTGACAACGTCGGCTGCGTCGGACATCCGACGGAAGAAGAAGACAACGGAGCATGCACTGACTCCAGGAAAGCCCACGTGATCATCGTCTTTGACCCTGGGCCGATGACAACCGCAACTGACGAGGGCGTCGTTTCCTTGCGGATGAAAAAACATTGACCGTGTAGATAAACTGTGAACATTGACAGTACCCAGAAAGACTTGCAGATGAGAAACATTGATTCTGTGTGAATGAACTGAGAACGTTGATAGTGTTCAGACAGGCTGAAATAAGTCTTAATTCTGTACTTTGTTTGTGCATTACGTTTCAACGTTGTTGAAAGAAATTAGGTAAATTTCTTCTTGAGTGGGGGGTTATGTTACGTTGAAACGCGAACGAAAGTATGTCGGAAACGCGCACGATAGATCTAATCGTTTCGTTTTGCAAAGTATTCAATAATGGAGTTTATTTACCTTTGATTTGAGTTTGCATTGTTGTTAGGAGAGGCTTTGTATAACGGTGATGATTTGCGTTAGTAGATATTACTGGAGAATTTTCTGGATCTGCGTGTTTACTCTCGATAGAAATTTCCCGATACATGTCGAAGCAAGAGGACGTTCCAGAAGGAGAAATAATAATGTATGACGTAAGTCAGTGATGACGATCTTTTATTCGATTGGTGGTAGTGCGTCATTTCTACTTTGTTCGAAATTGTTCGGGAAGAGAGAGAGGTTATAAAATTGTGTGCCGCACTGTTGTTGAGAGGTAGTTGTTGTTGATAGTGAGTTGGAAAGTAAAAAGTTGAGCGTGAAAAGGCGATTGTATGCAGTTGTTGATGTGTGCTGAATAAAAGTGGAAAACTTCATACGAAGACTTTGCTTTGTTGCTGCTGAGTGAGCAGGCTGCGTGGATAAACGAATCTGAGTTACACCTTATCAGGAATTCAGCATTGGGGCTGAATCAGATACTGATAGAAAACACCAACATCGAACTGAGTGTAACACCCTGTGAGCCATTCAAGTTCTTCTTTTTCGTCGTCTTCTTCTTCTCCTTCTTTATCTCACTTCTCTTCTTCATTGAAATGAATTTGACAAAGATGGGCTTCGCACCATAAACTGCTTTGCCAGCGCAATGAACAACTACAATGTCAGCCTTCATATCAGCACTGATGTCCTTGAAAACTTAAAGTGCCTTTTGCTCTACATGCTCAGCAGTCTCCTCGCCTTCATATGGTATACTAAAAGTCCTCACAGATTCAGGACAAGTGTACTGCTGCGGACGGTCGTTTTCGGAAGTAAGAATGCGGAATTCAGCCATGGCCTTCTCAACTGCAGGGCGTCAGTGACTCCAGTTGTGCCTCGAGCTCAGCCATCAACTCTCGAGCTACCTCCCCCGGCCCCCCACCACTGACAGAGCAGTTGCCAGAACAAGGATCACCCTGGCCACCTGGTCATTATGATCATCATCAGCAGGTTTAAAAATAGACAAGGTTTCCATTACCTTATTAACGATGGTATCTTACACAGAAGAACACCATAGTTCTGTTCAACAACTTTTCCGTTAGCCATATTACCATTATCAGCCAATGAGTCTGGTCTCGCCTTCTTGCAGTCTTTCTCCACTGAGAACGGAGAAATGAAAAGTGACCTCTTTGCTATGCATTTTTTGTTTGCTTTTTTTCTTTTTCTTTGCGGAACCACTGCTCCCAAGTTGCTCGTCAGACCAAATCTGAGAGTGTTCAGAGTGAACTTGAGTCTGCTGCCTCGGACCCCAAGAAAGTGTTTAGCATAGTGAACAGACTCCTAGGGAAGGAGGCATCTCCTCCTGTTCTTCCTACCCTCGGTGCTGAGGCTGCTGCGAGAACCCTGTCACAGTTCTTTAATGAGAAGATTCAGACTTTTATAGATCAGCTAACACATAAAAAGTGCAATGTAAACTTGGGTGGTATTAGTGAGGAGTGCACTAGGTTTGGTGGTGAAGCGTTCGCTTTCTTTACGCCAGTCTCGGAGGATCATCTGCCTAAAGTGATTGGTCAGATCAAGGCCGACTTTCTCCAGTATTGACCCTGTTCCCACCAAGCAAGTTTTAGGCAACCTTGACATTTTGCTGCCAGTCCATGGTTCAAATTATCAATGACAGCCTTGCAGCAGGTTGTGTTCCCCGCCCCTTTAAGACAGCAGTTATACGGCCGCTTCTCAAGAAAACGACCTTGGATTCTGGTGTTGAGAAGAACTATCGCCCAGTTTCAAATCTACCTTATGTGTCTAAGCTGCTTGAGCGTGTTGTTGCCGACCAGCTTGCAGAGCATGTGTCTCGCCATCAGCTGTTGGATAATTCCCTGTCAGGCTATAGGTCAGGACATTCCACAGAGGCTGCTGTACTGCGGTTCCTGAATGACAGTTTCTGTGCTGCCGACCCTGGTAAACTCTCCTTGCTGGTGATGCTCGACCTCAGCGCGGCGTTGGACCTCATCGACCACCAGCTCCTCCTGAAGAGACTTCATCTGGATTTTGGGTTCGAAGGCTGCGTCCATCATTGGTTCCAGTCGTATCTTGAGGATAGGTTCCAGCACGTCAGTGTGAACACCGCTGCATCTGATGCTACAAGACTGACGTGTGGGGTTCCTCAGAGGTCCGTTTTGGAACCTAAACTCTTTTTGCTTTATACCTCTGAGTTGGGCCGTATCATCCTGAGACACGGGCTGGGGAGACAGATTCTTGCGGATGACTCTGGCCTCTACGACTCTTTCCCTCCTGATGATGCCGCTGCAGTGGAGTCTGCTAAGAAGATTCAGATGTGTTGCTCTGACATCAATGTGTGGATGACGCACAACATGCTGAAGCTGAACGAGGACAAGACTGAGGCCATCATGTGTGGACCTAAGAGCAAAAGAGACACTGTATCCCTGACCTCCATCAGTGTTGGGCAGTCTGTGATCCCCCTCTCGTCCACTGTCAGAGACCTCGGCATCATGATCGATGCAAACCTAACAATGGAGGATCACGTTGGTGCCGTGGTTGAGGGGAGCCACTTCTATCTCCGCCCTCTTGGTAAACTGCGAGGTGTTCTCACAAACAAGGCTGCTACCACCATTGCCGTCGCCTTGGTAATATCCAGGATAGACTATGCAAACATTTGTCTGTGGGGCCTTCCTGACCATCAGCTTGACCGTCTCCAACGTGTTCAAAACAGGGCCGCCAGGATTGTCACCCGCAGCAAGAAGACCGACCATACCACTCCGGTTCTCCGACAACTTCACTGGCTCCCAGTCAAGAAGAGATTCGGCCATGAAGTCCTCTTCCTGTTCTGCAAGTGTGTCCATGACCCCACCTCTCCCCGGTACCTGAGAGACATTGTCCTTACCCACAAACCCTCAAGGCGCCTTCGCTCCTCTTACCAGTTTATGTTGTCTGTTCCAAGTGTGGATGGTCACAGGAAGAAGCGGTTGGGTCGCCGCTCCTTTTCCCTCTGTGGTCCAGCTTTGTGGAACGCTCTACCCCAGGACTTGAGAGTGGTAGAGACACTTGACTCTTTCAAGAGGCGTCTAAAGACGTATCTTTGTTGACTCTTTTGAGTGTTTACATAGAGCAGTTCTTTTTGTAGTTTTTTTGGAGTGTGTACATAGAGCAGTTAGATCAGTGTTATAGCAGTTAGAGTAGTTTTTGTTCCCACCCTTTTCCTCCAACCCTCTGCACCCTGAACATGCTGCCAGCATGGATATGTGCGCTATACAAGTGGACATCATCATCAGCATCATCATTAGTAGTAGTATTAGTAGTAGTAGTAGTAGTAGTAGTAGTAGTAGTAGTAGTAGTAGTAGTAGTAGGAGTAGTAGTAGTAGTAGGGGTAGTTGTATATGTGTGTGTATGTGTTTGTTATTCTGTTTAGTGCTATTGTTATCCTGTTTGCTTGACAAAGCCGGAAATAAAGTTTCTAGTGTAATCTTTCGGAGGAATACAATTTCGTAGATCTTATATCTTATTTTCAGGCACGGAATTCTACGAGACGTGCGAAGTTGTACCAGTAGCAGGTCAATACCTCGAGAACGCCTACTTTAAAGTTCCTTCCAAGTTTAACATGAATGCCTTGACAAGCGAGTATAATATCACAGTAAAGTACGTTGAATCCCCCTGACCCCATACTTTGTTAATTTTCATAATTGTTGTTTGGAAATAGATAGTCAGGAAACTGAATGAGCCAAATGTCGGTCTGTCAATATCACATTAAAGTACGTTGAATCCCCCTGACCCCATACTTTGTTAATTTTCATAATTGTTGTTTGGAAATACTTCGATAGTCAGGAAACTGAATGAGCCAAATGTCGGTCTGTCAATCGATCGTCCATTTACACGTCATATCTCAAGAACCACGGAACAGATTATATTCAAACTTCGTAGGGAAATTTCCAGGGTTAGTGGCTAGCTTTCCATACCATCGTATTTGCTCTACCTCAAAGATCAAGGTCGATTGGATAAGTTCTTTGCTAGTCACGTTTTAATCCTTCCTACTTTGTTCTTCTTTTTTGGGGGGTGGGGGAGGGGAGGGGGTGGGGTTGTTGAGGGGTATACATGTACTTCAACTCATGGCCAACCATTCCGTTAGTTAGCTAGTTAGTTTGTCATTGTTTATAAGGTCCAGCGGACTGCAAAGGGCCGAATCAAGACCACAACGTGGCAACCAGTTGACCAGTCATTCGGTCGGTCAGTATCTCACCTTTCTGGTCACAAAACAACGTGTTGTTTTGCCGTATCTCAGAAATGGTTTGACGAATTTTATTATTTTCATTATGCAGATTACTTATTTTTATTCAGCCTTTATGTCAGTCATCTTTGCATCTTCTTAAAGATCAAGTTCGCTGAAATCCATCTATTTTTAAAACACATGTTTGGGCCTTATCTCAATTTTCACGATTTCGAAAACGTTTTGCTTGCATATAGACTACTTCAGATAGTGTCGCTATCAATCAATATAATTTTGTTATTTCACTTCTTGGGCTAAAACTCCAGCTATAACCATCTTCACGAAAATTTGCTCTTTGCTAATGCTGATTTGAAAGATTTGTCCATATAGGGTGTCTGGAAATACATTTGATTGGCTTACCATCTTGTTTAGCTCCTACATTACTGAACATTTCGTTTTCATGTAAAATATAAAGATTATATTCTCCACGGAGCGTATGAATCCAATGGCCTTTGTCTTCCAAGTATAATTTATACATTTTAAAGCCCATCGTCACGAGAAATGTGTACACAAAATGTTATTAATCATGGAAAGATAATTATAAACTATATAATGTGCAGAAAATCTTTAATCTTCTAGCTATAGGTAGACTATTAAAAACTAAAGTCATTTGTGCGAGGAATTTTTTTTAGGGAGGGGAGGGGGAGGGGGGGGAGGGGGAATGGAGGGAGTGAGGGAGGGGTAGGAGGTGGGGGCGGAGGGGGTCATGATTTTGAAAAGACTATTTTATTGTGTGTGCAAACATAAATAATATTTAACTCTCTGGGAAGGTGGGGATTGGGGAGGGAGAAGAGAGCCTCTCTTGCAGATGGCAGGGTTGATTCATTGTTGTCGATACATAATTTCATTGATTATTTTAGCATACTATGAATCATTGAATGTCATAAGATGTGCGTTATCTGTGGTCTGATCGGGTAATGCCTGAATGTACCTTCCCACTCCCTACAACCAACTTCCTATCCCACCACTACACAAACCCAATCTCTACCTTCCCGTTGTTCAAATTCCACTCATTATGTGTTTAAGAGGACATTTGATATAATTTAGCATTACAGCAAACAGCCCTGTTTTTAAGAGCCAGAACAATCTACAAGTTGAAAGAAGAAAAACTATATTTTCATACCTGGCTAACCCTATGTAGGAGTATGTCTGTGTACCTCAGACTACCAGACATCTGACAAGTATGTAGTTCCAGCAGAGATTTTATAAGGGGAGATGGGACACTCTTTCTTACGTCGTATGTGGTCAATGACTCCGATTGTATGCCCACGTCACGAGAACATCAGGTCTTGCAAAGACCATCCTGCAAGAAAAGGTACACAGAGGCAGAAAAAGAGGGAGACAGAAAAAGAGGTGGGAGGACAACATTCGAGAATGGACTGACTTAACACTTGTGATGATATTCTGGGGAAGATACGTTTATCTTACTAGGGGGTAAGACTTATTGATAGATGGGCGATGCGCTACCACTATCGATCGTTCTTTTACCAGAAGTCCTAAAGTGGTGTGAGAGACAGATCACGGTACTTTGGTCACATAAAATTTATATTTGTTCTCGGGAATGTTAGTATCATTTGGCTCAACTTGAGAACCGGTGATGACTAATCAAAAGACTAGATTATTATGTCTCAAGAGAAGAAAACTAATAACTACACAACAATACAAATAGAATGACACCAGTCGTATGTATGTAATTTCACTTTTTATATATTCAACACAAACTTTAACATTTCTGCATTAATCGGTAAATTAATAAGTAATATAGTTCCAAGTGCTGGGAAAATGTCTTAACAGGTTTCTTTCGTCATTTGCTACCTGCGGTTACGATTTTCACTGTTCGTAAGTTTCAAAGGTTCTAGTTTCTCGAGGGTATGACTCAGTTCTTGTGGGTGACTTAGCTAAGGTAAGTCGGGTCGCTCTTGAAGCTGTGGGGTTTGGACGTGGTCAGGTAGAATCGTGGTAGTTCTCCTTGGTTCCACGGGAGCGACGGTCAGGCGTTCGTCTCCACAAACGTGATCCCAGGTCCGACCTGTAAAAGTCGGAGCCCTGGCTACAGTATTCTCGTTAGCTATAAGTGTGCGGTCCCCTCTGCAAAGTGTCCATAGCATCAGACACCTGCAGGGTTCCCATATGCACAATTCAAGTCGAATCTTAAGGCTAAGGTACATCAAACCACATGCATACTGTCTCAGAAACAATAATCTGTTTCTGTAACTATATATCAAGAACATATTATTTATACATGGCAATCAATATACACTAAACATACACATATCAAAACTATTAGTGTTATCTTACTTGTGGACTCTGGGACTCGTGAAATCGTCTTTTACGTCTCTAGCACTCTCTTGATGAGATGGAGATAGACGAACACTGCAGTTTGTTCCTTTGGTCGACCCTCACAGCTTAACAGTTCTTTTGCGACTGACTAGCTGATTTTTGGTCCCCAAGGGTATGCAAAAGTTCCTAAGAGTCTTCTGACCAATCGTCTTTAGCTCTCGTTTTCGTTAATCTCGCATACGGGATTAATCGTTTTATTATTTGGACTAGTTCCCCCTCTGCACTATTTCTGACACGCATAATTATCTTTAAAGTGGAGTGTCAGGGTTCGAGGGTAGGATAGATGTAATAACGATAAGCTGAGCCTGCCCAAGTGCTGATGACATCATCTTGGTAACTTTTGGCTGGAGTGAGCTACTTAGTGTCTCATGGTGGGGTAAGTTATTTAATCGAAGACAACGCTATGGTTAGTTTTTGACTAAAGTATGCTATTTAACATTCTTGGTCGCTAAGTCTGTTGATGGTATCGGTAGCTATCGGTGGTGTGCCTGTTTCAAGGAAGTTAATTTGCCATGTGTGTGCTGCTTGTTAGCTAACTGTTGTATTAATGTCCAGTTTCGTTTCGATGGTATCTCTGTTTCGCTAAGCTAATTTCCTACATGTTTGTCGTCAATATTTGTGCTGTTACATAGGCCCCCCAAAAAACTATTCTTACACGTGGGTAAGAATTGGTACTGAAATGGTGGCGCAAATATGTACATGCATTATTTACATAGAGTACTGGGGAAGAGGTCACTGGGGTACAAAGCTGGGTGCATCCACCCGCAACTGTGAGGGGTTGGAAGCAAGGTTAGGTTTGTCTACAGTGGGCACGGGGTATCTGCTGAGGTAGTCAGCTCCGTGGTTACTCTTTCCGGGTATGTATTCTACATGAAATGAGTAGGGCTGTAGCAAGAGTGACCAACGCATGAGTCTGGCGTTGAGTTTCTGCGATGACGCAAGGAAGGTTAAGGGTTGGTGATCGCACTGCACCTTGAAATGAGCGCCATACAAATACATCTGGAATTTCTGGATGGCCCAGACCAATGCCAAACATTCTTTTTCTACTGTTGCGTAATTGTGTTCAGCTTTGTTTAATTTCCGGCTAGCATACGCGACTGGCAGGAGAAGTGTAGGGTCATTGGGGTCAGATTGTAGTAGGGTTGCTCCTAAACCTTGATTGCTCGCATCTGTGCGTAGCACGAATGGTTGGGTTGCATCGGGCAACTTCAGGATGGGTTGTGAGGTGAGTCTAGCTTTCAGGGTTTGGAACGCATCTTCGCACTCGGCATTCCATTCTACTTTCTCGGGCGCTTTCTTCTTGGTTAGATCAGACAATGGCGCGGCGATGGAATTGAAGTTGGCAACGAATTTCTGGTAGTAGCCACATAGGCCTAGAAACGATTGCACATCCTTTTTGTTTATCGGGCGCGGTGCCTTGTTCATTTTCGCGATGTTCTTGTCTTCCGGAAGAAGACTGCCGTGTCTGAGTGTGTGACCGAGAAACTCTATCTCTTCGTATCCTAGCAGGCACTTTGTCGGTCGGGCTGTTAGTCCGGTTTCCCTAAGTCGCTGAAGAACGGTAGAGAGAAGTCTTAAGTGGTCATCCCAGGTGTGGGTCGCGATTAAGATATCATCCATAAAGTGATGGAGTTCTTCTTCTTGAATGGGCGCGAGAAGTTGTTTCATCATGCGTGAGAAAATGCTTGGTGCGTTGTTCAGTCCAAACGGTAAGACATTGAACTCATAGTGGCCATCAGCTGTACTGAAGGCTAGATACGGCCTTAGGTGCTCTGGCACCGGTATCTGATAGTACCCTTTGCTTAGGTCTATTCGCGAGAAGTATTTTGCGTTATGCAATTTCGCGAACAGTTGTGCTGTGTCTGGTAGCGGTTCGGCTTGGAATTCCGTCACGGCATTTAATCGGCGGTAATCGATGCATAGGCGATGTTCTCCGCTTGGCTTGCGTAATAAGACTATTCCAGCGCTGTATGGGGAGGTTGAGGGGGAAATTATTCCAGCCTCTAATAGGGTGGCTATCTCCTGCTTGACAGCGGTTTGTTTGGCAAGAGGGATAGGGTACGGTTTTACTCGGACAGGGGTAGTGTCAGTCAAGGTCATTGTCACTTCAACTAACGGTGTCTGTCCAGGTATGTCCGTCAACACTGCTTGGTGTTGTGCAACTATCTCCATTATCTGTCTTTGTCTGTCTGTCGATAGTTTTGGGTTGATAGCTACGTCTCTGTACGTCTCGCTACTTTTAAGCGGATACTCGATAGCTAGATCCTCTGTTGCTTCGACTTCTGCTATTGACAAAGCCATTAAATGATCTGTGGATGTTGCGTCATCGCGGTCTAGGTACCGTTTGAGCAAGTTGATGTGGTACATTCTCTCTTTTCCCTTTACCTTGATCCGGTAGTTTGTTCGCGACACTTTTTGCGTGACTACGTACGGGCCTTGCCATGCAATTTCTAGTTTGTTGGACCCGCTGGGGAGTAGGAGTAGGACTTTGTCTCCTTCAGCTAATTCTCGCTCTTTGGTGTTTTTGTTGTAGTGCCGAGCCTGTCGCGCGCGAGCTTGTTTGATGGCAGACGTTGCGAGTTGCCAGGTAGAGTGTAGGCGGCCACGTAATTCCGTTACGTATTGGGTGGCCGTTTTAACCTCTTCGTCTACCTGAGAATCTGTCCATCCTCGCTTCAGTGCTTCAAGCGGACCGGCTATCGGACGACCAAATAACAAGGTTGCCGGGGGAAATCCCGTAGACGCGTGCGGAACCTCACGATACGCGAACAGTGCGGCGGCTACGTAGGTATCCCAAGTCTCTGGCTTTTCGTTTACGAGTTTGCGCAGGATGGAAATTAGCGTACCGTTAAACCGTTCGACTTGACCGTTACTCTGAGGGTGGTAGGGGGATGACCGAACGTGTTTCGTCTGAATGAGAGAGAATACTTCTTGCATCATCTTTCCCGTAAACTGCGATCCGTTATCTGTTAGGATTTGGTCGGGAAATCCAACTCTTGTGAACATAGTGACCAGCGCTTCTGCTACTCGTTTGGTATCGATAGTAGGAAGGGGTGTTGCTTCACACCACATGGTGCAAGTATCCACTAAGGTTAGGATATTCCGATTGCGCTTTTTTGTGAGCGGCAGTGGGCCTACGATGTCTACTGCTACTCGGTGGAATGGGGTACCGGTGACGGGCATTTCGCCTAGCGTTACTGGGACGGTCCATCTCTTTGATGCTACCTTCTGGCACTGGGGACAGGAGCGGACAAAGCGCGTAATGTCTCCTGTTATTCCCGGCCAATGATAGTGAGCGGTAATTCTCTGAATTGTTGCATTCACGCCCATGTGCCCGCTAAATGCAATGGAGTGTCCTACCTCTAGTACCTGTGGTCTATGTTTGGCAGGGACAACTAATTGAGAGTGGTCGTGGTCTGTTTGTCTGTACAGTAGTCCGTTTTTCTCAAAGAACTCTCCTTTCTTAGGTGGGTTATGCGCCTGAGGGAGTTTTTTGTAGCATTTAGCTAATGTGGGGTCAGCTAGTTGATCTGCCCTCATCTCGGCTGGTGCCGGATTAGCAGGGAGATTATCTGCAGCGTCCTGTCTGATCTGTGTTCTAGTTTGGACTGATGCAACCACTTGAGGCGCAATCGGCGTCCCTAAATACACATATTTACACCCTAGTATGATGTCATACAAAGGTGCATCCATTACTGCCGCTTTTACTTTTCCTGACACATATCGGGAGTCTACATGGACTATCGCGATTGGTAAGGTGGAGGCGGGTATGGATCGATCAGGGCCTTGCAAAGTGACGGTCTCGTCGGTGATGTCTTCAGCCGCTACAAGAGTTCGACTGACGATTGCATCGTACGATAATCCGGTGTCGTATAGACATGACGCGGTTTTTCCGTTCACTACAACTGTTTCACTGACTGGGGGTCGGGACTTATCTGAAGTCTCCAGTTCAACGGTACTAGTTTGACTTACAGCCACTGTGTGCGTTTGAGTCGCTGTTCTACGGCAATCAACGGTGTTATGGTTAGTTCTTTTGCAGTTAGAACAATATTTCCGGGGGTTTTGACCTTGACCGGGCAGTTTCACCGAGTTTTGGGTTTTCTTGTTATCCGAATTCTGCTGATTCTGATTAGACTGCTGTGTTTGTTGTGGGTGGAGTTTCTGGTTGTTTCCATCTCTGCTGGGTTTATCTGTTACCTTGCGTTTAGCTTCGTTTTCATGCGCGGTGGTGTAACGGTCCGCTAGTTTGATTAGATCAGCTAAGTTCTCGGCACCTTGTTCCGCGGTGAACATCCTAGTTTCTGGCGTCATTGCATCGCGTAACTGTTCGCTAAGGATTAGTTCAGCAAGATCTTCGAATGATTCTTCTAGGTTGGATAAGGCTAACCATTTACGCAAGTACGTTTCCAATCGGTCTACAAACTGACTGTGAGTTTCACCTTTTTCTCTTCGCGAGTTGCGCAATTTTTTCCGGTAGGTTTCGGAGGTCAACTCGAACCAAATCAAGAGTGCTTTCTTGAGAGCTGCGTAAACGTTACTTTGTCCTGTGGGCAATTTCGCGTACACGTCATAGGCTGTACCTCTCAATCCTTGAGCTAATTTTATGTTCCATTTGTTATAGTCAAGTTCAAATTCCTGTGCTAAGCGCTCAAACCGATCAAGATATGCATCTATCCTATCAACTTTCTCGTCAAATGGACTTAGAAAAAAATTCATGCCTGGAGTGATGGACGGAGGTTGGGGAGGGTTGTCAGATGAGTTTGACAGTAGGCTAATATTCGGGTCAGTTGCCCGAGCTGCTATCAACTGGTCCCTTTCTTTTTCCCTGGCTTCAATGTCCAACTTTTTTAGACGTTCCGTCATCTCTAGTTCCATGCTTTTTAATTTTTCTGCATGGTCTCTTTCCTCAGCACGGGCTTTTTGTTCTGCCTCTATCTCCAATCTTTTGATTTTTTCTGCAGCCTTCTCAGCACAGATTCTTTCCTCAGCTCTAGCTTTTTCTGCACAGATTCTTTCCTCAGCTCTAGATTTTTCTGCACAGATTCGTTCTTCTGCTCTGGATTTTTCCAATTTATCCCATTCTGAGGTTACATACGTGATTAAATCTTGCCCTGCCAGACCTAGTGCTATCCCCTCTTCTCTCAATTCTCTTCGGACCTTGATGAAGTCGGCCATGATAGATTTCTAGATTTCCAGAGTCCAAAAGCAAGATAACCTAAATACTACTAGTCAATCTAGATTAACACAAGTACAATCAATATCCCTATGTGAGATGTTACCAGCAATCCACAACAATTTTCAATCAATGCATAAGAAACAATTATCTTACATCAATCAATACATACATGTGCATACAACAATCAATACAATCATGCAATTCAAAAATCAAGAAAAAGGTTTTTCCCAATGTAACTGAGTCAACTCTCGGATTTTGTACTAGACCACTGTTACGAATCCTAAGTGAGATAATGTTTTCTATTCGTTATTATCTTAGGTTACTCAAGATATAGATACACAAATTTATTAATCCCGGACGAGCCCCCATATGTGATGATATTCTGGGGAAGATACGTTTATCTTACTAGGGGGTAAGACTTATTGATAGATGGGCGATGCGCTACCACTATCGATCGTTCTTTTACCAGAAGTCCTAAAGTGGTGTGAGAGACAGATCACGGTACTTTGGTCACATAAAATTTATATTTGTTCTCGGGAATGTTAGTATCATTTGGCTCAACTTGAGAACCGGTGATGACTAATCAAAAGACTAGATTATTATGTCTCAAGAGAAGAAAACTAATAACTACACAACAATACAAATAGAATGACACCAGTCGTATGTATATAATTTCACTTTTTATATATTCAACACAAACTTTAACATTTCTGCATTAATCGGTAAATTAATAAGTAATATAGTTCCAAGTGCTGGGAAAATGTCTTAACAGGTTTCTTTCGTCATTTGCTACCTGCGGTTACGATTTTCACTGTTCGTAAGTTTCAAAGGTTCTAGTTTCTCGAGGGTATGACTCAGTTCTTGTGGGTGACTTAGCTAAGGTAAGTCGGATCGCTCTTGAAGCTGTGGGGTTTGGACGTGGTCAGGTAGAATCGTGGTAGTTCTCCTTGGTTCCACGGGAGCGACGGTCAGGCGTTCGTCTCCACAAACGTGATCCCAGGTCCGACCTGTAAAAGTCGGAGCCCTGGCTACAGTATTCTCGTTAGCTATAAGTGTGCGGTCCCCTCTGCAAAGTGTCCATAGCATCAGACACCTGCATGGTTCCCATATGCACAATTCAAGTCGAATCTTAAGGCTAAGGTACATCAAACCACATGCATACTGTCTCAGAAACAATAATCTGTTTCTGTAACTATATATCAAGAACATATTATTTATACATGGCAATCAATATACACTAAACATACACATATCAAAACTATTAGTGTTATCTTACTTGTGGACTCTGGGACTCGTGAAATCGTCTTTTACGTCTCTAGCACTCTCTTGATGAGATGGAGATAGACGAACACTGCAGTTTGTTCCTTTGGTCGACCCTCACAGCTTAACAGTTCTTTTGCGACTGACTAGCTGATTTTTGGTCCCCAAGGGTATGCAAAAGTTCCTAAGAGTCTTCTGACCAATCGTCTTTAGCTCTCGTTTTCGTTAATCTCGCATACGGGATTAATCGTTTTATTATTTGGACTAGTTCCCCCTCTGCACTATTTCTGACACGCATAATTATCTTTAAAGTGGAGTGTCAGGGTTCGAGGGTAGGATAGATGTAATAACGATAAGCTGAGCCTGCCCAAGTGCTGATGACATCATCTTGGTAACTTTTGGCTGGAGTGAGCTACTTAGTGTCTCATGGTGGGGTAAGTTATTTAATCGAAGACAACGCTATGGTTAGTTTTTGACTAAAGTATGCTATTTAACATTCTTGGTCGCTAAGTCTGTTGATGGTATCGGTAGCTATCGGCGGTGTGCCTGTTTCAAAGAAGTTAATTTGCCATGTGTGTGCTGCTTGTTAGCTAACTGTTGTATTAATGTCCAGTTTCGTTTCGATGGTATCTCTGTTTCGCTAAGCTAATTTCCTACATGTTTGTCGTCAATATTTCTGCTGTTACAACACTCAGCGACGCTATGACGGTTGCTGAAAACAAAGAAAGATGGATTATGCTGGTTAAACTGTCATCTTTCGTGCCCCAACGACTCTCGAGTTAGGAGATAGGATTGAATAGGAATCTTAACGCATCCTTAACGGAACTCATAGATCGTTAATGAACTTAACGCAATGGTAAAGCAACGCTTGCGCATCAGAGGTGAGCGGCAACCACAACACTAACGCTCTCATACTTTTCCCAACCGTTCCCATACTGATCCCGAAACGTCCGGATACGTTTTAATCTAACAAGCCAATTTTCTAAAACGGCCGTTTGTGCAGCGTCTTATCGTAGCTAGAACGGATGTATGGAATGGGGACATGACAAAAAACGGCCGTTTGCTCGACGTCTGATCATAGAGGCAGACGGCTGCGAAAGAAAGCTAGAATGGATGTGTGGAATAGAGGCATTACATTCTACATCCGTCTAGAGATCATGATAAACGTAAAGTTTGTTTTACAATTTTACAGAAATTGAACAGGTTTGAAAATAGATCTCGCATATTTATTACTTTGGATGTTTGCATGAATCACTGCTGAATCGATTGAGTCGCCTTTATATAGATTTGGAGAAATAAAATGCGATGACCCGCGATTTTCACTGAGACGACTTTTTGTTTGTTTGTTTTGTTTTGACGAATATATAATGATGTAATGTGTGTTGGATTCTAGCACAAAACTTCTGAATGTAGTGCCTCAGGTTTTGATGCGAACATCCTCATTGATGGGCCATTACCAACAATATTGAAAAAGGCTTTGTCCAAACAATCTAAGCACTTTATGACAATGTCAACAGTGCAGTCCTGCTTAATAGAATACTGGAGAAGCCTTCAAGACCACAGTGGGTATTCGCCAAGGCTGTCTTTCCTCTTCAACCTATTTGTTTAAAACTTCATGAAATAAACTCTCCACAACTTCCGAACTACCATCTCCGTTGGAGAAAGACCCTTGTGCAACCTGCGCTTCGCTGATGACACTGATCTAATGGGAGGCAGCGAACAGGAACTCCAAGACCTGACAGACAGGCTTGTTGATCGAGCAGCAGGTGCTTATGGTATGGGGGTCAGCTCCGAAACGAGCACGGTGCAGGTGAACAATCACAGCAACATCAGCATCAACACCACCATAAACGAGGAGAAGCTGGAAGAGGTAGAATCATTTAAGAATCTTAGCTCCATCATAACAAAGATCCTCCACAGAGTTCAAGACCAGATTGGCAGTGGCCATGTAAACTATGGCAGACCTGGACAAGATCTGGTAGAATAGGGATAGTCATTTGTGCACCAATGCAAAACTCTTTGTCATGAACCGAGCAGTTTTACTCTGCCTATTGACTGTTTAGCTTTGTGTAGTCATTGTAACATTAGAGGGTTAGTGTATTACACAGCAGCAATTAAGGTACACAGCGGGCCACACACGGCGAGCGAGCCACACACACAGCTTAGTGACTCAGCACTTGAGCTTTGAATCTGACCGTTTTAACCAATGAGAGCTCAGGCAAAGCGGTTGGAGCCAGTTTGACTGGGTCCAAACCTAGGACAGTTTTGGTCAGTTGAGAGTAAGACACCGAAGTGTACACAGCTACATAGCTGGCAGAGAAATCTCTCCACACATAGACCAGGAAGCAGGACTTAAGAATCGTAGAATTCTATTAAGTCGCCACGGGCCTGAACTTGTCAAACAGACGAGCAGGCGAGCTATCCTGTGCGCCCCACTCCACAGAAACGACGAGTTGGCTGTGTAGCCTCTACAGCACAAGTCTGAAAGAGCTACCCTGGAACACACCCTGTCAGACCCCACAGCGTGGCAAGGGAACCCAACTACACAACGACACAGGTGTACCAGAAGCTACCTCACAGAAGGACTTCAAACGCACCATACGAAAGTTAAGTGTAAACACAAAAGTGCACTTAAACTGATCGAAACAGGACCACAGTAGTCCACTCTTCAGAAACTGTAAAACGGACCACAGTAGTCCAATCTACATACAAGCAAATAGCAAGTGCCCGATGAAGAAATAACAGCTGCATAGAATATCAGCGATCGAACTATTTGCATTGACTGAGACTTTTTAAGTTAGATTAGTACCTAGAAAACCTTGTATAGAGTAGAAGAAATAAATGTGTGATTTTAACTGTTATCAAGTGGCTGGACTACATATGATTCATAGCCGTGTGAAAGCTAGTGTGACAGTAATCTTTTACCATTTTTCTATCTATCTCTGTACCCCAACCTTAACACAGAACGAGCTAAACAAATAAATTTATTAAAGTAATTCATAGGGTGACTACCTAGCAGTTCCCGCCGAATAAACGTGAGGGTCCATAATTCCATTGTGCAGAGCCCAAAAACCCCACGTGACACTCTTCAGGTCTCTAGTCCTGGCCGTTCTGCTGTACAGTTGTGAAAGCTGGGTACTGACAATAGAATTGGAAAAACGCATCCAGTATTTTGGAAATTTCATCGCCGATTTTTGCAAATCGCCTGGCATGAACGCAAGACGAATGACCACGTGAAAAACCTGCTCGCCTGACTAGAAGGCCCTCAGGAACGACTCCTTGCCATTGTGAAGAGGATGAAGCTGAAGTGGTTTGACCATGTCACGCGGCACGACACCCTTGCAAAAAGTATACTGCAAGAAACAGTGGAATGAGGCATGTGCAGAGGACGACAAAGAGCTCGACAGTTGATGTCAAAACATGGACGGCGCTGGTCAGCCGCGTTTCCTGAGGACTACTACAGACACATCGAAGTGGTCATAACATGGACGGCGCTTGAAATGCCGCACCTCCTGAAGACAGCTGCAGACAGATCGAAGTGGTCAAAGTACGGACGGAGATGGACATGCCGCGTCTCATTACGACAGTTGTAGACAGATCGAAGTGGCAAAAACTCTCTGCGTCGGCATCCCTCATGTCTCCCCTACGGCCTGATCAACTGCGGGCTGATGATGATGACGATGAATGCAAACGGCGTGTTCGAGCAATCAAGCAGTCGATCGGTGTGGTTATGATGATGATGATGATGATGATGATGATGATGATGATGATGATGATGATGATGATGATGATAATGATGATCACCATCATCAGCCTCATCACCATGTGGGTTTGCCTGGGGTTTCTGTATAAATAGTATCCCCACTTTCTGGCAATTTAGTGCTTTAAATTCCCACTGTCGCTGTCTTTCTCCTTTGATCTTTCTCATTCCTACTCTGTTCTATCAATCTACTATACTATCTTCTTTTCTAGACCAGTCACCTACCTTTTTTCTTGAAAATTCTTCCAGGCCCAAACTCCTCATCAGCTTGGGAATATTGGACGCTTTCTGCCAAATGGTCACAGGGGCTTCCTATGATGTTATTACGTAGTGATGTAGACATTTTATATGTATGTGTTTTGTTAATATTTTATCATGATGTTTGTATTCTTTTTTGTAAACGGGGGTTCCATAAATTATTAAATAGCCTCAGCGTCCCCTGCGTGGGAGGCCTTTATTGTAAAGTGACCGGCTGGGGGAGTGCCTTCAGTGTTACCACTAGGGTTGTTTTGGCAGATCTTGTATATGGATCAGGGGTGTGTCCTCTTTCAACCAAGTTGTGGTCTTAATTTTGTGGTCTTGATTCGGCTCTTTGCAGTCCGCTGGACCCTGCAAGCAATGAATAACTAACTATCATCATCATCATCATCATCATCATCATCATCATCATCATCATCATCATCATCATCATCATCATTATCATCATCATCATCATCATCATCATCATCATCATTATCATCATCATCATCATCATCATCATCATCATCATCATCATTATCAACGTCATCATCATTTCTGTTTCTTGTGTGCTGTTATTAGTAGTATATTTATTATTATTATTATTATTATTATTATTATTATTATTATTATTATTATTATTATTATTATTAATATATTGTTATAATAGTAGTACTATCAATTGATCTCCAATATGTTCTCATGTCTTTACCGCCATTGTATTGTGTTTCAGGGACCGTAGATTCTATATAACGTATTGCCAACAGGCGCGCATTGGCACATAAACCACGAAGAATGGATCCTCGATGGCATAGGGTTAACGAAAATGATAAAGTGGGCTTTTCGTTGCTCAAATAATAATTATTATTAAAACTGTTTTCTTTATTCACCTTCTTGTATTTTTATTTTGCGTTGCACATTATTACATTTCATTTTATTTATACAGTGTGTGGCTACTATTTTAACCATGAAATATTGTACATAAAATACACTTGGAAATTCTTTAGATATATACCTAAAACAAATTACAACTAATATAAGTGAGACTTCTCTATGTTATGGATCGAATTGCAGTATAAAGGACACCAGTAAAGGAGTACATCCCACATGCAAACACACACACACGCACAGTTTACACAGTATTATCATGACTTTCCCGAAACGCCTCATACGTTGTGCTGACAATGGGTCATATTTCGTACCCATTTTTCAGTACTTTGAAGGGTCCGAACCCTAACCCAGCCCTAACCCTATCGGACCATGGTTCTGACGTCAAAACAAGTATGCATGCCAATACAAGTTACGTAGATGTTCACTGATTTGTCCAGATAACATTGTGTATGTGTGCACACACACACACACACATGACATTATTTTGACATTTTCACTTTTTTGAAGCTATCCCTAACCCTAACATTAAAAACCCTAAACCCTAAACCTAACCCTAGAACAGCTGTAACTCTACAGAGCACAATTTTGACGTCAAAGTAACGGGGCCGTCAAAAAACGTCAAAAGAAACCATGTAGAGTTTCATGTGTGTGTCAGAATAACGTCGTTTCTACATGCCCCCCGCCACCCCCCCTCCCACACAAACACACACACACTACACACACACACACACACACACACACACACACACACACACACACACACACACACACACACACACACACACACACAATTTTTGTAGAAACGACGTTGTGATGACTGTTGTGAAAAAACCAGGGATTATTTTGACACACTTTCCATTTCTTTGACATTATTTTGACATTTTTAAATTTTTGAAGCTATCCTTAATCCAAACCCTATTCCAAACCCTAAACCAAACCCTAACCCTAAACATAACCCTAATCCTAAAACAGCTTTAACTCTACGGAGCACTATTTTGACGTCAAATAACGGGGCCGTTCCAAAAAGTCAAAAGAAACGTCGTTTCTACATGCACACACACACACACACATATTGCAATACATCACAAATGGGTTCATTTAAGAATGTAGGAATCGGAAAGTCATTCTTTGATGGAAAAGGGTTAGGGCAAGCTCTGCAACTAACCCTTACCCGAACCTTTTGCAAAAAAGTTGACCTAGTTAGTTACTTATAGGCGACAAAATAGGTCGAAGTTTCTTCAAATAGATCGAAGTTTCTTGACTGTATTTTCTCCGTCCTGGATAGAGCACTCCTGTGTACTTAAAACACTCTTATGCACTACAACTGCACTCCCATGCACTAAAAGAGCACTCCCGTGCACTTAGAATAAATGGGGTCCTGAAAAAAAGTGGGTTCCAAGCAAATAAACCCATTTGTTACTAGAAAAGACAAGGCCTGAAACCCATTTGTGCGTTTTTTCACGTAAACACACACACACGCACACACACACGCACACACACAAGCCCAGCATTCAATCAACACTTATTAAGAATTTGTACTGACTTTGGTACAAAACTGTTCCTAGCTTTAACTGTGGAAACCTTTGGCACTCCATGACGGTGGCCAGAAGGAAAGGGCTAATAGTGCTGGGCATTCTTCTCTAATATTTGATGGTAAAACTACAGGGTGCGGATTATCATTTTCTACAGTGTAGTAGGAATTGTTTTATTTTGACTCACATGCATAGCACTGTCAGTCTACATACTCACATCCTCCCCCCCCCCCCTCCACTTCACTTACCCAAAATACAAAACTTAAAAAAAAAGTCTGCCCTAAATTAACCTCACTAGTCCTAAAATAAAATGTAAAAAAAATTGAAAATTGTCTTCCGTCAGTCTGTCAACCGTCTGGGGTCCGCCGTCCGTCTGTGCAAAACTTGCCTATCCTATCCTATCCCGTAACTCGGATGTCGTTGAGACACCACAGATGATCGTTTAACCGGCGCACTCTATCTTTCCCTGTCCTCAGCAACCCTAATGGCCTCGCTCAGTGTCAAACCGGTCCATTCTCGAATGTTGTCCTGCAACGTCTTTTTCGGTCTCCTTTTCTTCTACCTCCTTGCACCGTGCCTTGCAGTATGGTCTTTGCAAGGCCTGATGATCTGGTAACGTGGCCGTACCATCTGAGTTTCCGTTTCTTCACCACCGTGAACAGGTCATCATGTTGTCCAATGGCTTGTGTGATGGTCTGTCGGACTTCGTCGCTGGTGATGTGCTGGGTATAGGAAATGCCCAGAAGTCTTCTGTAGCACCTCACCTCCATGCTTTGTATTCTTCGTTGTGGATCTGCTGTGAGGGTCCATGTTTCGCAAGCATATAGGAAGATGGAGATGACAAGGGAGCGCAGCAGTCTTACCTTGGAATGTAGACTGATGGTCCTGTCTTTCCAAATGGGCTTCAACCTTGCCAGGGCAGCAGTTGTTAGTGCGATCCTTGAGAGGACTTCTTGTCGGGACCCATTGTCTGATACAATGGCTCCTAAATATTTGAGGCTATGCACTGTGTTGAGGGATTGGCCTTGGACTTTGATGTCCGTATTGATTTCATTGGTGTTGTTGGTCATCATTTTGGTCTTCTTTCATTTATTTTCATTCCTTGGGCTCTGGAGGTGGTTACACGTGCAAGTGGTTTAATATCTCAGGACCTATTTCAACTATCCCAACCAAACGTGGTAAAGTGGTGTATATGCATGAGACCTCATAAATGATCCGTGAATAAAGTACTTCACTTAAGGTCAAAATCACAGGGTCCACAAATGTTGTTTTTTTTAATTATACAAAACTGGGCCACACAAGGTTACTTTTTTTCTAAGTTAGTAAAATTGATATAAATATTAATAATGATTCTTTTGTGCATAATAGATATCAATGAGACACACATACTATGCAAATTTGGTCAACCTCACTCCAGTCAAAGTCACTGGAGCTGTCCAAAGTCGGTTAGTATAGGTTCTTTGAAGTGGTCTTGACCCTAAACTGTGAGAGATATAAAGTCCAATCTTGTTGTATTTAGAGATCATAGATGAGGAGGAGATTGATCTTTCATATTTGTTTCGTTTGTGCACTGATCTTGAAGGCAAAGAGCTTCATGATAGAAAGAGGGGAGAACCGCGAGACGAAAGGTACGAGTTATGCTCCCTTGTCGACATGCTGAAAATGGCTCGTGGCAGAAAGTCAAAAGGTGACCGAGTGAAACAGGGCGGTGACTTTTGCACAGCCATCAATTGCCATAATGCCAGATACAAGAAAAGTTGTGTTGGCAAGTCCTTTTTCAAATTTCCAAGAGACAGAGAAAGGTAAATTGCAATAGAAAAACTTCATTTTTTTGTGTTTATTTAGGCTAAAACTAAGACCGCTGCAGTGTTGTTAGTGTTAAAACAATCGGAGAGCGGCTTGAATGTGTTCATGTTATACCTATGTGCTAAATCCAAAACAGTTTGCTTGCTGACAGTTTACGTTCAACAGGTCGCTCACTGTTTACGTTATTGCTAGGTTGTTTGACTATATTTGTGCTTATATTTCAAAAGTAGATGTCAGATTGGCAGTTTGGCTTCGTCAAACTGCTTATGTTAACAAGTTAAATTAGACTAAGTCTGTTTTCTCCTCGTGATCAAAGCTTGGACACCCACAGCTTGGACACCCAAAGATAAGCTATAACGGGCATAAAATCAACAACACAACAAAGAAATATAATAGATACTTTTAATTATACAACCATATAAGACAAATGAATTTTCGTGCTTTGCTCTTCTTCAGATTAAAAACAAACATAAAATGACAAAATGCTGCAGAATGCACACAAAAAATCACTTCCAGGAAATTTTTGAAACGGGCATATAACATCAGGCCCAGCAATTGGGTCATCAAAAATTTATTTGCACGGGTAATAACTGCTAGTGTAAATACAAACGATATTGCTTGACTGTATCGGTGTGTTTCTGATGAATCCCGAACATATTTGTCTACAAAATTACTGTGTAACGTGTAGAAAAATGACTCCATGCAATAATGCTGGTATTTTTGCACATTTGTTTTTCGTCAACATTATGATATAGAGCTTACAATTTACATTGAAATGGTGAATGAAAACAGTTCAATTCTTCTTATTTTACTTTATTTTTAACTTCATACAAACATGAGGCCTTTTTATGATATTCAAGTTTGTGCTGTTGGTCACTGAATCATAAAACAAAACTATTGCAACATGCCAGAGTGCTAAATTGTATTAATAAATTAATATCCCCCATTGAATAAGGTCCAGTTAATTATTTAGAGTTGTATCAGGACCGTTGTACAGGGCAGAGCAATACAACACAGATGACATCGTCATTTGTATGGCGCCTTAGCCTAAAGATCAAGGCGCCGGCCGATACAGGATCTAACTCAAACCGCCCGAGACGCCCACCCGCAGCCTTTGGGCGCATGGTCTGACGCCCGGACAACTGATCTGAGCACAATCCTGGGCAGCCAGGGATGGGGGAGAAGGACCAAGTGCATGTTGGGTGTGTTCTTGTTGATCTTTAAAGTCCGTTATGATGGAATGTATGCGACACACAGACTAGACCTCGGTTTATACTCTCATCCGAAGGAGTAGTGTCTTTCCCAGGGACACAACACAATGGCCCGGCCAGGGCTCGAACCGGTTACCCGGGACCTTCAGATCCGCAAGCCGAAGCACTACCATTACACCACAGTTCCTCCTTAATGAAATTTAAAAATCTTAAATACTAAACATAAGTAATGAACAGGCAGAATGTATTTTAGTTGGTGGTATGGTGGCTTTGATGTAGCCATGTCACAAGATCAAATGGACTATCCAAAATAATCTTACAGGGGACAGTACAAGGTGGGAGGAAGAGAGACAGACAGAAGAAGAGGTGGGAAGATAACATTGTAGAGTGGACAGGCCTGAGATTGAGTGATGCCCTAAGAGAAGCAGAAAACAGAGAATTGGAGAGAATTGATTGCCAAATCATCAGTGGTGCGCCCACGGTTCACAAGGCTACGGGATAGGTGAGGTGGTGAAGGTGATGGTGGCTTTATTCTGCCATATGGCACTAGTAATGGAATAATTCAATTATTAGTGCCATATGGCAGAATAAAGCCACCATCACCTCTTCTTCTGTCTTTCTCTCTTCCTCCCACCTTGTACTGTCCCCTGAAAGATTATTTTGGATAAATAATAAACATAAGAAATTAACAGGCAGGCAAACGCAATTAAATTGCCTTTGCCTGCCTGTTAATTTCTTGTTTATTATCTATATATATAAATTGCTTAGCCGGAAGTCCTTCTTTGCCTCTACTGTAAAGTTTGTCCGGTATGGACGCTGATCTGGGCAGGTGCTGGGCGCTGCGGATCGGCCTGCTGTGCGCTCAAAACCCGCGAAATCGTTATAGCCGACATTTCCTTACCGAACGTTTAACCGTTTCTGAGATAAATAAATAAACAAAATGTCCACAAACTGCAATAGCCTCATTCCGCGCTGCACTTCCGATTCAACCGGTGTCAAGAACTGCCGTTCCGTAATACCGCAAATTTTGTTTTATTTCCATTCAAAACACTTTTGCACTCATGTCACCAATCTTACAGCTGAAGGTTACCTGTTCACTTTCTTTTCATCCATACTTATATGCGCACAAAAATTCAATTTGCATAAAATCTTCTATTACTTGAAGCAACTGTGTCATACAAGATCTGTGCTGACTAAAACCATGTTTGTAGAGTTGTAACACGGTTACTTCCCTCTATCACTGTTTATGCAGTACCTATGCGCTACCGCGAATACAAATATACCGGAAGTATTATTATACCAAGGGAGATTACTTGCATGTCTAATATTTTTAAATAAAGGTATGACATTTAAAAATACGTTGCCTAACATAAATACTAAATTACAATAAAATATTTTAGTGCATTACTCAAACATGCACCTATACTCTGTTCAGCAGTACATTGCAATTATCATTTTAAATTAAAATAGTTCAATGCATTCCTCGAGTCGAACATCAACACGTACCTTTTAATCTATTGTTTTGCAGTGCTTCATCATTCGACCCCTGCAAGTAAAATATTGCAATCATTTCAGTGCATTTTTAAAGTTTAATGCTAACTCGCAGACAACAGTTGTCTCTCTGTCTACATTTTAAACAGCAACCTGTGTACTTTGGCTTGCCAGGGTACAAAACCACTAGTTTAATATAGTTATATTTCCTTTTATACCGTTTTTTAAAACCTGGATTTCGAAAAATTGAGGTGAATACTCTGCGTCTCCAGGGCCTCGTATTGTATGACCTTGTAAACATGACCCGTGTGAGGTGCCATGAAGCTGATGTCATCTGTGTTGTATTGTTCTGTCAAACGGTCCTGATACAACTCTAAAGAATTAACTGGACCTTAAGCAATGTACAAACAAAAAAACTGTGGGGCGGACTATAAGATAACAAGCTGCCATGTGATTTACTATGTGTGAAAGGCGTGCTCTAATCGCGAATGTTTCTAGGAACAAATTATAATTGAAATGAGTATATTCAAGAACATTCTTAGATAACAGTATAAAACCCCTTGCACTGCATATTTTGATAGGGAAGAGAGCTTTTTCACATCACTTGTGTAGTAAGATCGGCGTACAGTAAAGTTCGGTGGATCTGTGGTTTTTCAAGGTGATAGAAAGTGGCAGTATCTGTGAGACGTTTTCTGAACAGACTGTCAACGAAAAGGAGCCTAGGCAGGTAGAGGAGGTTTATTTAAGGAACACTTTGGAAGTGTTTGTTGAACTTTTATATTCCTAAGCCGATCTAACACCTGCTGTGTGTTTACGGTGAAATTCGAGTTGCGTACGTGTAACGTCGAGTGCCCTGTGACGCCGCATGGGACTTCCATGTGCCTGTGTATCACCTTGAATATCATCTGTGCCTGTGTGTTTGTTACATCGTTGTCTGTCCGTGTGTCCATCAGGCCGGAGGATTCCCACTGGTATCGTAAGTCGCCTGTTTCAGTTTCTCAGTTGGCCATATCGTTCAGGGGGCTGGGTTGTGAATGTGAGCATGGATGGTTAATTGAGTATATTTTCTTTGATTCTATTTTATGTTTCATATTATTTGTTACATAAATACCAAAGAGAGAGTGAAAGGATTTTATAGAATAAATTATAAATTAAATGATTGTAAGTTAATATAAGAGAATTCGCTGTTCTGTAGCGAAAGAATGACAGGGAAGAGATGAATGGAAGTGCATGTGTGCAATGACAGAAGCTATGACAGGGAGAATGATTAAGAATGCGCATGGTGTAAGGGAGACAATCATACCATCAGAGGGATGATTGTGCAATATGTTGTAATATAATTATTTATGGTTATGTATTTTGTATGTATTGCTGCAGATGTATCAAACCAAAAACCAGATTCAGTGATTGCTGTACTGCAGCCTAGCTGGGGTGGTGTGCTGTGCCACGTTCTGTGACAACGCCTTTCCTTGGGTCGACCTTAAGTTTAAAAGGTTGAGGTTGTCGAGAGGAAAGCCTCATTTATGTAAAACTGTTTATAATTGTTTACATAACACACACACACACCGCATTTACACAACAAATAACTCACACCGACTCAACCAAAGCTTTTAGGTTTTGAGGTTAGTTCAGCCAGGCTAGCTATAAATAGCTTCGCCGATAGCTTCGCCGGTGCTTCTTTCCTTTCCTTTCACTGGAAGGGAGGGTGTAGGCAAGCTATAAATAGCCCGCAGCCAGCAAAATGTGGGGAACCAAAGAGTGCTGCTCACATAGGCATTGAGCTGGTGTGAACTATAACTATCAAAGAACATTTTGTAAACGATATATTTATTTACATGTGGTAACTTGTAAATTACATTGGACTAAAGTATATTTAATTAGAATTGAACAATAATCTTTGACTGTGAAATATTACGTACCTGGTAGAGTAGCTTTTGTGATGTATAGTCTGTCTGGGGGAATTAATTCGCCAGACCATTATTAGTTGTTAATTTTGAATAATATTCTTACAAATTCCATTTGTATAAAATATAAATCTTCTTTGTTGTTATACATAATAGAAAAGGGTTGTTAACAGCTGTTTGAAGTTTAAGTGGAACAAGGTTCTATATATATATAAAGATTTAAAGTAATTGCTTACACTCATTTACCTTGTTCTTAGTAAGCTGATCCAGACATAATTATGATAGATCTTCTATACATTCTGTAGTTAGTCATCTATTTTCATTTTGATTTGTTTATTTTTATTATTTTGGGCGATTAATTGTTTTACATATAGTTTTGGGTTGTATTAGTGGGATTGAGGGTTGGTAAAGGTCAGAAGGTTTGGGAAAGGGAAAAAGGGAGTTAATTTGGAGTGTGAATGTGTGAGTGAAATTAAGAAATTGTCTTGTCAACTTCTGGTTTTGTCTTTTAGATTATATTTAGGTGTGGGTTTTTCTCGTGTGGAAGTTGCACGCATTGTCGAACACTGTTCAGGCAGTTGGGACGTGACATGTTGGTGGCAGCGGTGGGATAGATCTAGGATAGGGTAGGGGGAAGTAGTTAGGGTAGCTTTATTTGTTAACTGTTTAGATACCAGAAGTCAGTGTTTGTTTCTTTGTCGTCTTGTGTGTCGGATGATTGGCCAGTGGGTGGTTGGTCGGGAGTGAGGTTGCGCTGCGCAAAAGGGTTCACACCCCGAGCGTGTGTGCACAAACGGGAAATTGGGACAGGTAACTTTGTCGTAATATTATCCATCTAATATTTTTTTTATTCAACGTTCTAAATAATGTGTTACAGTGCAATTTCTATCAAATTTAGTAACGCTCTGTATTTGTACTCATTAAATTTCTTATCTCACATATTTTTAGCAAACGAATTGTGGTAATAACGGCAACTAGCAGACGACGTTCGTGCGGCTGGCACCAGTTCCTTGCTTTCAAAGCATTTGTTAGAAAGTGACGCAATTTTTCTTGCCATAAATCATGTCAAAGTTATAAAAGAACAATGCTATCTTCAAAACATACAGCCTAAAGTAATAAATAAGTTCTTACCGTTTTTCGTGCGGAATCCATTGCCAGTGAAAGTCATGAAAACAAGCTTGGTAACAATTTTTCTGACTTCAAAGCTGAAGAGTATTTCTATTGTTTTACATATGGCGGGTTGCGGAAAGTCATGACCTGTTTTCACGCAACGTTGAGGGTTAAGATCTTTCTTCTAATGAGAGAGAGGGGCTGCTTCCCCTCGGAATCGTGTTCTACGTATGATTTTACGTAATTAAGCCAAGCGGCATGCTTTTTTCCGAATGTGCAATCTTTTTTTCCTTGCAAAGCCAACTAATATCGCTTATATTGCTTATTTCAAAACTTATCCTGTACAGTTATATTCAAGTAAATCTTATTCTGACAAGTAATCACATGTGTGAGTTTTGAACTCTCTGCACTGAGTTGAAAAACAAACCCAATTTTTACAAAAAAATGACCCCAATTTACTGTAGTCTTGCTAATAAAGCAAAATTTTCAAAAGTGATTTGCACGCAAAAGGCTTGCATTTTCTGAGTTCAGTTCAACAATCGGCGCTTTTTTCTGGGTATAAATGGCAGCGCTTTTGCTGCTTTTCTAACCATGCCCCCAAGGCGACGATTGACTGATGCGGATAGAGGCAGAGCTATTGCATGGCGTCAGGAAGGGGTGGGGGGTGATAGAAGTTGGCAGGCGGCTGGGAGTGCCCCACTCTGTTGTCCAAAGGCTGCGGGAGCGCTTTAACAACACTGGCAGCGTCCAAGAACCAAGAAGGTCCAGACGCCCTCACGTTACCATTGCAAGACAAGACCATTTCATCACCCTGTCAGCTCTGAGGATGAGGCCCGCTACAGCAAACACCATCAGAAGACAGCTTCACGCAGCCAGCAATGGTAACGTCAGCGACCAGACAATTCGCAACCGTCCACACGAGGCAAACCTGCGATCAAGACGACCAGCAGTACGGCCTTTGCACACCCCAGCTCATCGTGCAGGGCGTTTGGCCTGGGCTCGGCGTCATTTGATGTGGACTAAGCAACATTGGTCAAGGGTGCTCTTTACAGACGAGTCTCGGTTCTCATTGTCTTTCAACGACCGTCGAGTGAATGTTTGGAGGCGTCCACGTGAGCGTTTTGCTGATGCGACGGTGCGCGAGCATGACCGCTTTGGTGGTGGATCTGTCATGATGTGGAGTGGCTTCGCATTAAACTTTAGAACATCCCTGCTCCAAATTCATGGCAATTTAAACGGTATTGGCTACAGGAATGACGTCCTACAACCTAGGGTTCTCCCAGCTCTGCGGGCCATTGGGGAAGGTGCCATACTACAGGACGATAATGCCAGACCCCACCGAGCGCGTATCGTCAATGACCTCCTGCAGCAACAGCACGTCATAAGGATGGATTGGCCGGCTCGATCACCCGATTTGAACCCCACACAACATCTGTGGGATGTCTTGGGTCGACAGACACGGTTAAACCTCCATCCAGGAGCTAACCTTGAAGTTCTAGCCCAAGTTCTCCAGCAAGAGTGGTTGGCCATCCCAGGAAACATCCTCCATAACCTGATACGGTCCATGAGACAACAATGCCAAGACTGCATTGGTGCAAACGGTGGCCACACGCGATACTGACTCTAGATTTTTGGTTTCTAAAGTTTTGATTTTGTAAATGAGGGATATGTCCAGTTAAATTGAGTGTACTCGAATTTTAAGCGACTGATATCTAAAATCTTTTTTGTTATTGATGCAGAAATGATTGCAATAAAATATGATGAACTAATAAATTGAATTCGTGTTTCTGATTTAAAGAGAGACCCATATGTCCAAGTGGCCCTTGTATTATTTTGAGTAGTATATATATATATATCTATATATCTATATATATATATATATATATATATATATATATATATATATATATATATATATATATATATATATATATATATATATATATCATGGCTAAACTACACACATAGAGAAAAAATTAATACTATACACATTCTCCGATCCAGCCACTGGTCTGCAATAATACTGGGAGGCTCGCAGCCTACGTACCATGGATAGGGATGCTTTCAATCAAGAGCTTACCGCTAAAGTGACCCCAGAACTGTGCCCCACTGTGGATCAGCTGAATAGTACACTTCATGAGGTGCTTGATCGGCACGCTCCCGTGGCCCAGAAAAAGGTCAAGGCAACACGCTCAGCACCCTGGTACGAGTCTATTAAGGACGAGCTCTCCGAGGCGAAGAAACACCGACACAAAGTTCAGAAAAAGTGGCTCAAATCGGGTTTAGAAGTCAGCAAGCAGATTTTCACCGCTGCAAAAAAACGGGTCACTAAAATAGTCCAGACTGCCAAAACCCGGTACTTTAGCGACAGAATTAGCAGCAGCGAAACTTGTAAACAGTTGTTCGGTATTTGCAATCAGCTAAGGGGTAAGAACAATGCAACATCACTCCCATCCACGCATCCACCATGTCAGCTCCCAGATGTATTTTGTAATTATTTCACACAGAAAGTGGCTGACACTACCGCAAAGATGGAAGTTTTTCAACCAATAACAGAGCAAGAAGTCAAGAAAGTCATCTTAAGCTCAAAACCAACATCTTGCTCTCTTGACCCCATTCCTACCCCCATGTTGATAGAGAATCTTGACCCTCTACTCCCGACCATTACCCACATTATCAACGAGAGTGTCCTCTGGTGTTGTTCCGTCTGTGCTCAAAGCGGCTGTCATCAAACCCCTCCTTAAAAAGCCAAGTTTAGACAAAAATAATCTAAAGAACTATAGACCTGTTTTAAACCTCTCCTTCCTGTCCAAAGTCATATAAAAAATTGTTCTCAAACAACTGTTTGCCTACCTAAATGATAACGCTTTACTTTGCCCCAACCAGTCTGCCTACCGACCCTTCCACAGCACTGAGACAGCCCTCCTAAAGGTAACCAACGATCTGTTTCTTGCCTTAGATAATGGTAACGTCTCCGTTCTCACCTTATTAGACCTCTCAGCCGCCTTTGACACAGTCAACCATCATATTCTCTTTAACACTCTTCAACACTACTTTGGAATCTCTGGCTCGGTCCTGGCTTGGTTCCACTCATATCTTTCTGACAGATCACAAGCAGTCACTGTCGATGGCTGTTTCTCCAGCACAGCAGACTTGGTGTGCGGCGTGCCTCAAGGTTCCGTTTTAGGGCCGGTGTTATTCACTCTGTACACCAAGCCACTGCTTCTCCTGCTTAGAAAGCATGCTGTTGAGAGTCATTCATTTGCAGACGACACACAACTTTATAAATCCACTGCCCCCTCTCTCATTAATTCCACAGTTAAGACTTTGGAGAACTGCATCACAGACATTAAGTCATGGATGACACTCAACAAGCTTAAGCTTAATGACGATAAAACCGAAGCCCTCCTCATTCACAAGCACAACACCTCCTCCTCACTCTCGCCTCTCCCAGCATCGCTTAAAATAGGGACAACAAACATTCAGTTCTCATCCTCAGCAAGAAATCTCGGCTACATTCTCTCCGATGACGTGTCCCTCAACAACCACATCTCCAACGTCTGTCGCTCTGCATACACGGCCATACGCCAAATCAGCTCCTTTCACCACTATCTTACAGTCACTGCCACCAAAACCCTAGTCCGCGCTCTCGTCCTTTCTCGTCTTGACTATTGCAACTCTCTCCTCGCTGGCTCCCCAAAACACATCATTGACAAACTACAAAAGGTTCAGAACTCAGCAGCTAGACAAGTATTCCGAGCTAAGAAACGCGATCACATCACACCTCTACTACATTCCCTTCACTGGCTTCCTGTGCAAGCAAGCATAGAGTACAAACTCTCTGTTCTCTGTCACGACTTCTTCACAGATTCTTGTCCTTCCTACCTTGCTGATCTACTGTCTGTCTACTCCCCTTCACGCACTTTAAGATTTTCTGCTGACACTCGCACACTCAAGGTTCTCGTCATGCGCACTAAGACATATGGCCAACGTGCATTCGCTTACTCCGCACCTAAGCAGTGGAATTCCCTTCCCTCCCATATCCGCAACATACAATCAACAAAAGCATTCAAAAAGGCCCTCAAAACCCACCTCTTCAAACTGCATTATTCAGACTGATTTGTATCCCGCTGCCATTCTCTCCTCTTTTGTCTCTGTCTGATCCGTAAGTGTATACACGGCTGTACATATTTATACTGTTTTTCCTCCTGGGCCTAACCGGGCATATAAATAGCTGTGAACAGGTTTTGCTATTCTATTTCTGTCTTTTTTGTCATTTGTGTACATAGTTGTAAATAGTCTATTTCTGTCTTTTTTGTAATTTGTGTACATAGTTGTAAATAGTTTGTACCTTTACTGTTCCGTCTTTTGGTGTATTGTAGCAAAAGCGATGTTTTATCATGTGCATGTATTTATATGTAATGACTATGTAAAGCGTGGTGAGTCTGGTCAGAGGCTGGAGTACCCGCTATATAAAAATCGGTTATTATTATTATTATTATTATTATTATTATTATTATTATTATTATTATTATTATTATTATTATTATTACATAGGCTAAACAACAGTGGGTCCGCAGGTGGTACTTCATGGCGTCGGAACCGGCCGTGTGCCCGCCACGTCGTCACGCAAAGTTTGACTTTCATTCACAATTCTAAACATGGCAAAACTTCACAAACATAATACAGCAATAATATCAATACATCGTGATGAAACAAAAGATAGATCATTTACCTTTTTGACAATGTCAGGCTGAGGCTAACTAGGTTGAATAGAATTTCACCAGTTCCTGCTTTAGTCTTCAAGTAGAGAGATCTGTCAGAGCTTAGCTCCTTCCTCTATGCAATTCGAACAAAGCATGACTATCTATCCCTGGTTGGTTGTTTTATTTACGTCTTTTCCACCAAAGATGATAAGACGGGGGGGGGAGGGGGGGAGGGAGAGGGAGGGGGAAACCAAAAAAAATTATTTACACAAATTTAGCCACAGGAGAATCCATCAAGAGTTTTGCTAACAATACACTTTGATGAAAATTAATCTCATCTAATGTTCTTATGTCACGCAGATGCACTGTTAATACAGGCAGAAAATGACGGCAGCCAAAACGTAAATGATGTAATGAAAAAATCTCATTGCATACACAATGGACATCTGGACAATACTTTGGGTTTTTATGGCATTCAACATTATTCTGTTAGCCATAGTAAAAACTGTTCTGAAAGTCCACAGCCTACAGCAAAATGTGTATCAAATACAACATGTTTTGTTGACCTCTCTTCAATCATACGTTTAATTTCCTTAGGGGATTTTATGAGTTGAATACTCTGAGCATTGATATTTTTAGCTCCTTTCTTTGCTGCTTTGTCCGCACTATCATTAAAAAGAAAACCACAATGTGAAGGTAGCCAACAGAAACTTATCTTTGTACCATTACTAATGAGATTGTGGATTAAATGTTTAGTTTATAAAATAATTTCATGCCGATCAGTATGGCCATAAGATTGTAAAGCATCTAAAACTGACATCGAATCAACACATACAACAACTTGAAATGCGTTTAAGCAAAGATCTGAAATTGTAGTTAAAGCCATAAGGATTGCGAAAAGTTCACACGCAAAAATAGAAGTATTTATACTCAAAGAGAAACATTTTTGCAATTTTAGAGCTGGAATATCTATCCCTGTGGTCAGCCGGAAGCCCGGGAAATCTAAACCACAAGAGGCTTACTCTGGCTTGGGGTGTTACTGGCTATACATAAGCTGAATGAGGTCACTAATAAATTGAGCCAGCGTCAGCGTACATATGTGTAGCCCACAGTTGACTTTTGTCGTCTCCTGTACAGCAACGTTAATTTACAACGGTTACATGCTGACTATGTAAGGCCAGAAGTAGTGCTGTTGAATACTGGTCCTCTTATCACAATAACAAGTAAAATAATAGCCTCTTCTATGACCATACTATTTAGTGCTGTATAATAATTAAAATAATAGCCTCTTCTATGACCATACTATTTAGTGCTGTATAATAATTAGAATAATAGCCTCGTCTATGACCATACTACTGAGTGCAGCCCTTGAGCTGGAAAAGCACTGTGTTAAAATGTAAAATAAATAATTAATGTGTAACAGATAATTCAGGCTCACTTTCATCACCTCAAGGGTATGTAACCTGTTGATGACCCACTGACGCGTTGCCAATCACATTCTGCATGCAGTTCAAGCACAGCTTGAGTACTCTAGGGTGTTGACAGCGACCGAAGATGCGTGTGGTTATAAAGTGTCACCGGGATATTGACAGTTCAGTAACTAACACAGCCGTTGTTGAAACTGAAATTGAACTCAACCGTACGGGGACAGTTCAGTAACTTTGCATAGCCTTTGTCGACTAGCAAAAATACAGGCTTACGCACGCCACAGAGTGCTGCTCACACACGCACACACACACACACACACGCGAGTTAGTATACAAAACATTATTTCGAGCTGTATTTAGCAGCATTTGGATGAAAGTATAAACCGAGGTCTAGTCTGTCCTTATAGGAATCCCATCGCATGGTCTTTAAAGATCATGACACTCATGTCCTAGACGACTACATAAATACACTCAGCACGCACTAGGTCCGTTCTGTCGATCACCGGCCGCTCAGGATTGTGCTCTGTCTTCTAGGCCTCAGACTATGTTCGTTAAGGTTGCAGGAGGACATCCCGGGCAGCTTGATTTAGATCCTATATTGACCAGCGCCTTGACCAGCTCTTGAGCTGGAAAAGCGCTATATAAAAGTGATAAATAAATAAATAAATAAAATGTCCACATGAAAACTCCGTAAATGAGTTGTTATCGGTAAGCTAGTACTCCAACGAACAAGAATATTCTTACAGTAGGAAAAAATTATCATTTTATTATAATTGTATCGAATTATTTTCGTTGCACATTATGCTAAGAGTATTAAAATGAAATCGCTCAGATTGGTGATGATGATATGACAGTATTGTTTTGGTGAAGAAATAAGCGTAAAAGTTCCAAATAGATTCTGTACCTTGTATGTTCAGGCATGACATCTGGATCAGTGGAAATGATGATGTAAAACTGCACACATAGAGACACACCCAGACGCGCGCGCACACACACAGAGAGAGAGAGAGAGAGAGAGAGAGAGAGAGAGAGAGAGAGAGGACAGGCTGCTCATTTTTGACTTATGGGTGATCTATAACAATCAATAGTTTCGTTACTGGCAGATGTTTTACCTTTTGTTGTTGACATTATTATGTTCATTTAGATCTAGGTGCCTGCGCAAGCAGTTTCCATTTCACATCAACTGAAACTGAACCATATAGACGATCACAGCTTTCGGATCACATAGGAATAAAGATGCAAGGAGATCTCTCGTTATCAGATCAGGTAGTTTATGCAGAACAGCTTTTTGTGAATGTCAGTCTGCAAGGTATGACGTCAGATATGCGCTGACGACGTTCACATTGCCGTTATTTCATCTCTGTATGCTCATTCTCCGATTCGATCTATATATTTTCGTATAGGTGTATAAATAAAATATATTATTACCAAATATTGTGACGATGGAAAGAGAATTAAGAATAGAAAAGTCGGTAGTTCCAAAGCAAGGTAAGTGCGCGCTTACAAAGCAGAGATAAAAAGGTGGGTACGCCTGTCCTCAAAACGTATCAACAGTGTGTATGTGAACGTGAGGGGGATACAGATCGCCGCATTTTGAGTCTCTCATTCCTATTTTCTGTGGGCACTGACCTCGTATCCAACAAACTCTGTTTACCAACCTTCAGTTCATTCGAACAATAAACATTACATATATCCGACTTTGATTGCATTGCGCTGCATTGTAGCTGCCTACCTTGAGGGAAAAACAGGAATTCCATTTTCAGTGAGCATCTACATACCCTTTGTATGAAACGTGCGTACCAAGTTCCGGCTCAACCAACAAACAGGCAAAAAAACCACAGACAGAAACTGAGACGGATATTCAAGCAGACAGACATAATGCAATCTATTTACTCTAACCTTCAAAGCAGGAGTTTAAGGAGATGATAATAAAAATAATGTTTACAAAGTTTTAAAACATTCTGATTATTTTTTCTAGTAAACTATGATGTTGGCCAAAAACTGCTAGTTTTGACGAAGGGGTGTATGAAGTGTAACCTATACAGATACAAATTTACCTCGAAAACCTATGTCCATTTTGTGTGTGAATAACAATATGATTATAATGAATGTGCCTGCAAAGTTTCCGGCAATTCTTTCTACTATTTCATAATTTATTGTACTTTTAGTCTTTGATGGAGTCAAAATTGCATTTGTTTTTAAAATTCTTGAAAAGTGTTAAGTCTAACTGAAATTTAAGTTCCAATCACAAAAATGTTCGGAATTTACTTACAGTACCAAGAATTCTTCTACCTTGGTTGTCATGCTCAAATCTTTATTTTTGTTTTATCTTTGCAGCTGTTTACTACTATTATATTGCTTTTCTCTCAGGTTTGCAAACTTTCAATTAAAAAAATATTATCTAACTTGAAAGGTAGCATGGTGTGATGAATTTTTTGTAGTTGCAATTTATGCATTCTAAAGTCGTAAATCAGTCCAGATCACACCTATTCTTGAGCAACTCCATTGGCTTCCTGTCCACAAACGCATTAAACACAAACTGCTTTCAGTTGCCTATCGCGCAGTTAAAGAGCACACTCCTGAATACCTTTTCGAACTTCTGAATGTGTACGAACCATCTCGCAGCCTCCGCTCATCTTCCAAGTCTCTTATTTGTTGTTCCTGGGCACAAGCAGTGTAGGACTGAGAGCTATGGCCAGAGGTTTTTCAGATACACTGCACCGGTCTGGTGGAAAGCTCTTCCACAAAGAGAGCAGACTCTGTCGATGCATTTCGCAGAAACTTGAAAACACATTTCTTCTCTTCTTGCTAAGGTGGATGTATAATTAAGTATCTGATCTCATCCCAATTTCATAAGTCACTGCGTGAAAGCTTTGCATAAATGTTAATTGTCGCGTCTGCCTGCTAGAATGTGTTGAGCGATAGTGAAGAAGTTAAAATGTTAAGTTATGAGCTATGCACCCTTCCCGCCACTGTGTGTATGCGTGTGCATGTGCGTGTGTGTGTTTATCCACCTCCCTCTCACCAGCGCTGCGATCATGCCCGTCGGCGTGGAGATACTTACGAGCTTTATAAATTATTCATTCATTCATTCTCAGGACGTTTAATTTAAAACAAACTTCATTTCACACAAACTTAATTTCGTTTCATGAAATTCTATCCATTTGGATTTCACCATACTCCATAAAATGTTTAACACCTGAAAGCGGTCTGAGCTGAGAATTAAGATCTGAAAGTTAGCGTTCACGGCTGCGTTCGTTTTGCCATCACAAAAGCGGAATGAGTTAACCTATGAGTTTATGCTCTCAGTAGGAGGAGTGGCCACGTTAGTAGCAGGTGTTTCAACATGGGCCACTTGTCAAAAATCGCATTTTATTATGCAAAAATTATTTTAATGTTTGCATATGAATTTCCTACTATAAAATTAAATGACTACATTCACGTTCCTTAAGCAGTTCTTTACCTTTCCGCCGCCAGTTGATGTGAAATATGCCAGGCCCTTATTATTTTAGGGTAAAAATGGCTAAGGAGAGATTTTCATTATTTACATGGATGTAGGATTAGTTTTTACTGATGACTAATTTTCACTAGTAATCGTACATTTTGCCGTCTTACACCAAGTCGTTTATCTTTAAACAGTTTTCCCTCGAGCGACGGATTTTGCATGAGATAAAACGCATTCCGTCGAGCGTAGGCCGAGAAACGCCATGCGGGCCTTGTGCTTGCTTCAAGTTTAACAAAAGCAAAATCTGCTGTTTCTATTTCTGCTGTGCGAACTTGAAATCTTAAATAGGTCATCTTGCATCATTACAGGTAGTTATTTCTTTTTATTACCCATTTAATTGTGTGTGTGTGTGTACATGTGTGTGTGTGTATGTGTGTTTCTAGTTTATTCTTATTTATTATATTTTACGTTATAATGTCACCAATGCTGGTCAAATTCGAGTCGCTTTCCAATAAAATAGCAAAGCAGCGTTGCAGCGCCACTCAAGGCAGGAAGATTGAGAATCTCACATCCCTCTGTATTTTGATACTGACAATTTAATCCCAACCTCTCTATATTATAAGTCCTATGTGCAATGTGTCTAGCTTATTAAATGCAACCAGAGAGAAAGGAAGAAGAGAGAAATCACTTAGCGATATCGCCTCTATGAGAAGTGATGTACGGTGGAGGAGTTACGTCCCTTCAACCTCACATGGGCTTGCTTTCGGTTCTTAGTCTCTTGTCTATATATGGGGGGTTTTAATTATATTTTTTAAAAATGTTTTAAACGGCGATTTTCACCTTTTGCTGTTAAAAATATTTGAAATAAGGCTTTTCAAATTTGAGAATTTTTTTTGTATGCACATCTGTTTATTTTTTCATGACTTGCTGCCTCTTGACCGTAAGGGTGTTATCAGCGCTTCCTAAACTGTAACCCGTGATATAGGTGGCTTTTGCATTGTTTTGTTGCTTGAAATAAACAGTATGTGTAAGATAAATTGAGTTAAAATAAAAATAATAATAATAATATTTTAAAAAAACACACTAGTCTAGAATATATGTCATACATGCGTCATTTTTTTTTTCCGTATGGGGTCACACAGCATACGGATTGATTGGCAGTTTTAGTGTGTATAATTTATGTGTGTGTGTGTGTGAGTGTGTGTGTGTACGTACCTAACCATAACAGTGGGTTTATGCATAGGTTACACTTACGTGCAACTGGGTTTAAAAAAATACTGGGTTCCAAAATCTGAAACTCAGTTTTTTTAAAACCGGCTTTGCAATAGGAATAACAAAAAAAGTGTATACACAAAGTCTGAGCGAGAAACCCACAATTGCGGTTGAGTCAACTTTGAGTTTGAGCCAGTTAACACTCCGCGATGTGTGTTCCCGCTGGTCAACCAGTCGAATACACGCACTGTCAGGGGAAGTAACTCGGAACGCCACACGCTACTTGCCGGCTGGCAAGATGGAGGTACGTGTTTTTTCGTTTTATTCAGTTGTATTTTGTCCTTCTGTCTCTGTAAATTGTTCTTTAATCTATATTTTGTGCTTCTAGGATGTGGCTTTAAAATGTTCCCTTGTTAAAATTTCAAGCTTTTTCGGTGTGCTTTTGTACTTTTAAAATCATATCAATTTTCGTGTGGATGTTGTGTTCGATTGTCAACACAGGGTCTGCATGTTTGTTTGTTACTTTTTGAAGAACACAAAAATAAATTTGCTGCATTTTAAGCTTCCTTGTATCTGATATTAATGAAGAGTCTTGTGAAGTCTCTTGAACATTGAAACAGTTACCATGAGAAATGTATGTCTCCTTTGTTCACACTGGGGTTTTCAAAACTTGCATTTTTTCTCATTTACAAAAAAGACGGTCAGTGAAGATAGTACAAGAAGTAAATAAGGGAGGTATTGATGTGTTATTTTATTCATATGTAGATTGATTATATAAATGTTTAAAAATATATTTGCAGAATAACAATTTTAGTAGGCAAAATGCAATGTTATCAGAATAAAAAACAATAAGCTTTTAACATGTACCGTTTATTATACTGCAACTTTTATTTTTATGTATTTTCCTTGTGTTCCGATGTAATTAAAAAAAAACCACATGTTGCAACAAACAGTAAAATACAAAATTCTGGCTGCCGTTACCTACATAAGTTATAGCTTTTGGTTTATGGTTCACCTGTCTGTTTTCCTTGGATGAAGGGAAATAGAATATGTGAAAACTGATTGATGCATTAAACTGCTTAACATTTGGATTTTTTGTGGAGACCAAGCGTGTTTGCCAGTATCAAATTGTTGTATCTGGCAAACTCCAACAGTCTCAGACACCTGTCATTTGTCTCGTTGTTGCAGTGGGGTCCACATTAGTAGCTAGAGCACCATTTTCAGATCTGCATCTACTCCATTTCCCAAATTGTTAGCTGCAATTCTGAGTAAGCATAATTATTTTAATAAATTCTGTTATTCCTTTTTTTCCCAGAACATCCTGTTATGCCTCGAGTTTATCCGGTTGCGGAGAAGTCGCTGTAGTCCGACGACGACCCAGGAGGCGTTTGGAAGGAAGACGTCCCACTCCATCACCATCAACATCTTCATCGCCTTCATTGTACTCATCAGGTGACAGCTGGTGTGTGTCAGTACTTATTGAATTTTATAATATTGTTGTTCGCTTTGAAAAAAACAATCATAGATTGCTGTATAAAATCGGTGCCACAGCAAAGCAGTTAACAACTGGCAGCTCCACGCCTCAGATCAAACTGTGACCTGCTAACACAAGGTGTTGGTGGTATATTGTTTCTACATTGCAAAAGGGGAGGTGAGGAGAGCTTGGATGAGGGAGGAGAATAGGGGGGGGGGGGGAACATTAGTGTACATGGCAGAGCTAGACATCCTTGTTGAATAAGATCAAAGTTTTAGCTCAATTTTACAGTTGTTAATGGGGCACATGAAATGCAGATTACATTATTATAATGTACACAATTCGCTCTGGGCTTTTCAGGTTGTATAGGTATGCTTTGGATTTTAAAAAGCAGGCATGTTGAGGAACCTTTGTACTTGTGCTTTCATGGGGTGGCCTCGTGGCGCAGTTGATAAGTCGCCGGTTTCCTATGCCGAAGGTCGCGGGTTCGATTCCCGCAAGGGGCGAACGTATGTGACTTAGGTACGAGACTATTGAGGTCACCGAGGGTTTTCTCCGGGCACTCCGGTTTCCTCCCTCCCTTCAATAATGGTACAGGATGCAGTCAATATAAAAATTTCAAAAATAAAAAATTCGATTTTCTTCCGTCTTCTAAAAGCGATCTCCCTGCCTTTACACCACCTGTTTGAGTGATGTATGTGTATTTGGTGTGTGAGAGGGTAAATGAGACAGGTGAGCGTGTATGTTGGTATAGATCGCCGCGCTTTGAGCCTTGGGGAAAGGCGCCTACATAGCACCCTATATTATTTATTATTATTTACTGAGTAGCTAGTAAGCATAAGAGTTTCTATAACTATTTTATAACTTGGTTGCTAGTAGCTAGTGTGTCGAAATGGTTAGTGGGAAAAAATGCTGTCCCACTTCCTCCGGGCTTTTGTGCCCTTTTTTCCCCAACCTCTACCCCCTAAACTTTAAATGTGTTTTGCTTGTTTCTTTTACACTTTAAAGAGGGTGAGTAGTACATTCATGTACAAGAAAATTAAAGTCCAGAATATAATATTTCATTGATGAATCAGTAGACAGTATTGTCAGTCAATCCCTTTTTGTAGTTGAGCCAGTTCAAGCTTCTACTCTTTTCAACTTCCATTCCCTTCTCCCACCCCAGGCCCACCACCCCACCATTTGACCATCCTCATACCTTGGTTTGAAAATGTTCTTATGCCGCTGAATTTGTTCTATTGTTTAAACCCTGTGTTCTGATGCTGCTACTTGTTCGCAGGAGGGCTGAAGAGCAGCATGAGGATTCTAAAGACTCTAATTCATTGGAAGGTTCAGTCAAGAAACAAGCTAGAAAAAGGCGTCAAAGCCAGCAGACCGAAATGCATACAACATCCCCATCATCAGCTTTGTTGCTGCCATCAGTGCTACCCCGTTCTCCAGGGTGTGAACCAAGTGCCATGAATCGTTTAGATATAGAATATATATTCAAATTTGTTTGCAAATCCATTCAAGATGAGTCCTAAATAGTAAAAAATTGCATGTTTAAATAATAATAATGTTCGTCATTTGTAAGGCGCCTTAGCCTAAGGATCAAGGCGCTGGCCGATACAGGATCTAACTCAAACCGCCCGAGACGCCACCCGCAACCTTTGGGCGCATGGTCTGACGCCCGGACAACTGAGCACAATCCTGGGCAGCCAGGGATGGAGGAGAAGGACCAAGTGCATGCTGGGTGTGTTCTTGTTACCGGCACTCACCCGTCTAGGACATGAGCGTCAGGATCTTTAAAGTCCGTTATGATGGAATGCATGCGACACAGACTAGACATCGGTTTATACTCTCATCCGAAGGAGAAGGAAAACAGGAGTAAAGTGTCTTTCCCAGGGACACAACACAATGGCCCGGCCAGGGCTTGAACCCGGGACCTTCAGTTAATGTCTGTCTGTCTGGCTTCCATCTGTGCAAAACTTTAAAGTGGCTAATTACACGAGACCTCGAAAATTATCAGTGATTGAATGACTACACTTCAAGGTCAAGGTCACAGGTTCAACAAATGTTAGTCAAGCTATGTCAATTTTCCACAAAATTTCTTTGTAATCCTAAGTTATTAATATTAACTAAACTTCAGATTGTTTGATGCATGATAGGTATCAATGAGACGCACATGCATATTTTGTCAACCTTGCTCCAAGGTGAAGGTCATTGGAGATGTCCAAAATAATAAAATCTTTTGCTGTAGTTTATTTTATCGTACATGAGTGCATTTATAGCTGGAGGTCAAGGTCAAGAGCATCGAAATATCAAAGCTTGTATTACTTTGCATTTTAAACCTACCGTTTCAATCATTTAACTTTTTTTTCTGGCATCTCATTTTTGTATTAATTATTGGGAGTTCCATAAGGAGCATGTGAGTCAAATGGACTTGCCTTTCCAGTGATTGATGGTGTTCATCATGTTCAAAGCTTTTTGAGGTGCTACTTGTCATTAAGTAATGGAAATTTACTGCTCTGTATTGTGTAGACTAGTTTTTAGGCCCGTTTTGTTATGTAGTAGATTTCTGTCTTAAACTTAAGAGAAAGCGTGGATTAATCTGGCAAAGTACCAAATTATATTTCTTTGTCAAGTTAATACATATGTTATTCTCGCGGTTCTTGTTCATCAAAAAGCAATGTCAAGACTAATGACTATATAATAATATTCTGCTCTTCACATGGTTTTATTATACCTTTGAGGTGCTGGAAAAAAAAACGAATTATAAGTGGTTGCACTCAATTGATCCTTATTTAGAATATATTAACGTAACGGGAAACCATAAACAATTTATGTAAAACCTAACTAAATGAAGTTGATAAAAAAGTAATAATAATATATACAAATTATGCTCTACTAGACACTTTCAAAATAAAAATGTTAACAAATTATGTCTGTGTTATGTTGTTCATATGTTTGTTTTACATTACCAATTCTCTGCTTTTTTATTTTTCCATTCCTATTCTTTTCCAATGAAGATTTGTATACTTTTCCACCCTTCTCATTCTTTCTTTTCCTCTGGAGATTTTATGCTTTTTCTCCACGCTTCTCCTCATTCTTTCTATTAATTCTTCTTCATACTCCTCATACTTTTTCTTCTTTCTCCTTCTTGCCTTTTCTTCAATGATTTGATTTAAATCTGGAAGTAAAGTAATAAATTGAACATGAAAAAATTATCCACAGTTAACATTTGAGAACGACAAGATATCTTTTTTTTTGCAGATCTTCCAGTCTGGATTCAAATTAAAAAAACTTTAAAACCATACAATACAAAGTAAATGTAAGCAAAGTAAATATGACAAAAACACTATGTAACACAATTTTTGTTCCTGGCTTCTAAGTGTTATATTTCAATTGCTTATGTCTAAAGTACGTGAAAAAATGACTTCATTAAGCACAAACTTTGCTTACACAACAACAGCACGAAGAAAACTCGTTTTTTGTGAAAATAGAACGATTTCTTTTTCATTTTCGTCATTATGATCGGGTAAAAACAAAAATTGCACAAGGAATAGACAAACACAGTCGGAAACCACTCAACAAGGTTCAGAAATGTGTAGATTTTCTAGATTTACGATTGTACTGTGAATCACTCTCTCAGTTCAGTTTATAAATGTATAGTCCCCAACACAGTATGCGTATAGGAGACTTTGGTATTATGATGTCCATTGATATAAGAGATCGTGCTACAGTAAGAGGTCATATGAAGAGGGAGCGCGGGACGCTGCTACGACGTCCGGAAGAAGACGGAGATGGATCGATGGCAGGCATGAGGGGAAGGAGTACGAACGAACGGCGGCAGTGGTAGGATCGGGGTGCCAGGGAGGCCGCCAAGGCCAAGGGAGGGCAAGCACAGAGGGTGAAGGGTGGAGGGCCTAGCAGTGACCAGTAGGGCGGGGGGGGGGGGAGGGGAACGTACCTAATTAGATAAAAATCCTTCAGGACCACATTAAAAGTCGAGGAGGGCCGGGTAAAAGCTATAAACAATCAAGAATGGACCCATAAAACAAGGAAGGGAAATAAATGGTACAGTGAGGAAGGGAAAGTCATTCATGAAAACGGATACCCAGGACACAGGGGTCAACTGAAGGTATGAGTCTTGTGGAGGGGATGGTCAGTCATGGAAACGTATACCCAGGCCCCGTGGGGTCGACTGAAGGTATTGAGTCATGTGGAGGGGATGGTCAGTCATGGAAACGGATACCCAGGCCCCGTGGGGTCGACTGAAGGTATGAGCCATGTGGTATGGGATGTCAATCATGAAAACGAGTACCCAGTATCCAAGGGATCAACTGAGGTATAAGTCATGAGGTGAGAAAAGTCAGTAGTGGTATCTAATACCCAGGACACAAGGATCAACTGAAGGTATGAGTCATGTGAGGGGAGTGGTCAGTCATGGAAACAGATACCCAGGACCCATGGGGTCGACTGGAGGTATGAGCCATGTGGTATGAGAGCAAGGTAGCTGAGCGGTATAAGTCAGGACGTGGTAGTAATACCCAGGACCCAATGGGTCAGCTGAGGGTACAATCCGTGTAGTAGTAGCTGAGTGGAAACATGTCACTTAAGTAGAGCATACCCAGGACCCGAGAAGGTAGAGTCGAACCCAAGGCCCATGGGCCAGGTGGGGGAATAGGTTACAAACAGGTAACTGAGTGGGGATAGTCATCATTAGTAGTTGTAAGACAAAGGAACCCAAGACGAGTTCAGGGGAGAGAACCGGCCAGGCGGTTGGGTCTAAAGGTGTACAGACACTCATCAGCGGTAGGTGCACACCGAGGTCATGAATAGCAGTCCAAAGTTAGTCGACAAGGAGGTGGCTACCAGGTCGGCCATGGAGTTCAGATGCACGTCGCGGCAGGCAATCCTAACCGCGGAGAAGTCAGGCTCCAGGGCCAGACACTCAAGGACACAGTGGTCGTGTGCTTTTATACTTGTACAGCTACTTTTGAAACGTTCAAGAATGTTCTAGAAAGTTCTGAGAGTTTCTCGAAAGTTCTGGAAGTTTCTTGAACGTTCTAGAGTGTTCAGGAGAATTGTAGAAACATGTGGACAACTCTAGCAGTTCAGGGAGGAAGCTCGGCATTGAATGCAAATCGATAATTTTCTCGAACACACGCGATTTTCCAAATGTCATTGTCCCGGTCACAGAAGCAAAGTTTTTCTGGAATAACAGCGATTTCCTTTCTGTTCTAGACCTAACGGGTTAGGAAAACACACTTTCAACCCAGGAACAGAACAAAAGTGAAAATTTGTTACATAGTGAAATGTTTGCTTAATGCCGAATTTTTCTTTTCGATTTTTACTGACACCAGCTAATAATTTATTTTTGGGCTATGGGGAGAAAAAGAGGGTCACGCACTGACCTATCCAGAGGTACACTGTAACAACCTCAGACCTTTCGGTTCTCAGTTCAAAGCTTTAACCACTGAGCTACCGCCCAGTTCTTAAAGTAAATGGCAAAAGTCTATCCTTCAATAACAGCTCTAATTCTATACAGTAGCCTATATATCAACTTAAAATATTGTAATTGAAATTATAAAAACAAAATCAGAGGAAATTCTGAGCAATAGTAAAGTTGTTTCATTAGTTGAATTAAACTAAAAGTGTCAGTGTACTGCACACACGTACTGAAAATCTTGCAAATGCAACCTTGGCCATTTATACGTTTTGGTTGTTTCCGTGTGTGTGATAAACCCAGTTTTTCCACAGAAACCCAGATGTCCAATATGCATGTGTAAAAACCCACTGGTATCAAATGAACCCACTATTTCATAGCGCAATTTCTCCTTTTGTTTTTGTCAAAAATGAAAACGGTTGTGACAGATAACCTTACAAGAGGCTATTGTATCCGTTGAGTGAATAGGAATGGTCTGTAATGAAGGGAAAGGATGGAACCCAGTTTGCCTTGTTTTGAACATAAACCCACTATTATAGTTTTGAACGTATGTGTGGGTGTGTGTGTGTGTGTGTGTGATATAGAAAGAGATGGAGATCGAAATATAAATAAAGATATTGACTAATTCGAAACGTAAATCTAGTTGTGCACACGGAAATTCATTTATTTACAAAAATATGCTTCGATTGATTTCAACATAATAATTAGGGTATGTAATAATTATACTCTCTCTCTCTCAGTCTTCTCTCTCTCTCTCTCTCTCTCTCTCTCTCTCTCTCTCTCTCTCTCTCTCTCTCTCTCTCTCTCTCGTATTTAAAAAAAGGTGAACAAGGCAACTTTCTGTGATCACAAATGAAACCATCCTGCAATCAACACTATATATTTCATTCAAATTGACAATACATTCAGTGAGTCTTGTGACAAAATAAAAGATTGGCATCTATATTTTATATTAGAATATTCTGCCACAACCTAATTTAATTATAACAGGATACGAAGTTGAGGAATTACAGACACAGTTCGGTGAACAGCAAATAACAAGCCGCTGAAATTTTACTTTTCTCATACTGTCTTTTCTTTTTTCTTTTTTTTAAAGTAGCCTTGGAGTTAACAATTGCAGAGAACATGACAATAGTGAGCTAATTAGTGCGGCAAATCAAGTTGGGTTACTTAACAAACATCACATTAATCACGTTTATACCAAGACTTTGCAGTGCACCAGAATCGTTTTAAATCTAGATCTAGACAGAGGATGATATATGACAGCAAACGGCCAGAGGGCACCCCTTTTTAGTTCTACTGTGGCTTAATTGACACTGACAATGACAGTAGTGAGTAGGCGTACTTTTTATTGATACTGAACTAAATTCAAGTTAATTATCACTAAGTATATGCCTACACACAACCTTTATTAATTCCTTGGGCTAATCCAAACCGTTTCTTACACGAAACATCACCTTAGTTCCAATCCGTCTTGTATCATTGATAACCATTCATTGACAGGTCTTGGTCATCATAATTCATTCATATCATGATTCTTGTCTGTCAGAATAGATCTACAATTTCTTCAAGAACTTACCGTTCTTCTTCCTTTGGGAAACGAAAAAAACTCTTCCCCTTGCATGCAGCCTTTAATCGTGCATTTGTGCAGTTCAAAGTTGCACAGTGGTCACCGTAACTGCTCCTGCGATTTTTTTCCCCCCTCTCCATCAGATCTTCGCTCTGTGAAGCAGGCCTTTTCACACATGTTACAATCAAGTCGCATAACTCTTGACGCGTCATCACACCAATGGCGTCACTGCGCGGTCTATATATTCCTGGTCTATGATGCAACGTACAGTATATAAAAATTGCGGCTAGGCGATTTCTGTTCTGACTTGTCTCAAAAGAAAGGAAACGTTATGTTCGAAATGATCCCCTAACTTTTTTTTTCTTTTTCTGTGTCTCATTCCTTTGGTTCTTTGGTTCTCTTTCTTTTTTCTTTCTTGCCCCTAATTATTATATTTCTTCTTCATTTTGTACCTAGTTCTTCCTCTCCAGTAGCTCTGTTGTGGCCTCTCCATTGTTGTCCCTTGTTTCGTACACCTTTCTCTGATTTTCCGCCTCGTCTACCTTCCTATTTTCAGACTTGTCTGGAAATACTTTGAAGTAGTTGGAAGTCAGAACGAGCCAAATGTGTGCGCTGCCTGCACGACATACATCAAGAACCAGGAATAAGATTTTGTTCACACTTAATGAGAACATTACCAGGGTTAGCGGCCAGCTTTACGAACCATGGAATCGCTGGGCTCCAATATGTAATAAACACGCTATTGTCTATATTTTACAAATAAAATAAGATAAAATAAAATAAAGAAAAATGAATTAAAAACTATAAGTGCAAAACCTATCAACTTGCAATACTCCACATGAAAACGAGTGCCCAGGAAAACTTAAACGAAACGGTAGCATTAAAAAGCAAAAAAATACTGACTTCGATTTTGTGATGATCATGACCTTGAGGTGACCTTGAGCTTAGGCTCCAAATGGACGCTCATATAGGATCAGATAAACTACAGCCACTTGTATCATGCCCAAAACAGTAGCCTTGTGATATCCGAATGGCCTTAACATTCAGTGATCTTGACCTTGGGATGACCTTGACATTCACTTGACCTCTGATGCTCATGTATAATCAAATAACCCAATGTGGATGCATACGATGGGTCAAATATAGAGTCATGTACGATGATATTTGTTTTAGTTTTGTCAGGCGTATAATGACTTGTTAGGTCTATACTGACTTAGTACAGAATTTATGTTTGTTTGTTTGTTTTAATGTCTTTTTCACCGAAATGATAGGACAAAAACAAAAACAAATAAAAACAAAACAAAAAATAAAAATAAATAAATTGGAAAAAACAAAACAAAACATAATTATGATCCAATAACATCGACGATTCTCATAGATACTGACTAACTGAAGAACCAATGAAGGTCTTTGCTAAACTAATGCATACACCAAAACTAATATTGTCCAAAGACGTAACATTATTAGGCAAACTATTACGCAGTTGATTGCATTCAAATAAAACATGTTTCAAAGAAAACATTTCATTACATATACATTTGACGTTCGTACAATATTTAGTTCTTATGGAATTTAGATATATTCTATAAGCCATCGTCACAACAGTTCTGGGAATGCCAATATGTTGGTCAAAGAGTTGATTAAAATGACATTTAGTTTTAACTTCCTTTTCAGTTAAAACATGCATCTCTTTAACTGACAGGGGTATATTTAATTTTACTGCATTATTATTTTCGGCACCACTTTTTGCAGCTCGGTCAGCCCAGTCATTAAAGAGAAAACCACAATGAGAAGGAACCCAACAAAAGTTAACTTCTGTTCCATTAATTATAATACTATGAATCAAGTTCTTAAGTTAAAAAATAATTTCGTTTCTTTCTTTACTGTTATTATATTTTAGAGCTTCTAAAACTGATTTTGAATCAACACAGATGACTACACTAGAAAAATGTAATGGGAGATTTATAATTCTATTTAAAGACATCAGTATTGCTATCAATTCTGCAGTGAAAATGGACTATCCTTTTCCTAAATAAAATGATTCTGCAATTTTAAAGTCAGGAATAACAAAACCTGCTCCCGCATTACCATTTTCTAAGACCGATCCGTCAGTATATATCTTAAGTTGTGCTGAATACTTTTCATATAAATGATTACGAACATCAATTATAATTAAACCTGGGTTATTATACTTAGTTTCATTTGTTAAAAGAATGTCAAAGTTAGCATTTTCAAGTTCCCATACAGGTATTGGTGACACTATGTTCTTATTACATACAAAATCTGTTTTTTCAAGATGTTTCGGAATTGTCATATGTATAAGTTGCTATCGTTTGAAAACATTTAATTTTTTGTGAATGTTTAGGATAAGATATATCTGATCTTAAATATAGTTCATCATGCGTACTATTATCTACTGCATTTGCTCCTATAACATACTTCACGCATGATAATTTTCTCAAATCGTCCAAAGGCATAACTCCAGCTGTTTCATACGTTCGCATCGTTTTAGTGTGTACAGGAACTCCAAGAGCCAATTTGATAGCCTTACTGTCTAAACTCTGTAGTTTTTAAATATAGCATATAGGGGCAGAAAAATAAGCCTCTTGGCAGTACGTTAATTTAGATCTAACAAGCGCACATGCTAAATGTACTAGAGATTTAGGGTCCTGTCCCCAAGGTTGTTTGATGATAATTTTTTTTAATAAATTATAACTTTTGAAAGCTTGTTGAATTAAATATTCAATATGTTTTTTCCAATGTAATTTATGGGTACAATATACACCTAGGAATTTAACTTCTTTTACATATTTTAATTCCTCATGTTCAATGTAAATTTTAGGCAGTTGTCTATGTTCATGACCATTAGTAAATAAAATCATACTAGTTTTTTCTTTAGATAGTTCCAATCCATTTTGATTAAAAAAATAAGTAATATTATTTATTTCTAGTTGGTATAATTTTGCAACATGTTTAATTTCATAGAGACGTTTTTTGTCTCAAAGATACATTTATCCAAAGGGCAATATCATCAGCGTATTGAACAATCGATATTCGTTTGCTTATAACTCTTGGTAAATCATACAATAAGATATTAAAAAGAAGCGGTGAAATTACTGACCCTTGTGGAATTCCCATATCTATAGTGCGATGAGTAGAATATGAATTTCGAACCTTCACGCTCATTTTACGACCTTTAAGAAAGGTTCTGATGTAATTATAAATATATCCAGATAATCCTATCTGTTTCAACTTGTACAATAGACGAGCATGCCAGACCCTGCCATACACTTTTTTATATTAAAAAATGTAGCCAAAATGCTTTTTCTTTTGGCAAATTGTCTCTTGATGTGAGTGCTTAATTTTACTAAATGATCTACTGTTGATCTGCCTTTTTGAAATCCTGCCTGGTTATTTAGGATGACATTATATTTACAACAAAACTAAGACAGTCTTTCCAATATAATCTTCTCCATTACTTTACTTACATGAGATGTTAAAGAGATAGGTCTGTAACTTGATGTTTCAGCTCGAGGTTTACCAGCCTTTAAAATGGGTATTACTAGAGAAGACTTCCATATATCAGGCAAAACTCCTCTTTTCCAGCATGTTTGAATAATTATAAGCAGAATACGAATCCATTCATCAAGAAGATGATTTAATAACGTATACGACATGCCGTCAAGTCCTACAGCAGAGTTTTTTGAACCAAGAGAAAATAAAGCATCTTTAAGTTCTGCTAGAGATATCTTTGAATTAATAAAAATAGAATTGTCTAGACAAGAATCTTCATACTGCTTTGTAATTTCCATAATTTTTCTAGTTTGTAAAATATTACATGACAGACTTGTAGAATTACTTTCATTTGAAAAAAACATTTACAAATTCTTCTGCTTTCTCCTTGGGAGAAGGAACAGTATTATTAACTAATTTAATAGGACACTGTGGTAAGTTAAAACAATTTCTCATTTCAGCAACTTTTTTCCAAGTCTTAAAAGAATCTTGTGAACTAGAAATTTCATTGAAACAAAACGTGGACCAAAACTGTCTTTTTTCAGCAGCTATTATTTTGTTACATGTTATTTTTGCTTTTCTCATATCATTAAAATATTGGTCTGATCGTGATTTTAACCAATTTTTATACGCATGTTTTTTCTGTTTTACTGCTGCTTCACAAACCTCATTCCACCATACATTACCATTGCGAGATTTTTTCTTTGCTGATCGTTTTTGAGGAATAGAACTACTAGCAGCTAAATGAATTTTTTAAATAGAAGTTGAATACATATTATTTACGTCATCATCATGCACAAAATCTGTATTATAAGACATTAATACACTTTTAAATAAATCCCAGTTCGCACGATTATAAACGTACTTTGGAATAACATCAACATCTGTTTGAGTGTCAATATTATTATTCAACGTTGTAACAATAGGCAGATGATCGCTGCCCAGAGAATCAGTCTGAATATCCCACTCACAGTCAATGGCTAAAGTAGATGAAACAAATGTCAAGTCAATAGCTGATGGTCGATGAGATGAAACGTCAGGTATACGGGTGACTTGACCATCATTTAGCAAGATAAGTCTGGAATTTAAAACAGTTTCAACAAATGACATATTTGTTGTATGTAGACAGTCTGTGTCCCATATCGGCGAATGTGAATTTAAATCACCGTTAATTATCCAGTTTTCGGTGTCCGGAATAGCTTGAATCCAGTCAAAACTGTTGTTACAGAATTTATTCAGCCAAGTGACAACATACATTGCACAAGGAAATTGCCCCAATGCAATGTTGGTAAAACAGTCACACACTCAACCACGACAATGGCTCCTAGATATTTGAAGCTATGCACTGTGTTGAGGGATTGGTCTTGGACTTTGATGTTCATGTTGATGTCTTTGGTGTTATTGATCATCATTTTGGTCTTCTCTGCAATTATTTCCATTCCATAGGTTTTGGAGGTGGTGTCAAACCTCTGTACAAGCTGTTCAAGTTCTTGTTCCTCCTCAGCCAATCCATCAATGTCATCCGCAAAACGGAGGTTGGAGATTGCTCTACTCCTATGCTGACTGTGCCTTCGTGATCTGCAAGGTCATCTGACATGATGCGCTTTACGAAGATGTTAAAGAGTTTTGGATAGAGTAGGCATCCTTGACGCACATCTGTTATTGTTCTGAACCAGTTCTCGATGGCGCTGTTGTGGAGGACTTCACTGGTATCATTGTCATACAGGCTTTTGATGATTTTAATAGACGGATGTTGTACACTCTCATGGTTGCCCACAGAGCTGCATGCCAGACTCGGTCAAACGCATGTCTACAAAGACATGCAGTAGATGTTGGTGCTGTAGGTATTTCTCGCAGATTATTCTGAGGTTGAAAATCTGTTCAGTGGTACTTCGCCCTGCCCTGAATCCCGCTTGCTTTTCAGCTGACCTGTTCAGCTTGGGGTTTCAATCTGTTGAGTATTATTTTCAGAAGGACCTTGCTGGGATGACTGATGAGGCTGAAGGTGCGGTAATTTTCACACTCCTGAAGGCTACCCTTTTTGGGAAGAGTGATGACAAGCGATTGGGTCCATGGTGTAGGCCACTCCCTATTCTGCCAGATCTGGTTACAGATAACGGTGAGGGCGTCAATCATCGCTTCCCCTCCGTCTTGCAGCAATTCCGTGGGTATGTTGTCCACTCCCGCTGACTTCCCCTTCTTTAATGATTGACCTGCCCTGCTGTCTCAACTTCCTCTCGGAGAATTGGGAGGGTTTCTTCCTCTTCTCTGTTATGGGGACATGCTAGAACTGATGGGTCTCCGGTTGGTTTGTGGTTGTAAAGGTCAGAGCAGTATTCTGTCCATCTGTCCAAGACTTCTTGTTCTTCTGTAAGGCATATGCCAGGCTTGCTTTGGATCGTGGAGATCTTGGGCTGTTTAACACTTGTCAGCCGCTTCACGGTCTGGTAGGCTTTCCTGCTGTTGTTCTTGGTCAGGCTGTTCTCTATTTCCTGGCATTGCTCTTCTATCCAGTTTTCCTTTGCTGTGCGCATGCCTTTTCGGATGTCATTGTTGATTTTTCGGTAGGCATCAGTTCCCTGTGAGATGTTCTTTTTCTTTTTCATCTGTCTTCGTTTATCGTACAGGTCGAAAAGTTCAGGTGTGATCCACGGTTTCTTCTTTGGGTGGTGCTTGCCAAGGATCTCAGTAACGGCATCTGTCACAGCTGAGTTGAAGTTGGTGGTCATCGTGTTGACATCTATTTCACCAGCTTCCAAAATGAGCAGTGGTGCAAATTTCCCTCCAATTGTGGCTTGAAATATTTGTGCTACCACCAGGTCTTGCAGTTTGTCCAGGTCGAACTTCATTCTGGTGCACTTTGCTGTGTTTACTCTTTTCAAGTGGAGCCGAAAGAATATCATCACGAGATCGTGGTCACTTCCGATGTCTGCTAGTGTGGTAGGTTTCACGCTCCTGAAGGTTACCCTCTTTTGGGAAGAGTGATGACAAGGGACTTGGTCCATGGTGTAGGCCACTCTACACTCTGCCAGATATTGTTACAGATAATGGCGAGGGCGTAATTCGTCGCGTCTTCTCATGCTTGAAGTAATTCTGCGGGTATGTTGTCCACTCCCGCTGACTTCCCCTTCTTAAGCGATTGCACTGCTGCCTCAACTTCTTCTCGGATCTTTGGGAGGATTTCTTCTTCTTCTTCTGTATTCTTGGGATATGCAAGAACTGATGGGTCTCCGTTTGGTGGGTGGTTGTAAAGGTCAGAGCAGTACTCTGTCCATCTATACAAGACTTTTTGTTCTTCTGTAAGGCACATGCCATACCTGCTTTGGATCGTGGTGATCTTGGGCTGTTTAACACTTGTCAGCCGCTGCACAGTCTGATAGGCCTTCTTGCTGTTATTCTTGTTCAGACTGTTCACTATTTTCTGGCATTGCTTTCTATTCAGTTCTCCTTTGCTGTGCGCATGCCTTTTCGGTTGTCATTGTTGATTTTTCGGTAGGCATCAGTTCGATGTGAGGTGTTCTGTTTTTAAAAAAAAAAATTTTTTTTAATCTCTCTTCTTTGTCTTTGGGGTGGCCTCGTGGCGCAGTGGATAAGTCGCCGGTTTCCTATGCCGAAGGTCGCGGGTTCGATTCCCGCAAGGGGCGAACGTATGTGACTTAGGTACGAGACTATTGAGGTCACCGAGGGTTTTCTCCGGGCACTCCGGTTTCCTCCCTCCCTTCAATAATGGTACAGGACGCAGTCAATATAAAAATTTCAAAAATAAAAATTCCAATTTATTTCCGTCTTCTAATAGCGATCTCCCTGCCTTTACCCCAATTTTTTGAGTGATGGATGTGTATTTGGTGTGTGTGAGGGTGGATGAGACAAGTGAGCGTGTATGTTGGTATAGATCGCCGCGCTTTGAGCCTGATTGATTTGGGGAAAGGCGCGTATATAGCATCCTGTATTATTATTATTATTATTATTATTATTATTATTATTATTATTATTATTATTATTATTATTATTATTATTATTTGCCACACAGGTACAAAAGTTCAAGTGTGATTCAGGGCTTCTTCTTTTGGCGGTGCTTGCCAAGGATCTCGGCGGCATCTGTTACAGCTGAGCTGAAGGTGGTGGTCATGGTGTTGACATCTACTTTACAAGCTCCAAAAGGAGGCTTTGAATATTTTTGCCACTTCCGGGTCTTGCAGTTTGTCCAGGTCAAACTTCAGTCTGGTACACTTTGTTTGTTTACTCTCTTCAACAGGAGCCGGAAATACATCATCACGACATCGTAGTCATTTTCAATGTCTGCTCCTGGAAAAGTACGCTTCCTGCTAATGTTGAAGCTAGATCGGAAGCGTTTCTTGATCATGATGTTGTCACTCTGGTTGTGATGTTCCACGCTGGAACTGTACCATGTCCACTGTCTGGATTTTTTGTGGGGACCAAGCAAGTCCGCCAGTATCAGATTGTTGTATCTGGCAAACTCCAAGAGTCTTAGACCTCTGTCATTTATCTCGTTGTTGCAGTGGGGTCCACATGTGTCTCCCCAGTTGTGGCACGAATCATGGCCAACCTTGGCATTCCAGTCGCCTTGTACTATTACTATGGCCTTCCTCGGCACTTGGTCAAAGACAGCTTGCAGATGTTCATAGAAATCCTCGACTTCGCTGTAGTCATAGTCTGATGTTCAAGGATGGGCAAGTAGCGAGAGTAGCGACTACATTTTGTAGTTTCGCTACTATTTGGAGCTATTTGTAATGATCCAAACTACATATTGTAAAAAAAAGTAGTTGTAAAGCAGCGAACTACTAATTTGTCAGTAGCGAAGTAGCGAAAATGTGTTTTTCGCTACGCTACTTTCCTTGCCGTGTGACTTGCACTTTCAGTCAAGCCGAAGCGAGTGCTGTGTCGCGCAAGATTAATCGCTCACTTAGCGAACGGAAGCATGATTGTGATAGGCTGAAAGCAAAAGCCAGCCACGTGACATTCAAAAGCGTGCGTCAGTCATCTCAGAGGGGCCGGGTAGCTCAGTTGGTAGAGCGTCTTACTAGTAACCGAAAAGTACCTGGTTCGAATCCCGGATTGGCCAATGTGTGACCATATTATTTTCCCTTTACCATCAACTGGTTCGCTGGTGTCAGAATAATGTGACCAGTAGTCGCCTATATGCTTCAATGTCGTGTGACTATAATCTACAGTTACACTTTTTTTTTCTCAGTCTTTGTTCGGGCAAATCAAGCACAGAACGCACAAATTTTAGACCGCAGAAGATGGAGAAACTTCCAACTTTGTTTAAACCATATGTAGAAAAAACCATTTTTCATTTCAAAGAAGAAACGGACCAATGCAATCTAAGAAAGGTTTTTAAGGAAGTGTCAGTGTTTTCTTGATTCATTGAATGATTAGTTGGACTGCAGTCTGTGTGTATTTATTTTGTTAAAACTAATTTGGCCCATTTATTCTCAACTGCCTGTACAGCCTTATGGCTGTATTTATGTTTTGTATCAGACATAACAGAATACATATAACTTTTTTTTTCTATTTGGGACTTTTATGATTAATTTATTATTATTAATATTTTTTTGTATTTTGCAAATGGTATATTTATACCATACATAATGTATTACGTGTGCTCCTATATAATGATCTTGACTTGCAATGTTATCAATAACACATTTTGTAGTCTAAGGAACTATTTTGTATTTTGTTTTTGTTTTTGTAATCTGATGAAGAGCATATATCATTAAAAGTATTTCTGTATTTGTTGTTTTTTCTTGTCTTTTTAAAAAATTTACTTAGGCTACATTTAAAAAATATTTAGCAGTCCCAGTTGTGATTACAGTTTAAAAACAAAAGTACTTTGAAAAGTAGTTAGCTACTTTTTTTTAAAGTAGCGTAAAATGTAATTGTAAAGTAGCGAACTACTTTTTTAGACTAATGTAACTGTAGTGTAGCGGACTACTTTTCAAAAGTAGTTTGCCCATCCTTGTTGATGTTAGGGATGAATGATGGTGATGTTGAAAGGGGCTTTTCTCAGACGGATGGAAATATGTCTACTGGAGACTGGGCGAGTTTGGCATGTCGAAATTGCGAATTTTCGGGTTGACAATTATGCAAATACTGATGAATTCCGCTAGAAAGATTTTTTTTGCACTAACTCGGCGCGTTAAAAAACGATTTTACTGTTTCTTTTCAGAGTTAGACACGATGTTGATCTTTTGGATAATAATAACTGTGAAATTCCAAGGTAAGGCTGCTGCGCTCCCTTGTCATCGCCATCTTCCTATACGCTTGCGAAACATGGACCATCGCAGCAAATCTAAAACGAAGAATACAAAGCACGGAAATTAGATGTAAAGAAGACTTCGGGCATTTCCTATTACACAAGCCATCGGACAACACGATGGCATGCTAACAGTGTTGAAGAAACGGAAACTCCGATGGTATGGCCACATCCCCAGAGCATCAGGCCTTTAAAAGACCATCCTGCAAGGCACGGTGCAAGGAGGCAAAAGAAGAAGGCGACAGAAAAAGAGTTGTTATGACAACATTCGAGAATAGACTGGCTTGACACTGAGCGAGGCCATGAGGGTTGCTGAAAACAGAGAAAGATGGAGTGTGCTGGTTAAACGATCATCTGTGGTGTCCCAACGACCTTTGAGTTACTGGATAGGATAGGATAGGATAGGACCTGCGACATGACGAACACTTGGATTATGAATGCGCTGAATTATGCGCAAATTGAAGTATTCAGCTGCCTTAATTCCAAATTGGTAACATTTTAGTATGTTTGTAAATACGTCTGTGTTGATTGTGTTTTTGGTGAAAAACAAGCACTTAGTTAAGATGCATTGTAATTAGTATAATTCTTCGTCTTCTGCTTATTATTATTATTATTATTATTATTATTATTATTATTATTATTATTATTATTATTATTATTATTATTATTGTAGTAGTAGTAGTAGTAGTAGTAGTAGTAGTAGTAGTAGTAGTAGTAGTAGTAGTAGCGGGGTTGTTGATGTTTATCTTGACGTTCTCTTCACAGATGCGCTGGTCAGTGCTAGCTGGGTGCTTGGTACTATTGGTCAAGACCAGTACTGCCAGGAACTCACCAATGCAATCATTTGGGTTTCAATGTAAAACCGAACAAAGCATTCACCTGTTTGACGCTTATTACGATAGAAAAAGCGGAGACAGATTATACAACTTCGCCTGTGCCTACACGCCAATTGCAGGAAAGGAAACTTGCAGATGGACTGGTATGATCTATCAATCTATCTGTCTATTTATATGTCTATCTATCTGTCTATCCATCTGTCTATCTATCAATCTATCTATCTATCTATCTATCTATCTATCTATCTATCTATCTATCTATCTATCTATCTATCTATCTATCTATCTATCTATCTATCTATCTATCTATCTATCTATCTATCTATCTTTCTTTCTTTCTATCTATCTATCTATTTATTTATTTATCTATCTGTGTGGACCCTATAAACATTATCTATGTCTGTCTGTCTATCTATCCCTCTGTCCGTCTGTCAGTTTTTAAAATAATCAATGGCCACCAGTTAAAAAGAACACAATGTTTTACAGTACTAGACATATAAAGTGATACATGTTTTAACATCGATAACAACTTTTTGCAACACACACGACCAAGACAATAAGTATCAGAACGATAGCCAAGTCCTTCTTCAACAATGTCAGAGAGTTAGATAGTTTAGAATTATGCTGCTCGTCTCATTTCCCACTCTTTTAAGTTCGATCATATTAAGCATTTCCTTCAATCCTTGCATTGGCTTCCTTTTCAGCAAAGAATTAACTACAAGGCTGCATCCTTCTGCTTCAAAATCAATGAATCTACTGCTACCAGCTTTCTGACCTAGTACACCGTTTGACAGCTTCACTTCTCTTCTGATTATTGAATCTTTAAAATTAATCGCACGCGCACCAAAACATACGTCAACGTGCATCCTCTTTTACCGTCCTCGCTACTTGGAATCAAGTCCCTCACTCCATCAGGCACTCTCAATCTTTGCAGACTTTTAAAACTAATCTTAAGGCACATGTGTTCCCTCAGTGACTCACCATCCATCTTCGATCAGCTAATCAGTATCATTGCCTTCTCTCTCTTTCTGTGTGTGTGTTTGTGTGTGTGTGTGTGAGAGAGAGAGGGAGAGAGTATTTGGACAATAGAACATGCTCGGAAATACGAAGGGGAATCAACTTTTGCCAGCTTGCCCGCATGTTGCGCAAGAGTTGTCTATATTGAAGGAGACATCTTTTTTAAACGAACACAGTTTCCCGCCTACAATTTCTGCCATTTCTCCATCAACTGGAATGTTGATTTCAGTTGCAATTCTAGCTAGCTTCGCTAGTTCGGTCTTGCACTGCCAGGCAACTACCACCTCCTTTTCCCGAAGAAAAGATTGCAGCTAGGGGTAGCTTTCATAGTGTTTTGTGACCAATGTCCGCCCAGATGGCTAGAGAGTGAATAAAGAGGGTTTAAACCCCACATCCGTAGATGGGTGAAATTTAAATGAAATATACCCTTTTAAACAACAAAAAAAATTACAACCATTCTTCAATTATTTGAGGCACATCAAACTGAAAACACTACACATTGATGTCCGTGGGAATGATCTATTGTTTAACAAGATAGTCACGAGTAAATAACGAAAATGAAAAGATACCAAGCAGTTTATCAACATTTGAAAGATCCATCTTTCCCAATTCAATAGGTTTTATTTTAAAAAGAGATTTTCAATCATAACGTAAGCTGTATTTAGGCCAAACTAAGACAACACTATGGTATCAAGATTTACAATTGTTTATTCATATGGTACACTCATTTTTATATATCATAAAAATAATAATAAATTATTGCTGCATTGAAAACAAATCCAATGATGGCTTCAATAATGAAGATGATTCCATTTCTTTCTCTACAAGTAGTTTTGTGGGTTTCTGTTTATTTTTCCCTTGGCGGTATTTATATATTATGTACCCACTTGCACCTACTACACCGGCTATACATAAATAATATATCTTATTTGAAGATTGTACTGGTTGTATTGGTTCTTCTTAGTTTGTTGTTAATGTTTGTTGCGTTAATGTTTCTTATTTTAGCTGTGCTGATTCCTTATTTGTTAATATGTTTGTTTTTGTTTGTCTGTTCCATCTGTGTAACTTGTTAAATTCTGCTAACGTCTTTCCAGCTGCAATTCTTCCTAGGCTCTTTCGTTTAGTCACTGTCACTAGGTTCGGTTGGTTCTCCGAATTCTTCATCTCCATCTCCATCTCCGATTGGAAGAGTCCATTTTTAATAGCAGAGAAATTTATGTGTTGAAAAGTAATTAGCCTTGTTGAAAATGGTGCCAACAAGCTTCCAAACTTATAATATAGATTTCTTGATACCTCACTAATCCCATTGCCAATAACAGGATCTTGAATCAAATCATCAAATAAATCATTCTCACAATCTAGAGTAACAAAGGTCGACACAGCTTTGGTATATAACTTCACAATCGGATGCCCTAAACTTTTAACCATTAAAGCTCCAAGGACTTTATCATATTTATTATGTAATATAATGATCTCTTTGGGCCTCAATCTTTGTACTTGTTCAGCTGTTAAGTCAACACCGAGATTACATTACATTACATAATTGTTGCTTTAGGTCCAGCGGACTCTTTTGAGCCAAATCAGGACCGGACAACCCCCAATCCGCATAAAAGATCTGCTGAAACAACCCTAGTGGGAAAACTGAATGCCCTACACCAGCCAGTCACTTTACAATAAAGACATCCCACACATGGGACGGCTGAGGCTTTACCCCAACTAATCGAACCCCCGTTTACAAAAACAAAATAGAATACAAACATCATAAATTATCAACAAAACACATACATATAAAATGCCTACATTGCTAAATAATAACATCATAGGAAGCCCTAGTGACCACCTGGCAGAAAGCGTCCAACATTCCCAAGCTGATCCAACAGACATCATACACGAACAAGGAGTCTTGTCCCGGAAGAGTTTTCAAGAAAAAAGGTAGATGACTGGTATAGCGAAGAAGACGATAGTATAGCAGATTGATAGAACAGAGCAGGAATGAGAAAGAGCAAATGAGAAAGACAGTGACAGTGGGAATTTAAAGCACTAAATTTCCAGAAAGTGGGGATACTATTTATACTGAAACCCCCGGCACCCCAACAGGGGTACTGTTGCCGCAGTGAATAGGTCATGCCTACAAAGTCAAGACAGGTTTTCAACTGGGGCTTTCACTTTTCCCTTTATAGGTTAGAACAATCTACAGTGGCAAGATTGCTCATGACCCCAAGGGGTAACACCGAGATAATACTTTGACTTTCCGGAAGCTACTAATGCAACAAGCCTGTCTATTTTCTCTGCATAGCTGTCAACACCTGTAGCTGTGACATTAATAGCTTCTTGCGTTAAAAATTAATCACAATTCATTTTAAATACAAAACAAAAATACAAAATAAGTTTTAAAAAATGGCTGGCGCTGCAATGGTGCTCAGCTCTGCCGCTGTCCATGCCTTACCCTTTTCAGGATCAAATTATTTGTTTTCAAAACTAAACAGTAAAGAAGAATCAAAACGGCATAACTTAGCAATGGAAAAATTACAACAATGTCAGGCCAAATACGAGAAAAACAGACTAATGCAGCTCAATTTTGTTAATTAAAGAATGAAAGAAGAAGGCCATGCTGATAAAACATTCAAAGACATTGATGAAGCTTTGCACCAATATTATTTATTCACTGGCACAATACTACCTTCATTAAAACAGCCCATGTTATCTGACTACTACACACTTAACATTAAACCTACAATGTCAGAAACTGGAGAACTGATTTTAATTGTGTTTGGAATAACAGTAGTTTATTACCTTGTTAAACAAAATTCTAAATCTAAATAAAATATGACTTCATGTTTGTCTAGATTATATTATTCTCAATCTGGATATTGGAAAGTGATGACGGCAGTTGATAAACTAGTAGAAAAGACTGGCTTGTCAGCAAACACAGTTAAACAATGGTTATCAATGTAAGCTGTATGGCAAGTCTATCTTCTACCCCCTGGAAAAAATAATAAGACCAAAATTTGAAAACTCTAGACCAAATGACATGCACCAAATAGATTTGTAATATCTTCCTCATGACAAAATACAAAGAACGAAATACAGGTATGCCCTTACTGTTATTGATATAGCTACCAGGTTTAAAGACACTCATCCTCTTAGGACAAAAAATTCTGCTGAGGTTGCTCAAGCCTTAAATGCGATTTATTTAAGAGGGCCTCTTAAATTCCCTAGACTTATTCAATGATATGAGGAGTCTGAATTCAAATGAGCCGCTAACCAGCTTTTGTTAAAACATAATGTAACTGTAAGAACAGGAGTTGTTGGATTACACAGATCGCAGGGTATTGTAGAAAACTTTAATCGGCAACTGGCAGAAAAATTATACACTTATCAGTATTCAAAGGAGTTGAATACAGAAACCACTAATACAGAATGGGTTATTAGGGTACCTGGAGTTTCACCGGAAATGAATTCAGAAGTAAGCAGGATTAAAATAAGTTGAGGCTATTAAAAAGAAACAGACTGTTGTTACTGTTTCAAAGCCTGGTCTAACTTTGATGAACAAAACTGTTAAATACCTTTATCAGCCTGGAGAAGTTGATAATGATACTAGAAGAAGAGCTACAGACCCAGTGTGGTTATTAAGCATTTACCAAGTTGACAAAGCATTGTCTACTGATCCGCCTCTATATTATTTAAGGCCAAGAATCGTAGAACACCACAAAGAAATTTTGTAAAAGAAGAACTTCCACCCGAAACAGAACCATTAAGATTTCCTAATTAAGAAAATAAAAATGTCTAAAATTGAACGGACACAGTAAGGAGCTTGCCAAGTATATTAGAGGACCTTTCACCAATGTTTGCCATATTGGATGATGAATAGTGGACCACCTTTTTCACAGGCTTACCTACAAAATACATCTTTATGTATAATAACGATACTAAACAACACCAAATTAATAAAGAAATCAAATTTGCATGCCAAATAGAATTTGAAAAAGATTTTAATAGAATTGTTGAGTGTGGAAATTATAATAAAACTATTTTACTAGCATAAACATTTTACTTTGAGAGATTGTGGGGAAATTTTATTCGTAAAGTTCGTAAAATGAATCAACATCATGTTTGTAAATGCGAATGCAGTTTTCCCCCTAGTAAAATCATTTTAAGTTTTAAGTTTAGTTTATGATTATTATTTTTTTAAATTTAAAGTTTTGTTGTCAGTATAAAAATGATGGCAACAAAACTCTTTTGCAATCTCCTTTGTTTAAAGAAATCTTCCAGACATTACAACTTCCCATTCTCGACAGTCAAGATGTTATTAAATCTGTTTCTAATAACTACCCTTTTGTACTCAACAGTTTGAATTTCAAATCCCACGTTAAAATATGCATCCATGCTCAGGTAACCTTTATTAAACCCCGTAGTATTGATGAAACGATGACTGTATGGGTTTCTTCAAATCAAATTGAAGTGTTGAAATCTTCAGACCTAGACAATGCTTACTACAACATCTTGATCAAACAGTTACAAGGCAGTATAGAGTGCGCAAATATGAAAGGGTCAGGGTGGGCAGAAGGAACTTTAGAATCATTAGAACTGAACATTACAAAGTATAATCCAATCAAATGAAACTCTTATATCCCTCTTCCCAAAAGAAATTATTGACAAGAAGGCTGAATTGAATATTAAGAACTCGGATGAAAAAGGTTTTATGTGGCGTGTTCTGGCAAAATTATATCCTATTCAGTCTAAAGAACATCTTGTAAGAGTGTCACTGTATAAAGATAAAGTAACAACTTAAATCTTAAAGACATTAATTTTCCTGTTAGCCTTGACGCCATTGACAAAATTGAATTCCAGAACTCTCCTATAACAGACAATGTATATTTTTGGGACCCTGAATAAAAACTTATGCCTTTAAGAATCTCTCCTAATGCCCCATTGTTTTCAGACCACCATCACCACGTTGATCTTTTACTAATAACAGACCCGCAAGACCCGAGCATGCAACATTATACTCTGATATGAAACATATCTAGATTATTAGGACACACTTCATAACAAAAGTGCCAACAATATTTGTGCAGACTGTTTAACCAGAGTATCTAGTTTGCAAGTGGCTGACAAACATAGTAAAATATGCAAAAGCATAACAGATGTTCAAACCCATCTTGTGTTACCGAAGCCCGTATATTTTAAAAACATCAACAAACAATTCAAACAGCCTTATATAGTTTATGCTGACTTCGAATCATTGATTTTAAAATATCAAGGCCTGCAAGGATTTAGTAGGCCTAATTCATTCCTCACACACCTTCACGCAGTCTGCAGTTTCATGTATGTAGTTGTCAGAGCTGATGGACTACATACAGAGCCTGTGATTTACAGAGGGCCCGACGCAGCTCGGAAGTTCTTTGATGAGATGAACAAAATATACAAATTGTGTTTACTGCAGCTAGATAATCCGGCACCTATGATATTTACTGAATCTGACTCCAAAAATTTTTAAGCAGCTACACATTGCCATATTTGTAATAATGAGTTTGGCTCTAAGGACCAAAGGGTGAGAGATCATTGTCACATAACAGGGGCATTTAGAGGTGCAGCTCATCAGAAAATGCAAACTTAAACTATGAATCAAACATTTCTCTCTCCCTATTTTCATTCACAAATCTTCGAAATTACGACTCCCATTTAATCATGCAGCAGTGACAAACGCATACAGAGTGTCATGTATTGCCGAGACAGAAGAAAAATATAAAAGTTCACTCTGAATAAATTAATGTTTTATGACAGCTTTCAACATTTGTCTTCCAGTTTAGAAACACTTGCTAAGAACTTACCCAGCTATTTTATTACTAGTAAATATTTTTCAGACGTTATATTTATTTGGTAAGGTGTGTATCCTTATGAATACATGGACTCTTGGGAAGTGTTTGAAGAATTGGAATTACCACCTAAAGAAAACTTTATTCCTCACTCAGTAAAACATTTATTAGTGATTCCAATTACCAACATGCTCAGACTGTCTGGAATGTACTCGGATGTGAAAACCTTGACATATATTTAAAATCTGACTCTGTTCTGTTTGAAAAATACAGAACAAACGAGTTTACATAAGATAAGATAAGATAAGATACGATAAGTGTAAACTTGATGGGGTGTGTGTAAAGAATCAAGTGTGGGTGCATGTGGGTTTGGACTCTTCTAAGTGATGATGATGTGACAGAAGAACAAACAGAAGACCTGAAAAAGTGAAGTAACAAAGTAAGAATAACTTTCTCTGTTGACTTCCAAAGTACAAGTCCTCTTTAATTTTCATTAAACATATTTACAACAAATTCACTTATTGAGTTATTCAAATTTATACATTCTAAATTACTTTAACTCTATAATCATTAATCTCTTATTATCTTTCATTCTATTATTTACTTTACTACTATTCTAAATATTATGGAAAAACGACTAAGTATCACACATACCTGAAAAAGTGAAGTTACAAAGTAAGAATAACTTTCTCTGTTGACTTCCAAAATACAAGTGACTAATTTCTTTGTGCTAACCTCAAGTAAAAGCTACCTTGACAAGAACTCACTATTATAATAGACATTCAATAACTTCTACTGTTCTAGTCTAGTTCTAACTAGCCCTCTCTCTCTCTCTAATTTATATACAGGGTTACACTCTCCCCCCAGCAAAAAATGGCGTCCCGACATTTATCCAATATTAACAAACATTTCGGAGTCTTAGTAAATAACTTATCAAATCTCTTTTCTGTTATAGAGAAAGGAAACACCAAGTACTATTTACAGTTTAGTCACTGTTTTTTTTCTTCAGGAATACTTTAGCAAACCCTACACGTACTGTCCATGCATGTCTACACTGACCCTAGATGCATTGTCTCAAACAAACATTTGGTGTTTATTCAACTGCAACTACTCGGTGTCCAAAGCAATTCCATCATTTTACTCTGTTTTCCACAATTTTATATAAAACTTTAAAAATATGACAAAACTGTTTTGTGTTTTGGCCACAAAATATTTACAGATGCGCACTCATTTTATAGTCATTTCTCATTTTGGATCCACTATACTTTTTCTTCATCTCTGCTATCAGACTTCTGATACTATCTAGTGTGCTAATCTGATAACTGTCCACATGGTAATCGCCCGATGCCAACCAAGCTGGTGGCCGCCTCTCCCGACGTAGTCTCATCAGGACTGGTGAGGAGTCGGGGGAAGAGGTACGATCATTCACGCTCGAGGCCTCCTGGTCATCATCAACGACAGGCTCAGCAGGTTCTTCTTTTACCTCTGGTTCTGCGTCAATAACAATTGTGGTCTTCTCTGGTGCACCATTAGTCACAACATCTTCCTTGATGTCATGATCTTCATTGACGTCATTTACCACAACGTCATCACCTGGGTTTTGACCACCCTTGCCCAGGTCATCACTTGTATCTTCAGGTTCTTGCCGTTCTGGCTTAACTTCAGGCACCTGATCTGGCACCTGCTTTTGAATTCGGACTCATCCGGGCAGGGTTGTTGCAGTGCTCGGCCTCTGGTCTCTTCACTGGCGATGGGAAGCAGCAGGTTGCGATGAAGAGTCTTTGGCCGACCCCTCTTGCCTTCCTGCACTAAGTTGTAGACAGGAGCGTCCACCTACGGTTGCGAGGTCACCACGTAAACCTCTTCTGACCAGCGGTCATCCAGCTTCCCATGAGGAGTGACATTTCTGACCAAGACACGATCGCCTTTTTGCACATGGGTGCCCCGCAGATGGCGATCGTAATACTGCTTTTGAGTCTTCTGACTGTCTGTAGCATGCTGTTTGGCTGTGTCAAATGCGGACTGCAGACGTTGCTGTAGGTCTTTGGCATACTCTGAGTAAGATTTGGGATCCGTGGAATTGTGAGGCCGAGTCCCAAAACGAAGATCAACAGGCAAGCGAGGATGGCGGCCAAACATTAAGAAGTATGGAGAGTAGCCAGTCGTGTCATGTTGAGTGCAATTGTACGCATGTACAAGTGATGAAACGTGTGCCTTCCAGTTCGACTTCTGCTTGGGATCCAATGTTCCTAGCATGCCCAACAAAGTTCTGTTGAAGCGTTCCACAACCCCATTCCCCATGGGGTGATAGGGCGTAGTCCTAGTCTTTTCTACACCTGTGATCTCACAGAGCTCTTTAATGATATTACTCTCAAAGTTTCTTCCCTGATCACTATGGATACGAGCTGGAAAACCATAGTGGACAAAGAAATGCTCGTACAAGGCTTTGGCTGTAGTCTTTGCTGTCTGGTTAGAAGTAGGAATGGCTTTGGCGAACTTGGTGAAATGATCAGTAATGACCAGGATGTTCTCCATGCCACCTTTTGAAGGCTCCAGTGACAGAAAGTCGATACAGACAAGTTCAAGGGGTTCAGTGGTCTGGATGGACACTAAGGGAGCTTTGGGGTTTAGGGACTTTCTACGGATACAGTGGCCACACTCTTGAATGTGAGTTTTTATGTCTTTAACCATTCCTTGCCAGTAAAACCGTTCCCGAAGTAGTTCCGTGGACCTGTCAACTCCCCAGTGTCCGACGTCATCATGAACACCATTGAGAGCATCTTCTCTGTGAGCTTTTGGCACCACCAGCTGAAGGACTTGTTTTTCGTCATCCGTCCGACGACGATGCAGTACCCCATCCTTCAGCACAAGGTCTGAACGTAGCAATAGTGTATCTTCTCTGCTATTGACCTTGGCTGATTTATCACTCAGATGCTGAATGACCTCACGAAGAATTTCATCTTTTCGCTGCTCGTCTCTCCAGTCAGGATTCCTTGCTGTGCTGGTCCCCCCGAGATCGTCTTCTTCATCTTTCAACTGCTGTGACCAACAGATCGTCTCTGGAAATGGAGGATACACATGTTTCCCTTAAAGAACTGCCACCACAACATCTTCAGACATAGTCGCGTCTCGGATCCAGGGAATACGGGACAAGGCGTCAGCATCTTGGTTTGTCTTGCCTGTCTTGTACTGTAGACTGAAGTCATAGTTGGCTAGTTGCGCGATCCATCTGTGGCCTGCTGCATCCAGCTTCGCGGTCGTCAAGACGTAAGTGAGAGGATTATTGTCGGTCTTCACAACAAACCTATTGCCATAGAGGTAGTCATGAAACTTGTCAGTCACTGACCATTTTAACGCCAGAAATTCAAGTTTATGAGCAGGGTAATGGCGTTCAGCGCTGGACAAGCCACGACTGGCGTAGGCAACCACTCTCTCCTGACCGTCTTGTTCTTGAAGCAGAACTGCCCCCAGACCTTCTGTACTTGCGTCCGTGTGGAGAATGAAAGGTTTCTGAGAATCTGCATATGCCAGGATCGGTGCAGAGACCAGCAGATTCTTCAGTTTATCAAAGGCCGTCTGTTGGTCTTCGCCCCAGAAGAACTTGGCATTACTCTTCTTTGACGACTTTCCTTTCCTGCCCGTAGTTGACCCTGCAGTAACGTCATGAAGAGGTCTTGCTACGCTGGCAAAGTTAGGGACAAACCGACGATAGAAATTTGCAAAACCTAAGAAGCTCTGAACTTCCTTGACAGACTTGGGAATGGGCCACTCCTGGACACAGCGGATCTTGTCAGGATCAGTCTGGACTCCCTCAGCTGAGACAACATGGCCCAGAAACTTCACAGAACGCTGCAGTAGTTCAGTCTTATTCAGCCTGACCTTCAGTCCAGCCTGTTCTAGCTTCCCTAGGACCAAATCCAGTCTCTCAAAGTGAGTCTCCAGTGTCTTGCTGTACACCAAGATATCGTCAAAGAACAGAAGACAGGCAGTCAGGTGAGCATCATCCATACAGCTTTCCATGAGGCGTTGAAATGTTGCCGGAGCATTGGACAGACCCATAGGCATCCGGTTACATTCGTAGAAGCCAAGGTTGCCGACAGAAAATGCTGTTTTGTGTTTGTCTTCCTCTGCCAGTTCCACCTGCCAGTAGCCACTGCGAAGATCCAGCTTGGAGAACCACTGGGCCCCGTTGAGTGTGTCGAGAGTCTCTTCAATACGAGGAAGTGCATAGGCATCTTTGATGGTGAGATTGTTGAGACGACGGAGATCTATGCAAAATCTCAATCGGCCATCTTTCTTTCTCACTAGTACGACGCCTGAAGAATAACAACTGTCAGACTTCGAATGACTCCAAGGTCCAGCATCTCCTTGAGATGTTTTCTGACTTCTTCGACCATAGCCGGAGGAATACGGCGAGGAGCTTCCTTGAAAGGAACATCACTGGTGAGTTTGATGTAGTGCTGACTTTGTTTGGTGTGACCCAAATCAAGATCATGCCTTGACCAAGTGTTCTGTCTTTTCTGGAGGATTTTGCGTAAAGTGTGTATGTCTGAGTTCTGAATGTCTGAAGGGATTTTATCCAACAATTGCTCAATGAAATCATCTGAAGAACTTTCTGGACGTCCTGCTGCAGTATCATCATTTATGACAGCAGCAAACGAGACACTGGCGATGGTGGTTCCTGCTGACAAAGTCACAGTTTTGCTAGACGGGTTATACACAGTCACTTTCTGCTGAACCCCAGTGTTCCCTGGCTGTACTCTAATGACCGTTGGAGTAAGGACCAATCCTCCTGGGACAGCGACGTCTTCATCATCGATGATCAAGTCACTGATGACCAATGTACTGCCAAGTGTCCACTTGTACGCTCTGACCGGGTGCAACAGTCACTGTCTGCTTGCAGTTCAATTGGCCTAAAGATTCTTGACGGTCCTTCAGTTCCTGATGTTTCTTCATTACAGAAAGGGTTATTTGCCAAGACTGCGCTAACGTTGAAAACTCTCTCTTCTTCTGCTTTTTCTGCAGCTCCATGTTTACGACTTGTAGGAAATTCGTACCGAGTAAGACAGGAACAGTATTATGATAGTCTGTGTCTTCAACCACTAGAAATAAAGTAGGGATGACAATGGTACTGCTTTGAGCAAGCTTCACGTCTGCCTCCACATAGCCTCTGTAGGGCAAAGTGTGACCACCCACTCCCTGTACGGTGACTAGGTCAGTCAAACGCTGAAGCGGCAATCCCATTTGCATAGCCATAGACTTGCTGATAGTCGACACCATCGACCCCGTGTCCAGTAAGGCTTTCACTTGCCGACCGCTCACAAAAATGTCAACCATGTTGGCGTTTCCCACCAATGCTGTTGTCGAGGGTTTGGAGACTTGACGTGGACCAGACCTTTCCCCCTCTAAGCCTGGTCTTTCCCGTTTCCCGACTTCTTGCACTGGAACTTCTTGTGTCCCCGCTGTCCACATGTATGGCATTTCCCCTTGAACGCTAAAGATGATGGTTGATAACGACTCTTCTTGTCCATAGCGTCCACTCGCCCACTCAGTTCTCTGATGCTCTTCAAGACTTCTGCAAGCTCTGAAGAAGCAGCTTGGCCCTGAAGTACCAAAGACCGAGTTGGTTCCAGTTTAGCACCTTCTGTCTCAAACTGACGGGCAGCAACCAGTAAGCCGTTGAATGTAGTGTTGTTGTCGCGGAGATGGCGCAGTGCGTCTCGAGCTGCAGGCGCACACAGGCCACTCCAAAACTTGTTACGGAGCATGTTGTTTGTTGCGTCGAATGTCAGCGTCTTATCTGTTGAGCGCAGGTCGCTGACAATTTGTTCCAAACGACAAGCCCATGCCACTACTGTCTCGCCCACATGTTGCCTGGCTGTGTAGAATTGCTCATACTGGACCTCTGCAGGCTGAACGCAGCCAAACATCTTGTCAAACTTGGCCAGAATGTCGGCCACAGACGCTGAGACAGGAAGATTTAGCAAAACGTCAGCTGCCAGAGATTTTGTCGACCGCCGCATGGCTTGAAGAATGGCAGGTTCACCATGAGTCTTCATCAGTCCAACAACCGCTGCTCTCCATTGAGGATAACGAGCGTCCTTGTCGGTTTTCACCGGAGAAAGGGGCCAAGTTGGGTGGGAAAATATGGGTGGCTGCAGGGGAAGTCTGGGAAAGCTGAGGAGAGGGGGCAGACTCTCTTGAAGTCGAAGGAGCTTCATTCTGCTGTGAAGAATTTTCCTGAATTTTCTTTGT
>CM072517.1:49755242-49790049 GCA_036898135.1 Oncomelania hupensis | reverse complement strand
TATCCTTCAATAACAGCTTAATTCTATACAGTAGCCTATATATCAACTGAAAATATTGTAATTGAAATTATAAAAACAAAATCAGAGGAAATTCTGAGCAATAGTAAAAGTTGTTTCATTAGTTGAATTAAACTAAAAGTGTCAGTGTACTGCACACACGTACTGAAAATCTTGCAAATGCAACCTTGGCCATTTATACGTTTTGGTTGTTTCCGTGTGTGTGATAAACCCAGTTTTTCCACAGAAACCCAGATGTCCAATATGCATGTGTAAAAACCCACTGGTATCAAATGAACCCACTATTTCATAGCGCAATTTCTCCTTTTGTTTTTGTCAAAAATGAAAACGGTTGTGACAGATAACCTTACAAGAGGCTATTGTATCCGTTGAGTGAATAGGAATGGTCTGTAATGAAGGGAAAGGATGGAACCCAGTTTGCCTTGTTTTGAACATAAACCCACTATTATAGTTTTGAACGTATGTGTGGGTGTGTGTGTGTGTGTGTGATATAGAAAGAGATGGAGATCGAAATATAAATAAAGATATTGACTAATTCGAAACGTAAATCTAGTTGTGCACACGGAAATTCATTTATTTACAAAAATATGCTTCGATTGATTTCAACATAATAATTAGGGTATGTAATAATTATACTCTCTCTCTCTCAGTCTTCTCTCTCTCTCTCTCTCTCTCTCTCTCTCTCTCTCTCTCTCTCTCTCTCTCTCTCTCTCGTATTTAAAAAAAGGTGAACAAGGCAACTTTCTGTGATCACAAATGAAACCATCCTGCAATCAACACTATATATTTCATTCAAATTGACAATACATTCAGTGAGTCTTGTGACAAAATAAAAGATTGGCATCTATATTTTATATTAGAATATTCTGCCACAACCTAATTTAATTATAACAGGATACGAAGTTGAGGAATTACAGACACAGTTCGGTGAACAGCAAATAACAAGCCGCTGAAATTTTACTTTTCTCATACTGTCTTTTCTTTTTTCTTTTTTTTAAAGTAGCCTTGGAGTTAACAATTGCAGAGAACATGACAATAGTGAGCTAATTAGTGCGGCAAATCAAGTTGGGTTACTTAACAAACATCACATTAATCACGTTTATACCAAGACTTTGCAGTGCACCAGAATCGTTTTAAATCTAGATCTAGACAGAGGATGATATATGACAGCAAACGGCCAGAGGGCACCCCTTTTTAGTTCTACTGTGGCTTAATTGACACTGACAATGACAGTAGTGAGTAGGCGTACTTTTTATTGATACTGAACTAAATTCAAGTTAATTATCACTAAGTATATGCCTACACACAACCTTTATTAATTCCTTGGGCTAATCCAAACCGTTTCTTACACGAAACATCACCTTAGTTCCAATCCGTCTTGTATCATTGATAACCATTCATTGACAGGTCTTGGTCATCATAATTCATTCATATCATGATTCTTGTCTGTCAGAATAGATCTACAATTTCTTCAAGAACTTACCGTTCTTCTTCCTTTGGGAAACGAAAAAAACTCTTCCCCTTGCATGCAGCCTTTAATCGTGCATTTGTGCAGTTCAAAGTTGCACAGTGGTCACCGTAACTGCTCCTGCGATTTTTTTCCCCCCTCTCCATCAGATCTTCGCTCTGTGAAGCAGGCCTTTTCACACATGTTACAATCAAGTCGCATAACTCTTGACGCGTCATCACACCAATGGCGTCACTGCGCGGTCTATATATTCCTGGTCTATGATGCAACGTACAGTATATAAAAATTGCGGCTAGGCGATTTCTGTTCTGACTTGTCTCAAAAGAAAGGAAACGTTATGTTCGAAATGATCCCCTAACTTTTTTTTTCTTTTTCTGTGTCTCATTCCTTTGGTTCTTTGGTTCTCTTTCTTTTTTCTTTCTTGCCCCTAATTATTATATTTCTTCTTCATTTTGTACCTAGTTCTTCCTCTCCAGTAGCTCTGTTGTGGCCTCTCCATTGTTGTCCCTTGTTTCGTACACCTTTCTCTGATTTTCCGCCTCGTCTACCTTCCTATTTTCAGACTTGTCTGGAAATACTTTGAAGTAGTTGGAAGTCAGAACGAGCCAAATGTGTGCGCTGCCTGCACGACATACATCAAGAACCAGGAATAAGATTTTGTTCACACTTAATGAGAACATTACCAGGGTTAGCGGCCAGCTTTACGAACCATGGAATCGCTGGGCTCCAATATGTAATAAACACGCTATTGTCTATATTTTACAAATAAAATAAGATAAAATAAAATAAAGAAAAATGAATTAAAAACTATAAGTGCAAAACCTATCAACTTGCAATACTCCACATGAAAACGAGTGCCCAGGAAAACTTAAACGAAACGGTAGCATTAAAAAGCAAAAAAAAATACTGACTTCGATTTTGTGATGATCATGACCTTGAGGTGACCTTGAGCTTAGGCTCCAAATGGACGCTCATATAGGATCAGATAAACTACAGCCACTTGTATCATGCCCAAAACAGTAGCCTTGTGATATCCGAATGGCCTTAACATTCAGTGATCTTGACCTTGGGATGACCTTGACATTCACTTGACCTCTGATGCTCATGTATAATCAAATAACCCAATGTGGATGCATACGATGGGTCAAATATAGAGTCATGTACGATGATATTTGTTTTAGTTTTGTCAGGCGTATAATGACTTGTTAGGTCTATACTGACTTAGTACAGAATTTATGTTTGTTTGTTTGTTTTAATGTCTTTTTCACCGAAATGATAGGACAAAAACAAAAACAAATAAAAACAAAACAAAAAATAAAAATAAATAAATTGGAAAAAACAAAACAAAACATAATTATGATCCAATAACATCGACGATTCTCATAGATACTGACTAACTGAAGAACCAATGAAGGTCTTTGCTAAACTAATGCATACACCAAAACTAATATTGTCCAAAGACGTAACATTATTAGGCAAACTATTACGCAGTTGATTGCATTCAAATAAAACATGTTTCAAAGAAAACATTTCATTACATATACATTTGACGTTCGTACAATATTTAGTTCTTATGGAATTTAGATATATTCTATAAGCCATCGTCACAACAGTTCTGGGAATGCCAATATGTTGGTCAAAGAGTTGATTAAAATGACATTTAGTTTTAACTTCCTTTTCAGTTAAAACATGCATCTCTTTAACTGACAGGGGTATATTTAATTTTACTGCATTATTATTTTCGGCACCACTTTTTGCAGCTCGGTCAGCCCAGTCATTAAAGAGAAAACCACAATGAGAAGGAACCCAACAAAAGTTAACTTCTGTTCCATTAATTATAATACTATGAATCAAGTTCTTAAGTTAAAAAATAATTTCGTTTCTTTCTTTACTGTTATTATATTTTAGAGCTTCTAAAACTGATTTTGAATCAACACAGATGACTACACTAGAAAAATGTAATGGGAGATTTATAATTCTATTTAAAGACATCAGTATTGCTATCAATTCTGCAGTGAAAATGGACTATCCTTTTCCTAAATAAAATGATTCTGCAATTTTAAAGTCAGGAATAACAAAACCTGCTCCCGCATTACCATTTTCTAAGACCGATCCGTCAGTATATATCTTAAGTTGTGCTGAATACTTTTCATATAAATGATTACGAACATCAATTATAATTAAACCTGGGTTATTATACTTAGTTTCATTTGTTAAAAGAATGTCAAAGTTAGCATTTTCAAGTTCCCATACAGGTATTGGTGACACTATGTTCTTATTACATACAAAATCTGTTTTTTCAAGATGTTTCGGAATTGTCATATGTATAAGTTGCTATCGTTTGAAAACATTTAATTTTTTGTGAATGTTTAGGATAAGATATATCTGATCTTAAATATAGTTCATCATGCGTACTATTATCTACTGCATTTGCTCCTATAACATACTTCACGCATGATAATTTTCTCAAATCGTCCAAAGGCATAACTCCAGCTGTTTCATACGTTCGCATCGTTTTAGTGTGTACAGGAACTCCAAGAGCCAATTTGATAGCCTTACTGTCTAAACTCTGTAGTTTTTAAATATAGCATATAGGGGCAGAAAAATAAGCCTCTTGGCAGTACGTTAATTTAGATCTAACAAGCGCACATGCTAAATGTACTAGAGATTTAGGGTCCTGTCCCCAAGGTTGTTTGATGATAATTTTTTTTAATAAATTTATAACTTTTGAAAGCTTGTTGAATTAAATATTCAATATGTTTTTTCCAATGTAATTTATGGGTACAATATACACCTAGGAATTTAACTTCTTTTACATATTTTAATTCCTCATGTTCAATGTAAATTTTAGGCAGTTGTCTATGTTCATGACCATTAGTAAATAAAATCATACTAGTTTTTTCTTTAGATAGTTCCAATCCATTTTGATTAAAAAAATAAGTAATATTATTTATTTCTAGTTGGTATAATTTTGCAACATGTTTAATTTCATAGAGACGTTTTTTGTCTCAAAGATACATTCATCCAAAGGGCAATATCATCAGCGTATTGAACAATCGATATTCGTTTGCTTATAACTCTTGGTAAATCATACAATAAGATATTAAAAAGAAGCGGTGAAATTACTGACCCTTGTGGAATTCCCATATCTATAGTGCGATGAGTAGAATATGAATTTCGAACCTTCACGCTCATTTTACGACCTTTAAGAAAGGTTCTGATGTAATTATAAATATATCCAGATAATCCTATCTGTTTCAACTTGTACAATAGACGAGCATGCCAGACCCTGCCATACACTTTTTTATATTAAAAAATGTAGCCAAAATGCTTTTTCTTTTGGCAAATTGTCTCTTGATGTGAGTGCTTAATTTTACTAAATGATCTACTGTTGATCTGCCTTTTTGAAATCCTGCCTGGTTATTTAGGATGACATTATATTTACAACAAAACTAAGACAGTCTTTCCAATATAATCTTCTCCATTACTTTACTTACATGAGATGTTAAAGAGATAGGTCTGTAACTTGATGTTTCAGCTCGAGGTTTACCAGCCTTTAAAATGGGTATTACTAGAGAAGACTTCCATATATCAGGCAAAACTCCTCTTTTCCAGCATGTTTGAATAATTATAAGCAGAATACGAATCCATTCATCAAGAAGATGATTTAATAACGTATACGACATGCCGTCAAGTCCTACAGCAGAGTTTTTTGAACCAAGAGAAAATAAAGCATCTTTAAGTTCTGCTAGAGATATCTTTGAATTAATAAAAATAGAATTGTCTAGACAAGAATCTTCATACTGCTTTGTAATTTCCATAATTTTTCTAGTTTGTAAAATATTACATGACAGACTTGTAGAATTACTTTCATTTGAAAAAAACATTTACAAATTCTTCTGCTTTCTCCTTGGGAGAAGGAACAGTATTATTAACTAATTTAATAGGACACTGTGGTAAGTTAAAACAATTTCTCATTTCAGCAACTTTTTTCCAAGTCTTAAAAGAATCTTGTGAACTAGAAATTTCATTGAAACAAAACGTGGACCAAAACTGTCTTTTTTCAGCAGCTATTATTTTGTTACATGTTATTTTTGCTTTTCTCATATCATTAAAATATTGGTCTGATCGTGATTTTAACCAATTTTTATACGCATGTTTTTTCTGTTTTACTGCTGCTTCACAAACCTCATTCCACCATACATTACCATTGCGAGATTTTTTCTTTGCTGATCGTTTTTGAGGAATAGAACTACTAGCAGCTAAATGAATTTTTTAAATAGAAGTTGAATACATATTATTTACGTCATCATCATGCACAAAATCTGTATTATAAGACATTAATACACTTTTAAATAAATCCCAGTTCGCACGATTATAAACGTACTTTGGAATAACATCAACATCTGTTTGAGTGTCAATATTATTATTCAACGTTGTAACAATAGGCAGATGATCGCTGCCCAGAGAATCAGTCTGAATATCCCACTCACAGTCAATGGCTAAAGTAGATGAAACAAATGTCAAGTCAATAGCTGATGGTCGATGAGATGAAACGTCAGGTATACGGGTGACTTGACCATCATTTAGCAAGATAAGTCTGGAATTTAAAACAGTTTCAACAAATGACATATTTGTTGTATGTAGACAGTCTGTGTCCCATATCGGCGAATGTGAATTTAAATCACCGTTAATTATCCAGTTTTCGGTGTCCGGAATAGCTTGAATCCAGTCAAAACTGTTGTTACAGAATTTATTCAGCCAAGTGACAACATACATTGCACAAGGAAATTGCCCCAATGCAATGTTGGTAAAACAGTCACACACTCAACCACGACAATGGCTCCTAGATATTTGAAGCTATGCACTGTGTTGAGGGATTGGTCTTGGACTTTGATGTTCATGTTGATGTCTTTGGTGTTATTGATCATCATTTTGGTCTTCTCTGCAATTATTTCCATTCCATAGGTTTTGGAGGTGGTGTCAAACCTCTGTACAAGCTGTTCAAGTTCTTGTTCCTCCTCAGCCAATCCATCAATGTCATCCGCAAAACGGAGGTTGGAGATTGCTCTACTCCTATGCTGACTGTGCCTTCGTGATCTGCAAGGTCATCTGACATGATGCGCTTTACGAAGATGTTAAAGAGTTTTGGATAGAGTAGGCATCCTTGACGCACATCTGTTATTGTTCTGAACCAGTTCTCGATGGCGCTGTTGTGGAGGACTTCACTGGTATCATTGTCATACAGGCTTTTGATGATTTTAATAGACGGATGTTGTACACTCTCATGGTTGCCCACAGAGCTGCATGCCAGACTCGGTCAAACGCATGTCTACAAAGACATGCAGTAGATGTTGGTGCTGTAGGTATTTCTCGCAGATTATTCTGAGGTTGAAAATCTGTTCAGTGGTACTTCGCCCTGCCCTGAATCCCGCTTGCTTTTCAGCTGACCTGTTCAGCTTGGGGTTTCAATCTGTTGAGTATTATTTTCAGAAGGACCTTGCTGGGATGACTGATGAGGCTGAAGGTGCGGTAATTTTCACACTCCTGAAGGCTACCCTTTTTGGGAAGAGTGATGACAAGCGATTGGGTCCATGGTGTAGGCCACTCCCTATTCTGCCAGATCTGGTTACAGATAACGGTGAGGGCGTCAATCATCGCTTCCCCTCCGTCTTGCAGCAATTCCGTGGGTATGTTGTCCACTCCCGCTGACTTCCCCTTCTTTAATGATTGACCTGCCCTGCTGTCTCAACTTCCTCTCGGAGAATTGGGAGGGTTTCTTCCTCTTCTCTGTTATGGGGACATGCTAGAACTGATGGGTCTCCGGTTGGTTTGTGGTTGTAAAGGTCAGAGCAGTATTCTGTCCATCTGTCCAAGACTTCTTGTTCTTCTGTAAGGCATATGCCAGGCTTGCTTTGGATCGTGGAGATCTTGGGCTGTTTAACACTTGTCAGCCGCTTCACGGTCTGGTAGGCTTTCCTGCTGTTGTTCTTGGTCAGGCTGTTCTCTATTTCCTGGCATTGCTCTTCTATCCAGTTTTCCTTTGCTGTGCGCATGCCTTTTCGGATGTCATTGTTGATTTTTCGGTAGGCATCAGTTCCCTGTGAGATGTTCTTTTTCTTTTTCATCTGTCTTCGTTTATCGTACAGGTCGAAAAGTTCAGGTGTGATCCACGGTTTCTTCTTTGGGTGGTGCTTGCCAAGGATCTCAGTAACGGCATCTGTCACAGCTGAGTTGAAGTTGGTGGTCATCGTGTTGACATCTATTTCACCAGCTTCCAAAATGAGCAGTGGTGCAAATTTCCCTCCAATTGTGGCTTGAAATATTTGTGCTACCACCAGGTCTTGCAGTTTGTCCAGGTCGAACTTCATTCTGGTGCACTTTGCTGTGTTTACTCTTTTCAAGTGGAGCCGAAAGAATATCATCACGAGATCGTGGTCACTTCCGATGTCTGCTAGTGTGGTAGGTTTCACGCTCCTGAAGGTTACCCTCTTTTGGGAAGAGTGATGACAAGGGACTTGGTCCATGGTGTAGGCCACTCTACACTCTGCCAGATATTGTTACAGATAATGGCGAGGGCGTAATTCGTCGCGTCTTCTCATGCTTGAAGTAATTCTGCGGGTATGTTGTCCACTCCCGCTGACTTCCCCTTCTTAAGCGATTGCACTGCTGCCTCAACTTCTTCTCGGATCTTTGGGAGGATTTCTTCTTCTTCTGTATTCTTGGGATATGCAAGAACTGATGGGTCTCCGTTTGGTGGGTGGTTGTAAAGGTCAGAGCAGTACTCTGTCCATCTATACAAGACTTTTTGTTCTTCTGTAAGGCACATGCCATACCTGCTTTGGATCGTGGTGATCTTGGGCTGTTTAACACTTGTCAGCCGCTGCACAGTCTGATAGGCCTTCTTGCTGTTATTCTTGTTCAGACTGTTCACTATTTTCTGGCATTGCTTTCTATTCAGTTCTCCTTTGCTGTGCGCATGCCTTTTCGGTTGTCATTGTTGATTTTTCGGTAGGCATCAGTTCGATGTGAGGTGTTCTGTTTTTAAAAAAAAATTTTTTTTAATCTCTCTTCTTTGTCTTTGGGGTGGCCTCGTGGCGCAGTGGATAAGTCGCCGGTTTCCTATGCCGAAGGTCGCGGGTTCGATTCCCGCAAGGGGCGAACGTATGTGACTTAGGTACGAGACTATTGAGGTCACCGAGGGTTTTCTCCGGGCACTCCGGTTTCCTCCCTCCCTTCAATAATGGTACAGGACGCAGTCAATATAAAAATTTCAAAAATAAAAATTCCAATTTATTTCCGTCTTCTAATAGCGATCTCCCTGCCTTTACACCAATTTTTTGAGTGATGGATGTGTATTTGGTGTGTGTGAGGGTGGATGAGACAAGTGAGCGTGTATGTTGGTATAGATCGCCGCGCTTTGAGCCTGATTGATTTGGGGAAAGGCGCGTATATAGCATCCTGTATTATTATTATTATTATTATTATTATTATTATTATTATTATTATTATTATTATTATTATTATTATTATTATTTGCCACACAGGTACAAAAGTTCAAGTGTGATTCAGGGCTTCTTCTTTTGGCGGTGCTTGCCAAGGATCTCGGCGGCATCTGTTACAGCTGAGCTGAAGGTGGTGGTCATGGTGTTGACATCTACTTTACAAGCTCCAAAAGGAGGCTTTGAATATTTTTGCCACTTCCGGGTCTTGCAGTTTGTCCAGGTCAAACTTCAGTCTGGTACACTTTGTTTGTTTACTCTCTTCAACAGGAGCCGGAAATACATCATCACGACATCGTAGTCATTTTCAATGTCTGCTCCTGGAAAAGTACGCTTCCTGCTAATGTTGAAGCTAGATCGGAAGCGTTTCTTGATCATGATGTTGTCACTCTGGTTGTGATGTTCCACGCTGGAACTGTACCATGTCCACTGTCTGGATTTTTTGTGGGGACCAAGCAAGTCCGCCAGTATCAGATTGTTGTATCTGGCAAACTCCAAGAGTCTTAGACCTCTGTCATTTATCTCGTTGTTGCAGTGGGGTCCACATGTGTCTCCCCAGTTGTGGCACGAATCATGGCCAACCTTGGCATTCCAGTCGCCTTGTACTATTACTATGGCCTTCCTCGGCACTTGGTCAAAGACAGCTTGCAGATGTTCATAGAAATCCTCGACTTCGCTGTAGTCATAGTCTGATGTTCAAGGATGGGCAAGTAGCGAGAGTAGCGACTACATTTTGTAGTTTCGCTACTATTTGGAGCTATTTGTAATGATCCAAACTACATATTGTAAAAAAAAGTAGTTGTAAAGCAGCGAACTACTAATTTGTCAGTAGCGAAGTAGCGAAAATGTGTTTTTCGCTACGCTACTTTCCTTGCCGTGTGACTTGCACTTTCAGTCAAGCCGAAGCGAGTGCTGTGTCGCGCAAGATTAATCGCTCACTTAGCGAACGGAAGCATGATTGTGATAGGCTGAAAGCAAAAGCCAGCCACGTGACATTCAAAAGCGTGCGTCAGTCATCTCAGAGGGGCCGGGTAGCTCAGTTGGTAGAGCGTCTTACTAGTAACCGAAAAGTACCTGGTTCGAATCCCGGATTGGCCAATGTGTGACCATATTATTTTCCCTTTACCATCAACTGGTTCGCTGGTGTCAGAATAATGTGACCAGTAGTCGCCTATATGCTTCAATGTCGTGTGACTATAATCTACAGTTACACTTTTTTTTTCTCAGTCTTTGTTCGGGCAAATCAAGCACAGAACGCACAAATTTTAGACCGCAGAAGATGGAGAAACTTCCAACTTTGTTTAAACCATATGTAGAAAAAAACCATTTTTCATTTCAAAGAAGAAACGGACCAATGCAATCTAAGAAAGGTTTTTAAGGAAGTGTCAGTGTTTTCTTGATTCATTGAATGATTAGTTGGACTGCAGTCTGTGTGTATTTATTTTGTTAAAACTAATTTGGCCCATTTATTCTCAACTGCCTGTACAGCCTTATGGCTGTATTTATGTTTTGTATCAGACATAACAGAATACATATAACTTTTTTTTTCTATTTGGGACTTTTATGATTAATTTATTATTATTAATATTTTTTTGTATTTTGCAAATGGTATATTTATACCATACATAATGTATTACGTGTGCTCCTATATAATGATCTTGACTTGCAATGTTATCAATAACACATTTTGTAGTCTAAGGAACTATTTTGTATTTTGTTTTTGTTTTTGTAATCTGATGAAGAGCATATATCATTAAAAGTATTTCTGTATTTGTTGTTTTTTCTTGTCTTTTTAAAAAATTTACTTAGGCTACATTTAAAAAATATTTAGCAGTCCCAGTTGTGATTACAGTTTAAAAACAAAAGTACTTTGAAAAGTAGTTAGCTACTTTTTTTTAAAGTAGCGTAAAATGTAATTGTAAAGTAGCGAACTACTTTTTTAGACTAATGTAACTGTAGTGTAGCGGACTACTTTTCAAAAGTAGTTTGCCCATCCTTGTTGATGTTAGGGATGAATGATGGTGATGTTGAAAGGGGCTTTTCTCAGACGGATGGAAATATGTCTACTGGAGACTGGGCGAGTTTGGCATGTCGAAATTGCGAATTTTCGGGTTGACAATTATGCAAATACTGATGAATTCCGCTAGAAAGATTTTTTTTGCACTAACTCGGCGCGTTAAAAAACGATTTTACTGTTTCTTTTTCAGAGTTAGACACGATGTTGATCTTTTGGATAATAATAACTGTGAAATTCCAAGGTAAGGCTGCTGCGCTCCCTTGTCATCGCCATCTTCCTATACGCTTGCGAAACATGGACCATCGCAGCAAATCTAAAACGAAGAATACAAAGCACGGAAATTAGATGTAAAGAAGACTTCGGGCATTTCCTATTACACAAGCCATCGGACAACACGATGGCATGCTAACAGTGTTGAAGAAACGGAAACTCCGATGGTATGGCCACATCCCCAGAGCATCAGGCCTTTAAAAGACCATCCTGCAAGGCACGGTGCAAGGAGGCAAAAGAAGAAGGCGACAGAAAAAGAGTTGTTATGACAACATTCGAGAATAGACTGGCTTGACACTGAGCGAGGCCATGAGGGTTGCTGAAAACAGAGAAAGATGGAGTGTGCTGGTTAAACGATCATCTGTGGTGTCCCAACGACCTTTGAGTTACTGGATAGGATAGGATAGGATAGGACCTGCGACATGACGAACACTTGGATTATGAATGCGCTGAATTATGCGCAAATTGAAGTATTCAGCTGCCTTAATTCCAAATTGGTAACATTTTAGTATGTTTGTAAATACGTCTGTGTTGATTGTGTTTTTGGTGAAAAACAAGCACTTAGTTAAGATGCATTGTAATTAGTATAATTCTTCGTCTTCTGATTATTATTATTATTATTTTTATTATTATTATTATTATTATTATTATTATTATTATTATTATTATTATTGTAGTAGTAGTAGTAGTAGTAGTAGTAGTAGTAGTAGTAGTAGTAGTAGTAGTAGTAGTAGCGGGGTTGTTGATGTTTATCTTGACGTTCTCTTCACAGATGCGCTGGTCAGTGCTAGCTGGGTGCTTGGTACTATTGGTCAAGACCAGTACTGCCAGGAACTCACCAATGCAATCATTTGGGTTTCAATGTAAAACCGAACAAAGCATTCACCTGTTTGACGCTTATTACGATAGAAAAAGCGGAGACAGATTATACAACTTCGCCTGTGCCTACACGCCAATTGCAGGAAAGGAAACTTGCAGATGGACTGGTATGATCTATCAATCTATCTGTCTATTTATATGTCTATCTATCTGTCTATCTATCTGTCTATCTATCAATCTATCTATCTATCTATCTATCTATCTATCTATCTATCTATCTATCTATCTATCTATCTATCTATCTATCTATCTATCTATCTATCTATCTATCTATCTATCTATCTATCTATCTATCTATCTTTCTATCTATCTATCTATTTATTTATTTATCTATCTGTGTGGACCCTATAAACATTATCTATGTCTGTCTGTCTGTCTATCTATCCCTCTGTCCGTCTGTCAGTTTTTAAAATAATCAATGGCCACCAGTTAAAAAGAACACAATGTTTTACAGTACTAGACATATAAAGTGATACATGTTTTAACATCGATAACAACTTTTTGCAACACACACGACCAAGACAATAAGTATCAGAACGATAGCCAAGTCCTTCTTCAACAATGTCAGAGAGTTAGATAGTTTAGAATTATGCTGCTCGTCTCATTTCCCACTCTTTTAAGTTCGATCATATTAAGCATTTCCTTCAATCCTTGCATTGGCTTCCTTTTCAGCAAAGAATTAACTACAAGGCTGCATCCTTCTGCTTCAAAATCAATGAATCTACTGCTACCAGCTTTCTGACCTAGTACACCGTTTGACAGCTTCACTTCTCTTCTGATTATTGAATCTTTAAAATTAATCGCACGCGCACCAAAACATACCTCAACGTGCATCCTCTTTTACCGTCCTCGCTACTTGGAATCAAGTCCCTCACTCCATCAGGCACTCTCAATCTTTGCAGACTTTTAAAACTAATCTTAAGGCACATGTGTTCCTTCAGTGACTCACCATCCATCTTCGATCAGCTAATCAGTATCATTGCCTTCTCTCTCTTCTGTGTGTGTGTTTGTGTGTGTGTGTGAGAGAGAGAGGGAGAGAGTATTTGGACAATAGAACATGCTCGGAAATACGAAGGGGAATCAACTTTTGCCAGCTTGCCCGCATGTTGCGCAAGAGTTGTCTATATTGAAGGAGACATCTTTTTTAAACGAACACAGTTTCCCGCCTACAATTTCTGCCATTTCTCCATCAACTGGAATGTTGATTTCAGTTGCAATTCTAGCTAGCTTCGCTAGTTCGGTCTTGCACTGCCAGGCAACTACCACCTCCTTTTCCCGAAGAAAAGATTGCAGCTAGGGGTAGCTTTCATAGTGTTTTGTGACCAATGTCCGCCCAGATGGCTAGAGAGTGAATAAAGAGGGTTTAAACCCCACATCCGTAGATGGGTGAAATTTAAATGAAATATACCCTTTTAAACAACAAAAAAAATTACAACCATTCTTCAATTATTTGAGGCACATCAAACTGAAAACACTACACATTGATGTCCGTGGGAATGATCTATTGTTTAACAAGATAGTCACGAGTAAATAACGAAAATGAAAAGATACCAAGCAGTTTATCAACATTTGAAAGATCCATCTTTCCCAATTCAATAGGTTTTATTTTAAAAAGAGATTTTCAATCATAACGTAAGCTGTATTTAGGCCAAACTAAGACAACACTATGGTATCAAGATTTACAATTGTTTATTCATATGGTACACTCATTTTTATATATCATAAAAATAATAATAAATTATTGCTGCATTGAAAACAAATCCAATGATGGCTTCAATAATGAAGATGATTCCATTTCTTTCTCTACAAGTAGTTTTGTGGGTTTCTGTTTATTTTTCCCTTGGCGGTATTTATATATTATGTACCCACTTGCACCTACTACACCGGCTATACATAAATAATATATCTTATTTGAAGATTGTACTGGTTGTATTGGTTCTTCTTAGTTTGTTGTTAATGTTTGTTGCGTTAATGTTTCTTATTTTAGCTGTGCTGATTCCTTATTTGTTAATATGTTTGTTTTTGTTTGTCTGTTCCATCTGTGTAACTTGTTAAATTCTGCTAACGTCTTTCCAGCTGCAATTCTTCCTAGGCTCTTTCGTTTAGTCACTGTCACTAGGTTCGGTTGGTTCTCCGAATTCTTCATCTCCATCTCCATCTCCGATTGGAAGAGTCCATTTTTAATAGCAGAGAAATTTATGTGTTGAAAAGTAATTAGCCTTGTTGAAAATGGTGCCAACAAGCTTCCAAACTTATAATATAGATTTCTTGATACCTCACTAATCCCATTGCCAATAACAGGATCTTGAATCAAATCATCAAATAAATCATTCTCACAATCTAGAGTAACAAAGGTCGACACAGCTTTGGTATATAACTTCACAATCGGATGCCCTAAACTTTTAACCATTAAAGCTCCAAGGACTTTATCATATTTATTATGTAATATAATGATCTCTTTGGGCCTCAATCTTTGTACTTGTTCAGCTGTTAAGTCAACACCGAGATTACATTACATTACATAATTGTTGCTTTAGGTCCAGCGGACTCTTTTGAGCCAAATCAGGACCGGACAACCCCCAATCCGCATAAAAGATCTGCTGAAACAACCCTAGTGGGAAAACTGAATGCCCTACACCAGCCAGTCACTTTACAATAAAGACATCCCACACATGGGACGGCTGAGGCTTTACCCCAACTAATCGAACCCCCGTTTACAAAAACAAAATAGAATACAAACATCATAAATTATCAACAAAACACATACATATAAAATGCCTACATTGCTAAATAATAACATCATAGGAAGCCCTAGTGACCACCTGGCAGAAAGCGTCCAACATTCCCAAGCTGATCCAACAGACATCATACACGAACAAGGAGTCTTGTCCCGGAAGAGTTTTCAAGAAAAAAGGTAGATGACTGGTATAGCGAAGAAGACGATAGTATAGCAGATTGATAGAACAGAGCAGGAATGAGAAAGAGCAAATGAGAAAGACAGTGACAGTGGGAATTTAAAGCACTAAATTTCCAGAAAGTGGGGATACTATTTATACTGAAACCCCCGGCACCCCAACAGGGGTACTGTTGCCGCAGTGAATAGGTCATGCCTACAAAGTCAAGACAGGTTTTCAACTGGGGCTTTCACTTTTCCCTTTATAGGTTAGAACAATCTACAGTGGCAAGATTGCTCATGACCCCAAGGGGTAACACCGAGATAATACTTTGACTTTCCGGAAGCTACTAATGCAACAAGCCTGTCTATTTTCTCTGCATAGCTGTCAACACCTGTAGCTGTGACATTAATAGCTTCTTGCGTTAAAAATTAATCACAATTCATTTTAAATACAAAACAAAAATACAAAATAAGTTTTAAAAAATGGCTGGCGCTGCAATGGTGCTCAGCTCTGCCGCTGTCCATGCCTTACCCTTTTCAGGATCAAATTATTTGTTTTCAAAACTAAACAGTAAAGAAGAATCAAAACGGCATAACTTAGCAATGGAAAAATTACAACAATGTCAGGCCAAATACGAGAAAAACAGACTAATGCAGCTCAATTTTGTTAATTAAAGAATGAAAGAAGAAGGCCATGCTGATAAAACATTCAAAGACATTGATGAAGCTTTGCACCAATATTATTTATTCACTGGCACAATACTACCTTCATTAAAACAGCCCATGTTATCTGACTACTACACACTTAACATTAAACCTACAATGTCAGAAACTGGAGAACTGATTTTAATTGTGTTTGGAATAACAGTAGTTTATTACCTTGTTAAACAAAATTCTAAATCTAAATAAAATATGACTTCATGTTTGTCTAGATTATATTATTCTCAATCTGGATATTGGAAAGTGATGACGGCAGTTGATAAACTAGTAGAAAAGACTGGCTTGTCAGCAAACACAGTTAAACAATGGTTATCAATGTAAGCTGTATGGCAAGTCTATCTTCTACCCCCTGGAAAAAATAATAAGACCAAAATTTGAAAACTCTAGACCAAATGACATGCACCAAATAGATTTGTAATATCTTCCTCATGACAAAATACAAAGAACGAAATACAGGTATGCCTTACTGTTATTGATATAGCTACCAGGTTTAAAGACACTCATCCTCTTAGGACAAAAAATTCTGCTGAGGTTGCTCAAGCCTTAAATGCGATTTATTTAAGAGGGCCTCTTAAATTCCCTAGACTTATTCAATGATATGAGGAGTCTGAATTCAAATGAGCCGCTAACCAGCTTTTGTTAAAACATAATGTAACTGTAAGAACAGGAGTTGTTGGATTACACAGATCGCAGGGTATTGTAGAAAACTTTAATCGGCAACTGGCAGAAAAATTATACACTTATCAGTATTCAAAGGAGTTGAATACAGAAACCACTAATACAGAATGGGTTATTAGGGTACCTGGAGTTTCACCGGAAATGAATTCAGAAGTAAGCAGGATTAAAATAAGTTGAGGCTATTAAAAAGAAACAGACTGTTGTTACTGTTTCAAAGCCTGGTCTAACTTTGATGAACAAAACTGTTAAATACCTTTATCAGCCTGGAGAAGTTGATAATGATACTAGAAGAAGAGCTACAGACCCAGTGTGGTTATTAAGCATTTACCAAGTTGACAAAGCATTGTCTACTGATCCGCCTCTATATTATTTAAGGCCAAGAATCGTAGAACACCACAAAGAAATTTTGTAAAAGAAGAACTTCCACCCGAAACAGAACCATTAAGATTTCCTAATTAAGAAAATAAAAATGTCTAAAATTGACGGACACAGTAAGGAGCTTGCCAAGTATATTAGAGGACCTTTCACCAATGTTTGCCATATTGGATGATGAATAGTGGACCACCTTTTTCACGGGCTTACCTACAAAATACATCTTTATGTATAATAACGATACTAAACAACACCAAATTAATAAAGAAATCAAATTTGCATGCCAAATAGAATTTGAAAAAGATTTTAATAGAATTGTTGAGTGTGGAAATTATAATAAAACTATTTTACTAGCATAAACATTTTACTTTGAGAGATTGTGGGGAAATTTTATTCGTAAAGTTCGTAAAATGAATCAACATCATGTTTGTAAATGCGAATGCAGTTTTCCCCCTAGTAAAATCATTTTAAGTTTTAAGTTTAGTTTATGATTATTATTTTTTTAAATTTAAAGTTTTGTTGTCAGTATAAAAATGATGGCAACAAAACTCTTTTGCAATCTCCTTTGTTTAAAGAAATCTTCCAGACATTACAACTTCCCATTCTCGACAGTCAAGATGTTATTAAATCTGTTTCTAATAACTACCCTTTTGTACTCAACAGTTTGAATTTCAAATCCCACGTTAAAATATGCATCCATGCTCAGGTAACCTTTATTAAACCCCGTAGTATTGATGAAACGATGACTGTATGGGTTTCTTCAAATCAAATTGAAGTGTTGAAATCTTCAGACCTAGACAATGCTTACTACAACATCTTGATCAAACAGTTACAAGGCAGTATAGAGTGCGCAAATATGAAAGGGTCAGGGTGGGCAGAAGGAACTTTAGAATCATTAGAACTGAACATTACAAAGTATAATCCAATCAAATGAAACTCTTATATCCCTCTTCCCAAAAGAAATTATTGACAAGAAGGCTGAATTGAATATTAAGAACTCGGATGAAAAAGGTTTTATGTGGCGTGTTCTGGCAAAATTATATCCTATTCAGTCTAAAGAACATCTTGTAAGAGTGTCACTGTATAAAGATAAAGTAACAACTTAAATCTTAAAGACATTAATTTTCCTGTTAGCCTTGACGCCATTGACAAAATTGAATTCCAGAACTCTCCTATAACAGACAATGTATATTTTTGGGACCCTGAATAAAAACTTATGCCTTTAAGAATTTCTCCTAATGCCCCATTGTTTTCAGACCACCATCACCACGTTGATCTTTTACTAATAACAGACCCGCAAGACCCGAGCATGCAACATTATACTCTGATATGAAACATATCTAGATTATTAGGACACACTTCATAACAAAAGTGCCAACAATATTTGTGCAGACTGTTTAACCAGAGTATCTAGTTTGCAAGTGGCTGACAAACATAGTAAAATATGCAAAAGCATAACAGATGTTCAAACCCATCTTGTGTTACCGAAGCCCGTATATTTTAAAAACATCAACAAACAATTCAAACAGCCTTATATAGTTTATGCTGACTTCGAATCATTGATTTTAAAATATCAAGGCCTGCAAGGATTTAGTAGGCCTAATTCATTCCTCACACACCTTCACGCAGTCTGCAGTTTCATGTATGTAGTTGTCAGAGCTGATGGACTACATACAGAGCCTGTGATTTACAGAGGGCCCGACGCAGCTCGGAAGTTCTTTGATGAGATGAACAAAATATACAAATTGTGTTTACTGCAGCTAGATAATCCGGCACCTATGATATTTACTGAATCTGACTCCAAAAATTTTTAAGCAGCTACACATTGCCATATTTGTAATAATGAGTTTGGCTCTAAGGACCAAAGGGTGAGAGATCATTGTCATATAACGGGGGCGGGGAGGGGGGGCGGGCGGGCATTCAGAGGCACCACTCATCAGAAGTACAACTTAGAATATGGAATCAAACAATTCTCTCTCCCCATTTTTATTCACAAACTTCGAAATTATGACTCACATTTAATCATGCAGGCAGTGACAAACGCATACAGAGTGTCATGTATTGCCGAGACAGAAGAAAAATATAAAAGTTCACTCTGAATAAATTAATGTTTTATGACAGCTTTCAACATTTGTCTTCCAGTTTAGAAACACTTGCTAAGAACTTACCCAGCTATTTTATTACTAGTAAATATTTTTCAGACGTTATATTTATTTGGTAAGGTGTGTATCCTTATGAATACATGGACTCTTGGGAAGTGTTTGAAGAATTGGAATTACCACCTAAAGAAAACTTTTATTCCTCACTCAGTAAAACATTTATTAGTGATTCCAATTACCAACATGCTCAGACTGTCTGGAATGTACTCGGATGTGAAAACCTTGACATATATTTAAAATCTGACTCTGTTCTGTTTGAAAAATACAGAACAAACGAGTTTACATAAGATAAGATAAGATAAGATACGATAAGTGTAAACTTGATGGGGTGTGTGTAAAGAATCAAGTGTGGGTGCATGTGGGTTTGGACTCTTCTAAGTGATGATGATGTGACAGAAGAACAAACAGAAGACCTGAAAAAGTGAAGTAACAAAGTAAGAATAACTTTCTCTGTTGACTTCCAAAGTACAAGTCCTCTTTAATTTTCATTAAACATATTTACAACAAATTCACTTATTGAGTTATTCAAATTTATACATTCTAAATTACTTTAACTCTATAATCATTAATCTCTTATTATCTTTCATTCTATTATTTACTTTACTACTATTCTAAATATTATGGAAAAACGACTAAGTATCACACATACCTGAAAAAGTGAAGTTACAAAGTAAGAATAACTTTCTCTGTTGACTTCCAAAATACAAGTGACTAATTTCTTTGTGCTAACCTCAAGTAAAAGCTACCTTGACAAGAACTCACTATTATAATAGACATTCAATAACTTCTACTGTTCTAGTCTAGTTCTAACTAGCCCTCTCTCTCTCTCTAATTTATATACAGGGTTACACTCTCCCCCCCAGCAAAAAATGGCGTCCCGACATTTATCCAATATTAACAAACATTTCGGAGTCTTAGTAAATAACTTATCAAATCTCTTTTCTGTTATAGAGAAAGGAAACACCAAGTACTATTTACAGTTTAGTCACTGTTTTTTTTTTCTTCAGGAATACTTTAGCAAACCCTACACGTACTGTCCATGCATGTCTACACTGACCCTAGATGCATTGTCTCAAACAAACATTTGGTGTTTATTCAACTGCAACTACTCGGTGTCCAAAGCAATTCCATCATTTTACTCTGTTTTCCACAATTTTATATAAAACTTTAAAAATATGACAAAACTGTTTTGTGTTTTGGCCACAAAATATTTACAGATGCGCACTCATTTTATAGTCATTTCTCATTTTGGATCCACTATACTTTTTCTTCATCTCTGCTATCAGACTTCTGATACTATCTAGTGTGCTAATCTGATAACTGTCCACATGGTAATCGCCCGATGCCAACCAAGCTGGTGGCCGCCTCTCCCGACGTAGTCTCATCAGGACTGGTGAGGAGTCGGGGGAAGAGGTACGATCATCATTCACGCTCGAGGCCTCCTGGTCATCATCAACGACAGGCTCAGCAGGTTCTTCTTTTACCTCTGGTTCTGCGTCAATAACAATTGTGGTCTTCTCTGGTGCACCATTAGTCACAACATCTTCCTTGATGTCATGATCTTCATTGACGTCATTTACCACAACGTCATCACCTGGGTTTTGACCACCCTTGCCCAGGTCATCACTTGTATCTTCAGGTTCTTGCCGTTCTGGCTTAACTTCAGGCACCTGATCTGGCACCTGCTTTTGAATTCGGACTCATCCGGGCAGGGTTGTTGCAGTGCTCGGCCTCTGGTCTCTTCACTGGCGATGGGAAGCAGCAGGTTGCGATGAAGAGTCTTTGGCCGACCCCTCTTGCCTTCCTGCACTAAGTTGTAGACAGGAGCGTCCACCTACGGTTGCGAGGTCACCACGTAAACCTCTTCTGACCAGCGGTCATCCAGCTTCCCATGAGGAGTGACATTTCTGACCAAGACACGATCGCCTTTTTGCACATGGGTGCCCCGCAGATGGCGATCGTAATACTGCTTTTGAGTCTTCTGACTGTCTGTAGCATGCTGTTTGGCTGTGTCAAATGCGGACTGCAGACGTTGCTGTAGGTCTTTGGCATACTCTGAGTAAGATTTGGGATCCGTGGAATTGTGAGGCCGAGTCCCAAAACGAAGATCAACAGGCAAGCGAGGATGGCGGCCAAACATTAAGAAGTATGGAGAGTAGCCAGTCGTGTCATGTTGAGTGCAATTGTACGCATGTACAAGTGATGAAACGTGTGCCTTCCAGTTCGACTTCTGCTTGGGATCCAATGTTCCTAGCATGCCCAACAAAGTTCTGTTGAAGCGTTCCACAACCCCATTCCCCATGGGGTGATAGGGCGTAGTCCTAGTCTTTTCTACACCTGTGATCTCACAGAGCTCTTTAATGATATTACTCTCAAAGTTTCTTCCCTGATCACTATGGATACGAGCTGGAAAACCATAGTGGACAAAGAAATGCTCGTACAAGGCTTTGGCTGTAGTCTTTGCTGTCTGGTTAGAAGTAGGAATGGCTTTGGCGAACTTGGTGAAATGATCAGTAATGACCAGGATGTTCTCCATGCCACCTTTTGAAGGCTCCAGTGACAGAAAGTCGATACAGACAAGTTCAAGGGGTTCAGTGGTCTGGATGGACACTAAGGGAGCTTTGGGGTTTAGGGACTTTCTACGGATACAGTGGCCACACTCTTGAATGTGAGTTTTTATGTCTTTAACCATTCCTTGCCAGTAAAACCGTTCCCGAAGTAGTTCCGTGGACCTGTCAACTCCCCAGTGTCCGACGTCATCATGAACACCATTGAGAGCATCTTCTCTGTGAGCTTTTGGCACCACCAGCTGAAGGACTTGTTTTTCGTCATCCGTCCGACGACGATGCAGTACCCCATCCTTCAGCACAAGGTCTGAACGTAGCAATAGTGTATCTTCTCTGCTATTGACCTTGGCTGATTTATCACTCAGATGCTGAATGACCTCACGAAGAATTTCATCTTTTCGCTGCTCGTCTCTCCAGTCAGGATTCCTTGCTGTGCTGGTCCCCCCGAGATCGTCTTCTTCATCTTTCAACTGCTGTGACCAACAGATCGTCTCTGGAAATGGAGGATACACATGTTTCCCTTAAAGAACTGCCACCACAACATCTTCAGACATAGTCGCGTCTCGGATCCAGGGAATACGGGACAAGGCGTCAGCATCTTGGTTTGTCTTGCCTGTCTTGTACTGTAGACTGAAGTCATAGTTGGCTAGTTGCGCGATCCATCTGTGGCCTGCTGCATCCAGCTTCGCGGTCGTCAAGACGTAAGTGAGAGGATTATTGTCGGTCTTCACAACAAACCTATTGCCATAGAGGTAGTCATGAAACTTGTCAGTCACTGACCATTTTAACGCCAGAAATTCAAGTTTATGAGCAGGGTAATGGCGTTCAGCGCTGGACAAGCCACGACTGGCGTAGGCAACCACTCTCTCCTGACCGTCTTGTTCTTGAAGCAGAACTGCCCCCAGACCTTCTGTACTTGCGTCCGTGTGGAGAATGAAAGGTTTCTGAGAATCTGCATATGCCAGGATCGGTGCAGAGACCAGCAGATTCTTCAGTTTATCAAAGGCCGTCTGTTGGTCTTCGCCCCAGAAGAACTTGGCATTACTCTTCTTTGACGACTTTCCTTTCCTGCCCGTAGTTGACCCTGCAGTAACGTCATGAAGAGGTCTTGCTACGCTGGCAAAGTTAGGGACAAACCGACGATAGAAATTTGCAAAACCTAAGAAGCTCTGAACTTCCTTGACAGACTTGGGAATGGGCCACTCCTGGACACAGCGGATCTTGTCAGGATCAGTCTGGACTCCCTCAGCTGAGACAACATGGCCCAGAAACTTCACAGAACGCTGCAGTAGTTCAGTCTTATTCAGCCTGACCTTCAGTCCAGCCTGTTCTAGCTTCCCTAGGACCAAATCCAGTCTCTCAAAGTGAGTCTCCAGTGTCTTGCTGTACACCAAGATATCGTCAAAGAACAGAAGACAGGCAGTCAGGTGAGCATCATCCATACAGCTTTCCATGAGGCGTTGAAATGTTGCCGGAGCATTGGACAGACCCATAGGCATCCGGTTACATTCGTAGAAGCCAAGGTTGCCGACAGAAAATGCTGTTTTGTGTTTGTCTTCCTCTGCCAGTTCCACCTGCCAGTAGCCACTGCGAAGATCCAGCTTGGAGAACCACTGGGCCCCGTTGAGTGTGTCGAGAGTCTCTTCAATACGAGGAAGTGCATAGGCATCTTTGATGGTGAGATTGTTGAGACGACGGAGATCTATGCAAAATCTCAATCGGCCATCTTTCTTTCTCACTAGTACGACGCCTGAAGAATAACAACTGTCAGACTTCCGAATGACTCCAAGGTCCAGCATCTCCTTGAGATGTTTTCTGACTTCTTCGACCATAGCCGGAGGAATACGGCGAGGAGCTTCCTTGAAAGGAACATCACTGGTGAGTTTGATGTAGTGCTGACTTTGTTTGGTGTGACCCAAATCAAGATCATGCCTTGACCAAGTGTTCTGTCTTTTCTGGAGGATTTTGCGTAAAGTGTGTATGTCTGAGTTCTGAATGTCTGAAGGGATTTTATCCAACAATTGCTCAATGAAATCATCTGAAGAACTTTCTGGACGTCCTGCTGCAGTATCATCATTTATGACAGCAGCAAACGAGACACTGGCGATGGTGGTTCCTGCTGACAAAGTCACAGTTTTGCTAGACGGGTTATACACAGTCACTTTCTGCTGAACCCCAGTGTTCCCTGGCTGTACTCTAATGACCGTTGGAGTAAGGACCAATCCTCCTGGGACAGCGACGTCTTCATCATCGATGATCAAGTCACTGATGACCAATGTACTGCCAAGTGTCCACTTGTACGCTCTGACCGGGTGCAACAGTCACTGTCTGCTTGCAGTTCAATTGGCCTAAAGATTCTTGACGGTCCTTCAGTTCCTGATGTTTCTTCATTACAGAAAGGGTTATTTGCCAAGACTGCGCTAACGTTGAAAACTCTCTCTTCTTCTGCTTTTTCTGCAGCTCCATGTTTACGACTTGTAGGAAATTCGTACCGAGTAAGACAGGAACAGTATTATGATAGTCTGTGTCTTCAACCACTAGAAATAAAGTAGGGATGACAATGGTACTGCTTTGAGCAAGCTTCACGTCTGCCTCCACATAGCCTCTGTAGGGCAAAGTGTGACCACCCACTCCCTGTACGGTGACTAGGTCAGTCAAACGCTGAAGCGGCAATCCCATTTGCATAGCCATAGACTTGCTGATAGTCGACACCATCGACCCCGTGTCCAGTAAGGCTTTCACTTGCCGACCGCTCACAAAAATGTCAACCATGTTGGCGTTTCCCACCAATGCTGTTGTCGAGGGTTTGGAGACTTGACGTGGACCAGACCTTTCCCCCTCTAAGCCTGGTCTTTCCCGTTTCCCGACTTCTTGCACTGGAACTTCTTGTGTCCCCGCTGTCCACATGTATGGCATTTCCCCTTGAACGCTAAAGATGATGGTTGATAACGACTCTTCTTGTCCATAGCGTCCACTCGCCCACTCAGTTCTCTGATGCTCTTCAAGACTTCTGCAAGCTCTGAAGAAGCAGCTTGGCCCTGAAGTACCAAAGACCGAGTTGGTTCCAGTTTAGCACCTTCTGTCTCAAACTGACGGGCAGCAACCAGTAAGCCGTTGAATGTAGTGTTGTTGTCGCGGAGATGGCGCAGTGCGTCTCGAGCTGCAGGCGCACACAGGCCACTCCAAAACTTGTTACGGAGCATGTTGTTTGTTGCGTCGAATGTCAGCGTCTTATCTGTTGAGCGCAGGTCGCTGACAATTTGTTCCAAACGACAAGCCCATGCCACTACTGTCTCGCCCACATGTTGCCTGGCTGTGTAGAATTGCTCATACTGGACCTCTGCAGGCTGAACGCAGCCAAACATCTTGTCAAACTTGGCCAGAATGTCGGCCACAGACGCTGAGACAGGAAGATTTAGCAAAACGTCAGCTGCCAGAGATTTTGTCGACCGCCGCATGGCTTGAAGAATGGCAGGTTCACCATGAGTCTTCATCAGTCCAACAACCGCTGCTCTCCATTGAGGATAACGAGCGTCCTTGTCGGTTTCACCGGAGAAAGGGGCCAAGTTGGGTGGGAAAATATGGGTGGCTGCAGGGGAAGTCTGGGAAAGCTGAGGAGAGGGGGCAGACTCTCTTGAAGTCGAAGGAGCTTCATTCTGCTGTGAAGAATTTTCCTGAATTTCTTGTTGTGAAGCAGGAGCCACTGCTAGAAGAACAGTCGCTCTGTCATCATCTGATAAACCCTTGAGTCTTTCCACCAGCTCTGCCATCGTCTCCATCTTAATAATCCTTCACTTGTTGAGCAAGAAGAGCCCCACGTTGGGCGCCAATGGAAACTTGATGTGTAAAGAATCAAGTGTGGGTGCGTGTGGGGTTTGGACTCTTCTAAGTGATGATGATGTGACAGAAGAACAAACAGAAGACCTGAAAAAGTGAAGTAACAAAGTAAGAATAACTTTCTCTGTTGACTTCCAAAATACAAGTCCTCTTTAATTTTCATTAAACATATTTACAACAAATTCACTTATTGAGTTATTCAAATTTATACATTCTAAATTACTTTAACTCTATAATCATTAATCTCTTATTATCTATCATTCTATTATTTACTTTACTACTATTCTAAATATTATGGAAAAACGACTAAGTATCACACATACCTGAAAAAGTGAAGTAAAAAAGTAAGAGTTACTTTCTCTGCTGACTTCCAAAATACAAGTGACTAATTTTTTTGTGCTAACCTCAAGTAAAAGCTACCTTGACAAGAACTCACTATTATAATATATACATTTAATAACTTCTACTGTTCTAGTCTAGTTCTAACTAGCCCCCTCTCTCTCTAATTTATATACAGGGTTACACTAGATAAGAATATTTATTCACCAAGTAAAAACGTTACAAGGATTTTGGTGTGGCATGGCGACAATGAAATACATCCTTTCTTGCACAGTCACACATGCATTCATCGTGTCATACGCTTCATTGGCATACAATATGTATATAGCACTAAAGGATAGGTAAACACAGTGTTAAACATACATCACTCATCAGTCATATAAAGTTATGGAGTTAAACACACACTGCAAGTAAGACAAAATACAGCATTAAAACAATTTAACAGCATTAAATAAAATGATGAGAATTATTAAGAATGTTAAGCTTCACATCCAAATCTACACACACAACACACACACAACACACCACACACACACACACCACACGCACACACACACACATAGCATAGCATACTCCTATTTCAAAAAGGTACAAATCAAGCAATGGTTGTGAGTTTTCAGTTTAAACAGATCATTCCATGGTTGGTGATGTACTGAGGACAGCGTCTGGGAAGAAACTGTTTCTGAATCGAGAAGTTCTTGCTCTTAAAGCACGGAACCGACGGCCAGAGGGCAGAAGCTCGAAGAGACTGTTGGCTGGGTGTGATGGATCGCAGACAGTCTCTTTCGTTTTCCGTTTCATTCGCGTTGTGAAAATGGAGGCGAGAGATGGAAAGTCGCAACCAGATATTTTGGAGGCAGTCTTAACAATGTGCTCGAGCTGTTTCTTTTCTATCGCGGTTGTGCTGCCGTACCAGACAGTGATAGAGAAGCACAAAATGCTCTCTATCACTGTGCGATAAAACTGTGCCATAATTTTACTAGACATACCGAACTTTTGCAGCTGTCTCAGAAAGTGGAGACGCTGTTGGCACTTTTTTTTTTACAATAGACGTGGTGTTATTATTCCAACTCAGGTCGCTCGAGATGACAGAACCGAGAAATTTGAACAAGTCGACCTGCTCAACGGTATTCCCATTGATGACAAGGGGCAATACCGGGACCTTTATTCGGCGAAAGTCGATCACGACCTCGTTTGTCTTCGAGACGTTCAGTTCCAGGTCGTTGTCTGAGCACCAGCCAACCATTCTCCGAACCTCGTCCCGATACGCAGTCTCGTCCGTATCAGAGATCAGACCTTCGAGGGTAGTGTCATCGGAAAATTTCAACATTTTCACTATAACAGCAGAAATAGTAATATCAAGAACATATTATTAATACATGGCAATCAATATAAAATAAACATACACATATCAAAACTACTAATGTTATCTTACTTCTAGACTCTGGGATCCGTGAATTTGAAAGCGTCTCCAGTCTATCTTGATGATAAGGCTGAGGATAAGCGTTCACTGCAGCTTGTTCCTTGGTTTGACCCTCACAGCTTCGTAGGTAAAAATCGACTGACGAGCTAAGATTGGGCCCCCAAGGATATGCAAGGGTTCCTAGTAGTCTTCTGACCAATCGTGTAACTCTCGCTTTAGTTAATCTCGCATATACGGGATTATTCGTTTTTATTTGAATATTTCCATTACCGGTCCTAATAGTGGGACACGTGCGATTATGTCTTACTTGGAACATCAGTGACCGGGCGTAGGACAGATTCACTAGCGATAAGCGGTGCCTGGCTAGTTACCGTGGATGACGTTTGGCTAAAGTAAGCTAATTAATGGGGACAACGTTCTGGTCAGTTTTGCAAGTACTAATTACAGTCATGACTTGCTAAGTCTGTTAGATATTCTCTGGAGAGGCTGGTGGTGTGACTGTCTGAAGGAGGTTAATTTAACATTATGTCTGCTTTCCTTTAGGTAACTGATGAATTAACGTCAAGTTTCATTCGATTATATCTATTTTGCTCTAAGCTAATTTCCTACATTTTGTCGTCACTATTTCTGCTGTTACATATGCCCCCCCAAAAAACTATTCTTACACAGGGGTAAGAATTGGTACGGAAATGGTGGCGCCAATATGTATGTGCATTATTTACATAGAGGACTGGGGATGAGGTCACTGGGGTACAAAGCTGGGTGCCTCCACCTGCAACTGTGAGGGGTTGGAAGCAAGGTTAGGTTTGTCTACAGTGGACTCGGGGTATCTGCTGAGGTAATCAGCTCCATGGTTACTCTTCCCTGGGATGTATTCTACATGAAATGAGTAGGGCTGTAGCAAGAGAGACCAACGCATGAGTTTGGCGTTGAGTTTCTGCGATGACGCAAGGAAGGTTAAGGGTTGGTGATCACACTTCACCTTGAAATGAGCGCCATACAAATACATCTTGGAATTTCTGGATGGCCCAGACCAATGCCAAACATTCTTTTTCTACTGTTGCATAATTATGTTCAGCTTTATTTAATTTCCGGCTGGCATACGCCACTGGCAAGAGAAGTGTAGGGTCATTGGGGTCAGATTGTAGTAGGGTTGCTCCTAAACCTTGGTTACTCGCGTCTGTGCGTAACACGAATGGTTGGGTTGCATCGGGCAACTTCAAGATGGGTTGTGAGGTGAGTCTAGCTTTCAGTGTTTCGAACGCATCTTCGCACTCGGCATTCCATTCTGTTGTTACCTCCCTTGGCGACTTGCAAACACTGCTTACGTCCCTTGTCCGCCGTACTTCCGGGCCCATTCTTGTCTAAAACAGCATTGAGGAAGTAAGCGATACGAAACGTTTTTCGAAGTATACTGTGACTCAGCAGCGGAGGTTCTGTTGCTTTTAACGCAATGGTATCTTGCCTAAAGAAAAGTTTGTTTTAATGTGCTATGTGCACAATTTGATGCCTTTTATTTTCATACAAAATTTGCAAAATGTGTGCTAGGTGGGCAGAAATAAAATACTACGTTTAATGTTGTTGAATTGTGGGACATTCCAAACTTTATAATACCACTCTAAAATCTATAAGCTTTTTTGTGTGGAAAATTGCTAGGCAATTAATAAAGCAACCATTAACACCTACACTGCCGCTGTAAACATGAAAACATGCTAGTTTGTAGTGCATCTTGTATGTAGACAGCTTCAGTAAAGGCATTAGACATGATAAGTGCTCCCACACTAACATTTACAGTGTTTGTGTTCGTGTGTGTGTGTGTGCAAATAGTTGTGTTTAAGTGTTACACATTCTTGTGTATGTGTGGAGGGGGTAGTTGTGACAATCGGAGATTCTTCATTGATAAAACAGTTCACACAAAAATAATGTTCGACGTGCACAATAAAAAGTGATGGAAACTAAAATGAAAAAAGCAAAGCTGTTTCATATAATTTTATTCTTTAACCATGTTAAAAATATCACCTCAGAGATTCAGACAGGTGTAACCCCATCCTAACACAGACCAAGCTAAATTTATAAATATATTAAGATTAGTCACAAGGTGATTACACTAGCCGATCCCCGCAGACAAAGATGAGTGGGTAATAGAATTCCATTGTGCAGAGCCCAGTAACAATAGACCAACCGTCACAGTTGTGTGTTACTGATATTTATGATTCACATTTTGTATTTATTATAAGTTTAAAAAAAAAGCTTCTTCACTTATTTGTACTTTTTATCGTACCTCGGAAGAAAGAATCTTTCTGTGTTTAGTTATAGAAAAAAAAATTGTGACCTTTTAGATGTCAGATAGACATCTGCTTAAAAGACACAAAGAAGAAGCTGTGGATCACACCTGAACTTTTGACCTGTGTGATAAACGAAGAGAGATGAAAAAGAAAAAGAACACCTCACAGGGAGCTGATGCCTACCGAAAAATCAACAATGACATCCGAAAAGGCATGCGCACAGCAAGGGAGAACTGGATAGAAGATCAATGCCAGGAAATAGAGAACAATCTGAACAAGAACAACAGCAAGAAGGCCTACCAGACTGTGAAGCGGCTGACAAGTGTTAAACAGCCCAAAGTCTCCACTATCCAAAGCAAGTCTGGCATTTGCCTTACAGAAGAACAAGAAGTCTTGGACAGATGGACAGAGTACTGCTCTGACCTTTACAACCATACACCAAATGGAGACCCATCAGTTCTAGCATGTCCCGAGAGCAGAGAAGAAGAAGAAATCCTCCCAATTCTCCGGGAAGAAGTTGAGGCAGCAGTGCAATCGCTGAAGAAAGGGAAGTCAGCGGGAGTGGACAACATACCAGCGGAACTGCTACAAGCAGGAGGAGAAGCGATGACTGATGCTCTCACCATTATCTGTAACAAGATCTGGCAGAGTGGGGAATGGCCTACACCATGGACCCAGTCGCTTGTCATCACTCTTCCCAAACAAGGTAACCTTCAGGAGTGTGAAAATTACCGCACCATCAGCCTCATCAGCCATCCCAGCAAGGTCCTCCTGAAAATAATACTCAACAGATTGAAACCACAAGCTGAACAAATCATAGCTGAAGAACAAGCAGGATTCATGGCAGGGCGAAGTACCACTGAACAGATTTTCAACCTCAGAATAATCTGTGAGAAATACCTACAGCACCAACAACATCTATATCATGTGTTCATAGACTTCAAGAAGGCATTTGACCGAGTCTGGCATGCAGCTCTATGGGCAACCATGAAAGTGTACAACATCAGCCCTAAAATTATAGAAGTCATCAAAAGCCTGTATGACAAGGCTACCAGTGCAGTCCTCCATAACAGCGTCATCGGGAACTGGTTCAGAACAACAATCGGTGTGCGTCAAGGATGCCTACTCTCTCCAACACTCTTCAACATCTTCCTAGAGCGCATCATGTCAGATGCTCTTGCAGATCACGAAGGCACAGTCAGCATAGGGGGCAGAGCAATCTCCAATCTTCGTTTTGCGGATGATATTGATGGATTGGCTGGAGAGGAACAAGAACTTGAACAGCTTGTACAGAGGCTTGACACCACCTCCAGAGCTTATGGAATGGAAATAAGTGCAGAGAAGACCAAAATGATGACCAACAACACCAATGGCATCAACACGGACATCAAAGTACAAGGCCAATCCCTCAACACAGTGCACAGCTTCAAATATTTAGGAGCCATTGTGTCAGACAATGGGTCTCGACAGGAAGTCCTCTCCAGGATCGCACAAACAACTGCTGCCCTGACAAGGTTGAAGCCCATTTGGAAAGACAGAACCATCAGTCTACATTCCAAAGTAAGACTGCTGCGCTCTATGGTCATCTCCATCTTCCTATATGCTTGCGAAGCATGGACCCTCACAGCAGATCTCCAACGAAGAATACAAAGCATGGAGATGAGGTGCTACAGAAGACTTCTGTGCATTTCCTATACCCAACACATCACCAACGTTGAAGTCCGACAGACCATCACACAAGCCATTGGACAACACGATGACCTGCTCACAGTGGTAAAGAAACGGAAACTCCGATGGTATGGCCACGTCACCAGATCATCAGGCCTTGCAAAGACCATTCTGCAAGGCACAGTGCAAGGAGGTAGAAGAAGGGGGAGACCGAAAAAGAGGTGGGAGGACAACATTCGAGAATGGACTGGTTTGACACTGAGCGAAGCCATGAGGGCTGCTGAGGACAGAGAAAGATGGAGTATGCTGGTTAAGCGATCATCTGTGGTGCCCCTACGACCTTCGGGTTATGGGACAGGATAGGATAGGATAGGAAAAATATCACCTCAGAGATTCAGACAGGTGTAACCCCATCCTAACACAGACCAAGCTAAATTTATAAATATATTAAGATTAGTCACAAGGTGATTACACTAGCCGATCCCCGCAGACAAAGATGAGTGGGTAATAGAATTCCATTGTGCAGAGCCCAGTAACAATAGACCAACCGTCACAGTTGTGTGTTACTGTTATTTATGATTCACATTTTGTATTTATTATAAGTTTAAAAAAAAAGCTTCCTCACTTATTTGTACTTTTTATCGTACCTCGGAAGAAAGAATCTTTCTGTGTTTAGTTATAGAAAAAAAAATTGTGACCTACACTAGCCGATCCCCGCAGACAAAGATGAGTGGGTAATAGAATTCCATTGTGCAGAGCCCTTAACAATAGACCAACCGTCACAGTTGTGTGTTACTGTTATTTATGATTCACATTTTGTATTTATTATAAGTTTAAAAAAAAAAGCTTCTTCACTTATTTGTACTTTTTATCGTACCTCGGAAGAAAGAATCTTTCTGTGTTTAGTTATAGAAAAAAAAATTGTGACCTTTTAGATGTCAGATAGACATCTGCTTAAAAGACACAAAGAAGAAGCTGTGGATCACACCTGAACTTTTGGACCTGTGTGATAAACGAAGAGAGATGAAAAAGAAAAAGAACACCTCACAGGGAGCTGATGCCTACCGAAAAATCAACAATGACATCCGAAAAGGCATGCGCACAGCAAGGGAGAACTGGATAGAAGATCAATGCCAGGAAATTACATTACATTACATGATTATTGCTTTAGGTCCAGCGGACTCTTCCGAGCCAAATCAGGACCGGACAACCCCTGATCAGCATAAAAGATCTGCTGAAACAACCCTAGTGGTAAAACTGAAGGCTCTTCACCAGCCAGTCACTTTACAATAAAGACATCCCACGCAGGGGACGCTGAGGCTGTACTCTAATTTATCGATCCCCCGTTTACAAAAACAAAATAGAATACAAACATCATTATAAATTATCAACAAAACACATACATATAAAATGCTTACATTGCTAAATAATAACATCATAGGATGCCCTAGTGACCACCTTCTTCTTCTTCAGATTAATGTGCAAACCCCAATGTTGGGGAACAATACACATGTGTGGGACTCGACGGGAGCATGCGCTGGCACGTTAAAACAAACCACAAAAAAAAAAAAAAAAAAAAAAAAACAACAACAACATTCAGGCACCCACCCCCTCTACTAGGGGAAGGGGGGGACACAGTGGGGTTTGGAGGACAAAACTATGATACACTAATAGATTATTTAAAATAATTAAGAAATTAATAATAGGTACAGGTAGCCCCTTAATAAGGCTTTTCTTTAACAAAATACTTTATTATTATATTTATTTATTTATTATAATTTATATATATATAATTTTTTTTCCAATGAGATATTTACAAATGGAGCCATCCTTCCATTGCTGATTTGAAGGCGGGGACTGACTTAGTGGTTGTGATTTCATCAGAGAGAGAGTTCCAGAGACGGATAGAGGAGGGGAAGAAGGAATGTAGGTGAGCATTGATTCTAGATTGGGGCACCTGGAGCTTCGCCTGCTGTCCTCTGGTGGCACGTGCTGCTGGTTTAAGATGTGAACCAGCAGGGATATCGACTTGGTCACTGATGATCTTATACAGCATTGCAGCTTTGTCGATCTTGCGACGCTCAGACAGGGTCTGCAGGTTTAGCTGACGGACAAGCGCAGAGGCGCTAGACCGGGGACTGAAGTCATGCAGGATCCTTCGGGCCGCTCTTCGTTGGACCAGTTCCAGGGTGTCGCTCAAGTTCTGTTGAAAGGGATCCCACACTGGGGAAGCGTATTCTAGGACTGGTCGGACTAGGCCTTTGTAACAGTGCGTCTGGACGGCAGTGGGGCATCCCTTCAGGTTTCTGTAGACGAAGGCGCTGGTTTGGTTCGCTTTGGCAGCCAAAGCGTGAACATGCTTCCCCCAGTGGAGTTTCTCTGTAAGCTCGACACCGAGGTACTTAACACTGTCCACCTGCTCGAGCGTGTGACCGTGGAGGGTGTAGTTTGAGCGGGTAGGTTTCTTTTTGTTGGTAACAGATAGGACATGGCACTTGGCAACATTGAACTCCATCTGCCACATCTCCTCCCACTTTTCCAGGGTCGCTAGGTCTTCTTGTAGGGAGACAGCATCTTGTTGAGTCTGGCAGAAAGCGTCCAATATTCCCAAGCTGATCCAACAGACCTCATACACAAATAAGGAGTCTAGTCCCGGAAGAGTTCTCAAGAAAAAAGGTAGATGACTGGTCTAGCAAAGAAGAAGATAGTATAGCAGATTGATAGAACAGAGCAGGAATGAGAAAGAGCAAATGAGAAAGACAGCGACAGTGGGAATTTAAAGCACTAAATTTCCAGAAAGTGGGGATACTATTTATACTGAAACCCCAGGCACCCCAACGGGGGAATGCCAGAAATCAGAGAACAGTCTGAACAAGAAAAACAGCAAGAAGGCCTACCAGACTGAGAAGCAACGGACAAGTTTTAAACAGCCCAAGGTCTCCACGATTCAAAGCAAGTCTGGCATATGCTTTACAGAAGAACAAGAAGTCTTGGATAGATGGACAGAGTACTGCTCTGACCTTTACAACCACACAGCAAACGGAGACCCATCAGTTCTAGCATGTCATGAGAACAGAGAAGAAGAAAAAATCCTCCCAATTCTCCAAGAAGAAGAAGTTGAGGCAGCAGTGCAATCGCTGAAGAAGGGGAAGTCAGCGGGAGTGGACAACATACCCGCGGAACTGCTTCAAGCAGGAGGAGAAGCGATGATTGACGCACTCACCATTATCTGTAACAAAATCTGGCAGATGAGGAAGTGGCCTACACCATGGACCCAGTCGCTTGTCATCACTCTTCCCAAAAAAGGTAACCTTCAGGAATGTGAACATTACCTCACCATCAGCCTCATCAGCCATCCCAGCAAGATCTTCATGAAAATAATACTCAACAGATTGAAACCCCAAGCTGAACAAACCATAGCTAAAGAACAAGCAGGATTCAGGGCAGGGCCAAGTACCACTGAACAGATTTTCAACCTCAGAATAATCTGCGAGAAATACTTACAGCACAAACAACATCTATATTATGTGTTCGAAGACTTCAAGAAGGCGTTTGACACTCTGTACAACATCAGCCCTAAAATTATTGAAGTAATCAAAAGCCTGTATGGCAAGGCTACCAGTGCAGTCCTCTACAACAGCGCCATCGGAAACTGGTTCAGAACAACAATCGGTGTGCGTCAGTGATGCCTACTCTCTTCAACACTCTT
>CM072517.1:48876917-49032242 GCA_036898135.1 Oncomelania hupensis | reverse complement strand
GCGCATAGCTCTCCTTTCACTCTCCGGTTGGTGCGGAATTTTTGCCGGGGAAATTTTTCTCGTTTTAGCTCCTTTGTTCTTTCTCAATCCTACTCTGTTCTATCAATCTACTATACTATCTTCTTCTTCGCTAGACCAGTCGCCTACCTTTTTTCTTGAAAACTCTTTCGGGACAATACTCCTCATTTGTGAATGAGGTCTGTTGGATCAGCTTGGGAAAATTGGACGCTTTCTGCCAAATGGTGACTGGGGCTTCCTATGATGTTATTTGGCAATGTAGGCATTTTATATGTATGTGTTTTGTTGATATTGTATAATGATGTTTGTATTCTATTTTGTTTTGTAAACGGGGTTCGATAAATTAGAGTATAGCCTCAGCGTCCCCTGCGTGGGATGTCTTTATTGTAAAGTGACCAGCTGGTAGATTGCCTTCAGTGTTACCACTAGGGTTGTTTCGGCAGATCTTTTATGTGGATCCGGCGTGAGTCCTCTTTCACTTCTCTGGTCCTGATTTGGCTCGGAAGAGTCCGCTGGACCTAAAGCAATAACCATGTAATGTAATGTTCTAATACTGTTATCTTATTATATTGTACCTAGATCCGGTTATACCCAATTCCTATTATACACAGATCCTGACTAGGCTCGCCAATTAAAGTGGGACGTGGGTTTTTTTATTGTTGCTGGGCTCTGCACAATGGAATGCTGTAACCCTCACGTCTTATTCTATGGGGACCGCTAGTGAGTCACCCGGTGAATTACTTTAATTCATTTATTTGTTTAGCTCGGTCTGTGTTAAGGCTGGGGTACAGAGATAGATAGAAAAATGGTAAAAGATCACTGTGACACTAGCTTTCACACAGCTATGGATCATATGTAGTCCAGCCACTTGATAACAGTCAAAATCACACATTTATTTCTTCTACTCTATACATGATCTTTGAAGTACGAATCTATCTTAAAAGTTCAATAAATTGTCAATGCGAATGGTTCGCTCGCTGATAATCTAGGCAGCTATTTTTTCTTCATCGGGCACTGGCTACTAGCGTTCATGAAGAGTGGACTACTGTGGTCCTTTTGATACAGTTTTAGTGCACTGTTTTCTGGACACTTAACTGAGTGGTTTCATGGTTGAAGCGCTGCGTTGAGGTAGCTTCTTGTACACGTTGTGTCGTCGTGTAGTCTTTGACTTTTTGGTATGAAGTTTGGGGCTATCTGCGCACGATGCTGTAGATGCCTCGGCAGCCAACTGTTCGCGTTGACGTGGTTGCTGTCCTTTGCTGAGTTGGGCTCACGATATACCGCCTGCTCGTCTGTAACATATGAGACGAAATTCTGCACAACCCTGAATAATAGGTCTGTGCAGAGCGTCTCACTAAAAGCCAAAGTAGCCCTCAGTGATAGCTCCACATCTCTATACATAAGCGACGAACATTCTGCTAAGTCAGTGGTCCACTGGCATCTCCACTCTAATTTCCTATACATACATAAATATAAAGCGTGGCTAACTATACACATAAATTCACTGGTATAGCCACTGGTCTGCAAGCATACCTATATAGGTTAAACAACAGTGGTTCCGTCAGGTATACAACATGACGTCAAACCCGGTCGTGCTTGACACGTGGTCGGCTTCTCCACGTGGTAAGGCAAAGTCGGACCAACTATTCGAATCTATGCATAGCAAATTCCACAAACATAATTTCAACAATAATATAAATACATCACGATGAAACAGAAGTATGTTATTTACCTGTTCGACAATGTCAGGCCGTGGCTACTTGATTGAATTCGAAAATTCACCAAGCACTGCTGTCTAATCTTCTCAGGAGAGTGTCACGATACTTTTGTGTCGCTGTGTATTGTGTGTGTGTATGCAGCGTGTATGTGACTTGCTCGTCAAAACGGCGTGCTGTTACGTGTGTGCGAATCAAACACCCCTCTTTCTATTTAGTCTAACGCTAACACAAATTTTATGAAATTTAACTATAAGGGTTTAATTCAAAATCAAACACACAAAAAATTAAGCAACAAACATAATAATTAAAACGTGAATTTTCATAAGCAATGGTTCAAAAACCATAATTAAATCCACCCTTACCTTTTCCCTACAATCCCACACAACACTACAAAATCCAACACAACACAACAATAAAATAAAATAAAATGTTTTCTGTAAGCACTTTCCAAGTTGGTGATTCCAATACACCACAACAAAATATGTGTCACGGACCGGGTTTATAATATTTCGGTCCGATGACTGTTTGTAGTATCTTCCTGTGAGAAGATATAAATTATAATATTTTTTTTATTGATTACTAATTTCTGATTGGTTGAGCTAGTCATGTGACGGTTCACCAATTACATGTATTCAAAAAAATGTTTGCATTCTTCTTTTGTATGTACCACGGAGTGGTTGTGTTGTACTTCTAGCAGCTGCGTCTGCAGGTATTTATTGGTTTATCATTGAAATATTGTATTATAAACATAAGAATATTTAACCATGATTATATTCTACTTATTGTGGAATAAGAATTAATAATAGATAATTTTGATATTAGTATGAAGGATGGATAAGGGGGGTGATGGAGATGGTGGATCGTTGTATATTTTTGAGTAACGAATTGAAAATGGATTATCAGTTGGAACTGGATAAAGAAAGCCTTAAGATAAAGGGAAAGGAAATTGAGCTTCAGTTGAAACAGGCTGAATTGCAGAGCGAGAACACTACCCCTAGGACCCCCCGAGGTTCTAACCCTTCATTTCCAAAGTTGCCCCAACTACCTGTCTTCAAAGAAGATAGGGATGACATTGATTCTTTTTTGTACCGATTTGAAGCGCACATGCTAAAGCTCTCAATTATGATAGCAGTAAATGGGTTGTTTACTTAACTGCATTGCTACAAGGCCCGGCTTTAGCTGTGTATCATTCTTTGTCTGCTACCGGTACAGTTTCATATGATGATCTTAAGCAAGAACTTCTTAAGAAATTTCAGTGCACTGCAGATGGATTCAGAGAAAAATTCAGATCAGTTAGGCCTGAAGTGGGGGAAAGTTTTGTAACTTTTTCAAAGCGATTTTCTCACTTGTTGGAAAGATGGATCCAACTATCAGATTGTGAAAAGACTTTTGATGGACTATGGAATCTGATTTTGTGTGAGCAGTTTATTGCTTCTGTTTCGAGAGATCTCGCCGTGTTTTTGAAAGAAAGAAATTTGACAAAATTCGCGGCTTTGATAGACAGTGCTGAAGCATTTCGCATGGCTCACCCGGAAAAGAAACTGGCACGGAAGTCAGATGACTCGATTTTTGCATCCGCGTCGATTTCTCAGAATGTACCCACTCAGAATCAATTTCGTGGGACTGGCCAAAGATGGAATAATTTCCGGGGATCGGGATTTCGTGGCTCTCCGCGTGGAAACTACCAACCCGCAGGTCCTATTTCCAAATAGGGGTTTTGCACATCAGAACATGAATACTCAACAGGGCGCTCAGAACAATCAGGTCCTCGTGGACGTGGAAATACGTATTCTAGACCTGGTTCTCGTTTCTCAGGTAGTCCTCCTCTCAACAAAAGACAGAATAGACAGGACATAGTTTGCTATTGTTGTGGGGCGTAGGTCACATAGCTGCATGGTGTCCTTATGCTAGTGGCAATAGATACCCAGAGACTCAAGATACTGAAAGTGGTTCGCAGAACTACCAGGACCCTCCAGTTAACACTCAGTCAGCTTTAGTCGCGGAAGTCATTTGCTCAGTGGGCGATGAAAACTGTGGTCAGCCCAAGCTAGTGTCAGGTACCGTAAATGGCCTCAAAGCAAGTGTGCTCAGAGACACAGGTGCTACTATCTGTGGCGTTCGCAAGAGACTGGTTTCGCACGACCAGTACACTGGCAAAGAGGGTAAATGTTTGACATTCGGCGGAAACATTGAAGAATTTCCGTTGGCCAAAGTGCCTGTTGACACTCCATTTTTCTCTGGCACTGTGTTGTGTTGTGTCATTGATCAACCAGTGGCGGATTTGATAGTAGGGAATTTACCAGGTGTGTCCGACCCTTTTTCGGGTGCTACCACACTCATCCGAGATCAAGGTCAAATTCCACCGGTTCCTTTAGACAAGATGCCGACTCATTCAGACTCATTCAAACGGGTTACAGTTGATTTGGTAGAACCGATTTCTCCGCCGTCTGAGGAAGGTCACCGATGCATACTCGGTATCATTGATGGTAACACGTTACCCTGACACTATTCAGCTTAAACACGTCAAAAACAAGATCCTAGAATCTTGCAAACTAGCTCAAGAATACATCAAAACAGTTGTAGCCAAAACCAGACACTATCATCAGTGTATTCCATAAAATCTGTGAAAAATGAACATGCTTTGTATATATTTCTGCTATTGTATATTTAATGCTGCAAATCAAATTGAATACTGTAAAATGATCTGTTATGTACCTTATTGATTTTGATTTCACTGTATCACGGTAACATGCTTGGACTGAACTACATATTTTGTATGTCTATTGCGCTTTGGGTGATTGCTTAATACAATATGTTTGTGTTTAAGATAAGTGCTAATTACCAGTTTGTTTTTTTTCGCTTGTTTGTACAGTTTAGGCGGACATATTGTAGTAATTTTTTCTTTCTGATAAAATTCAGAAAACTCGGGCGTTTTTTTTTTGCAGGGAAGGGGGTATTGTCACGGACCGGGTTTATAATATTTCGGTCCGATGACTGTTTGTAGTATCTTCCTGTGAGAAGATATAAATTATAATATTTTTTTTATTGATTACTAATTTCTGATTGGTTGAGCTAGTCATGTGACGGTTCACCAATTACATGTATTCAAAAAAAATGTTTGCATTCTTCTTTTGTATGTACCACGGAGTGGTTGTGTTGTACTTCTAGCAGCTGCGTCTGCAGGTATATATTGTTTATCATTGAAATATTGTATTATGAAACATAATAATATTTAACCATGATTATATTCTACTTATTGTGGAATAAGAATTAATAATAGATAATTTTGATATTAGTATGAAGGATGGATTAGGGGGGTGATGGAGATGGTGGATCGTTGTATATTTTTGAGTAACGAATTGAAATTGGATTAGTGTTTGATTTGAGGTTGAAACCTCAACTTGCAATGTATAGCATTATATTTATTTTTGTGAATGAAAGTAATTAGCGGCAAGAATGTAATAATTAGTTGTTATAATTAGTTTTACAATTTTTGCGTATGTGTGAACTGTGTTCTACACATATGAGTTTTGAATTATATGTTGCTGGTCTGGTCCTGTCACAGAGAGAGAGAGAAAGGTATATGTGGTAATACAGAGAAGTCTATGTATCAAGATATTTAGTGGGGAAAACTTGTGTGTTTTCAGAAGTCTCCGGCTGAGGGGCCTCGAGGCGAAAGCAGAGAAGGAGAAGAAGGAAGAAGAAAGAAGAAGAAGAAGAAGAAGAAGAAGAAGAAGAAGAAGAAGAAGAAGAAGAAGAAGAAGTAGTCGTGAAGAAGAAGGGTGGAAGTATCGAGAAGGGGCCAGAGAAGAAGCCAAAGAAGAAGACGAAGAAGAAGACGAGAGAAGCAACCACTGCTACATCAGCAGCAGCAGCAACCACTGCTACATCATCAGCAGCAGCAACCACTGCTACATTATCAGCAGCAGCAACCACTGCTACATCAGCGGCAGTAGCAACCACTGCTGCATCATCATCAGCAGCAACCACTGCCACATTAGCAACAGCGGCAGCAACAGCGGCAGCAGCCACAGCGGTGACAGCGGCCACAGCAGCAGTAGCAGCGACAGCGGCTGGGGGGGTTATTGAAGGAGGTGAAGAGGACGGTGAAGAGAGGGGGAAGGCCTAGGACAGATAGAGATAAGGATAAGGAGACATTGAGAGGAACGAAGGAAATATCCATGGACAGAGACAGAGGATTTAAAACAAAGGAAGGACATAGCGATTCATAGCCTCCGTGAGACTCTGGGGAATAACTCTCTCTGTCGACGGGACTGGACCTCATGGGTGTTTATTGTGACTAGTGATGCTTGGATTATCTGACCAGGCCGATATTGGTGATTATTTGTGACTGGATTATACGCGGATTATTTGACTGAGACTTATGTGTGTGTGTTTGTGAATGGTAATCCACGGATTATTTCTACAAAGTACGTGAGTACAAAACTATATATGTATATATATACTTTTTCCATATTATTGATTGAGTTGTTTGTACTTATGTGAACTGTGTTGATTATTGTTTATTTTCTAGTAATAGAAAGGGGGTGTGACGACAAAAGAATTCTTGAGAGTTAGGGAGTTTGAGACGGGAGAACACGCAGAATATTCACGCACGCATACACGCAATTTCTTGATATAACCCCTTTCGTTACAATATGTATACACTAACGACAGTCCAAAAGATGAATCCAAACTGTTCTCCACTTTTTTAAAAGACACAGTCAACAAATATTATTATTTATAGAAAAGTAGTTCACTCAAATGTTTGTTTTGAATTGTCACTTTATAATAATTAACTAAAAAAAACGAAGAACGCAGCTGGTGCTCAGCATTCTGAATTAAACTGGTTAATAAAATAGTCCACACTGAAAATTAGCAGATGTATTCACCGCCCCTTTGGAATCAGGAAGCTCCAAATAAAATAACGTAGATAATGAAGCAGATAATGAAGAAGGTAATGTTGAAGAAAATGATGAAGTCGGTAATGAAGAAGAAGAATATGAAGAAGAAGCATATGAAGAAGCCCATCCTGTCACAAAACAAAAAGGATTCTAAGCATTTTGTTATCTAACAACAACAAGTCTTCAACTCACTAAATATCATCACACTATTTACATTTCGTTTACCGTTCCACACCAAACACTATACACTGCAAAAAGTATTCACCCATACGGTCATTCATTCAATACCGTATTACCTTAAAAAATCTAAAAGAAAACAATTCCAAAATATCCAACACAACAAAAATCCAAACAAGATTTTCAAACAATATCAACCATCTTTCTTTATAAACCATCAATAATAAAATATCGTTTTTACTTCACAAAATTAGACATACTTCACGCTACAACCTTTTCATTCAATTTAAACACGTTTCTGACCAAAAATGAACATAGACATTCTCTCTTTGTATCGCTGGCAGACAGAGTATAAAATAGAAAAAACATAGCCCTGCTTAACGGCCCGTGAATCTTCTTTTAACACGCGAGTTTTTCCCACTTGGCGTGCCCAATTATCAAACGATAATCGTACATACAAATGGAGCTCCAACTGGCTCCCAAATTTGTAGAGTACCCTGTGATTGTCCCATCTCGACAATGCGCAGTTCTGACTCCCGAGTGCCTTGAAAAATCGCCCCGTCTGTCGCATGGTTACGTGGATTTATACGTAATATTACAGACACCGATACATAGCTAGCCCCTCTACATATATACCGTCACCAACATCGACACCTGGGATTGCCCACGCAATGAAGAACGGAAGTTTTAAAAATAACAAATCACTGCACACGCCATTCTCCGCGCGCCCCGGTCCCCATCAAGCGTTTTGACCTGAGCCGATCCAAACACGTCAATCATTTAGCCACGTGCAGTCGGCGTTACAAAGCCAGAATTTTGATTCATGTGACTGAGAGATTCTGCTAGGAAGTAGCTGTGTACTGCTTAGCGTCTCAAACTAGACTGACCTATTACTTGGCTTTGACTGAATCAACCAGAACTGGTTCTAACCACTCTACCTGTGTCCCGATTTGATGAAACAATCTAAGTGGCTATAAAGTTTGAAACACCATCGTAGGCCGCGATGATGTCACTAAACGGCTCGCGTCAGCTCGCAGTGTGTGTGTACACATCAGTTATACCTTAATCGTCTGCTATAGACTACTGTAACCTTCTAAGTTTTACTACTGACTAAACAAGCAGAAGCTCAAATAGTGCTGGGCAAACTGGTCTGCTTGTTACACTGCCCATCCCCCACAACACAAAACACAAAAGGTGAGTTAGCCTGTTACAGATCCAGAACAACCCCTTTAAACAAAACTATCAACCGACAGGGAGTTAAACCCCAACTTAACTATTAACCACTACGCCCTTCACCAAGGGAGTTATACTGGGACAGTTCCAGAACAGGCCCCCCTCCCTCCTCCTCCTCCCAACACACTCATAAAAAACGAAGATGAGTTTAACTGGAAAAGGTCCAGAACAGCCCCCACCCCCAACACACTTGTAAAACACACAAAGGGAGTTAAACGGGAACAGGTCCAGAACACCCCCCACCCCCACCCCAACACTTTTATAAACTATAGAAAAACACAGAAGGGGGGGGGGTAAACTGAAACAGCCCTCCCCCTCCCTCTCCCCCGTGCACACTCGTAAATCACAGAAGGGTAGTTAAACTGGATCATGGAACAGGTCCAGAACCGCCCCCAAGCACATTTATAATACAAAAAAGGGTAGTTAAACTGGGACAGATCCAGAATAGTACCCCTAAACATAACTATGAACCACTACAGGGGTGTTAAAATAGGACAGATCCCGAACAGCCCCTCTCCCCCCGCCCCCAATTACCGGGGAGTTTAACTGAGACAGGTCCAGAACACCCCCCCCCCCCACACACTTTTTTTTTAAATAAACTATTTAGCCCAATACAGGAGAGTTAAACTGGCACAGGTCCAGGTCAGTCCCCAAGCACACTTAAATCCCGACATACTAAGTACACCAAAGGGGAGTTACACTGGATCCAGAACAGCCTCCCCCAACCCCCCACCCCTTTAATTTTTAAACATAACTATTTAGCCCAATACAGGAAAGTTAAACTGGGACAGGTCCATGTCAACCCCCAACCATACTTAAAGCCCCACACTAAATACACAAAAGGTGAGTTAGACTGAGACAGGCCCATGTCATCCCCCAACCACACTTAAAGCCCCACACTAAATACACAAAAGGTGAGTTAAACTGAGACAGGCCCAGAACTGCCCATCCCCCACAACACAAAACACAAAAGGTGAGTTAGACTGGTACAGGTCCAGAACAGCCTTAAACAAAACAACCTTTAAGCTACACTATCAACCTTCAGGGAGTTACAACCCAATTTAACAATTAACCACTACGCCCGTCACCAGGGGAGTTAACCTGGGACAGTTCCAGAATAGCATCCCCTCTCCTCCCCCAACACACTCACACCAAAAAACAGAAGGGGAGTTTAAGTGAAACAAGTGCAGAACGGCTCCTACTCTCAACACACTCATAGAACACAGAAGGGGAGTTAAACTGGAACAGGTCCAGAACAGCCCTCTCCTCCCCCAACACACCCATAAAATATCGAAAGAACGCAGAAGTGGTGTTAAACTCAAATAGCCCCTCTCTCCTCCCTCCCCCGCCTCCCTCACAACACACAAACCACTAAAGGGGAGTAAAACTGGGACAGACCCAAAACAGCTATAACGTGCCGAAACTGCCCCCTATTACCAGTTTTACTCCTGGGAGTAGTTTCAATCCAGGTCCAGATTAACTCTACGGGAGTTAGTCTTGTCATGGCCCAGAATAACCCCCTTTATCTTCCAAATCAACTCCCGTTAGTTAATCGGGGATGAAGATTACATAAGGATGATCAAGGTCATGAACAGGACTGATTCACTATGTGTGCCAGAACAGCCACCAGGGAGTTACTTTGTAGTTGGACAATTTTGTACCAATGTGTATGTGTGCGGGCGGGGGGAGGGTGGGCATTTCTGGCCCTGTCCCAGTTTTACTCACCTGTAGTGTTTTTTATTTGTGTTTGGAGGCTGTTGTGGACATATCCTATTCTATCCTATCCTATCCCGTAAATCGAAGATCTTTGGAACACCACAGGTGATCGTTTAACCAGCGTACTCCATCTTTCTCTGTCCTCAGCAACCCTCATATCTTCGCTCAGTGTCAAGCCTGTCCATTCTCGAATGGTGTCCTCCCACCTCTTTTTCTGTCTCCCTCTTCTTCTGCCTCCTTGCACCGTGCCTGGCAGGATGGTCTTTGCAAGGCCTGATGCACTGGTGACGTGGCCGTACCATCGTAGTTTCCGTTTCTTCACCACTGTAAGCTTGTCATCCTGTTGTCCAACGGCTTGTGTAATGGTCTGTCGGACATCGTTGTTGGTGATGTGCTGGGTATAGGAAATGTCCAGAAGTCTTCTGTAGTGCCTCATATTCATGCTTTGTATTCTTCGTTGTAGATTTGCTGTAAGGGTAAATGTTTCGCAAGCGTATAGGGAGATGGAGATGACACGAGAACGCAGCAGCCTTATTTTGGAATGTAGACTGATGATCTTGTCTTTCCAAATGGGCTTCAACCTTGTCAGGGTCGCAGTTGTTTGTGCGGTCCTGGAGAGGACTTCCTGTCTGGACCCATTGTCTGATACAATGGCTCCTAAATATTTGAAGCTATGCACTGAGTTGAGGGATTGGCATTGGACTTTGATGTCCATGTGGATGCCATTGGGGTTGTTGGACATCATTTTGGTCTTCTCTGCATTTATTTACATTCCATATGCTCTGGAGGTGGTGTCAAGCTTCTTTACCAGCTATTTAAGGTTTTATTCTTCTCCAGCCAATCCATCAATGTCATCCGCAAAACGATTGCTCTACCCCCTATGCTGACTGTTCCTTCGTGACCTGCAAGGGCATCTGACATTGCATGATGCGTTCCAGGAAGATGTTGAAGAGTGTTGGAGAGTAGGCATCCTTGACGCACACGGATTGTTGTTCTTGCAGGGCATATATGTTTTATTTCCTTCTTACGAGAGATAAATGAACATTAGCAGATCGGGTCGAGCCGTGTTCTCAAGGTTGGTGGCCGAGAGTCGGAGTCAAATACTCCGCTCGGCTACAAGTGATGTAACGACCGGGAACAGGATGATGCTGGACCGTGGTAACTGTCAACAATAAAATATTATTTTTACTTCATAATACTTAGACATACTTCACGCTACAATCTTCTCATACAATTTCAACTTGGAACAGTCATATTCTTGTTTTTAGCATCGGTGGTAGACAGTAGGCTGTAAAAGAAATATCACCTAACCCTGCTTGCCGGCAATCTTCTTTTGCACATGAAATTTTCACATTGGCGTGCCAAATGGACATGCAGATGAAATTTCACTCCGCTGCCAAATCTGCAGAGTACTTTGTGAACGCCCCAACTTGTCGATACACAATTCTGACTACCAAAATGCCTGGAAAAAAATCACTCCGTCTATCGCGAGGTTTACGTATTACGGACTGCCCCGTGATAGCTAACCCCCAACCCCCCCCCCCCCCCCATTTCCCTCCTCCCCACTCTTCCCCCTCCCCCAGGAGCATGTTCCCAATGTTTATGTTTCTCCGGGTCCATGTGTGGAACAAACCTGGAGGAAAATGAAGCTGGAGGAATATAAACCTGAGGGGTCACATAGATCTTGGGAACATAGACCTGAGGAGACGCAGTGCGCGGACTTTAAAGTTCCTGACGGCTCGCCAGTTACCTAAATACACCCAGCAAGCACTGGATCCCTTCTCCCTTAACCGTGGTTCGCCCAGGGTTGCACTCAGCTGTCTGAGGCGTTAGACAGTGTGCCGAAGATTGCTAATTGGCGGCGCCTCGGCCGGGGCTTGAGTTAGGTCCTGTATCGGCCAACGCCTTGAGCAGTTCTTGAGCTGGAAAAGCGCTGTGTACGAACAATTATAAAATTATTATTATTGGATGAAAGAATCGGTCAGGCGATCAGTTTTATCATCATCATCATCATTATCATCATCATCATCATCATCATCATCATCATCATCATCATCATCATCATCATCATCATCATCATCATCATTTTGTCACGCAGTTATCAGTAGTTATTATAATAGTAACAATATCAGTTAATCTGAATAATTATTTTCATATTTGTACAGCCATTATATTGTGTTGCAGGGATCGTAGATTCTATCTTCAGTACTGCAGACAGGAGCGTTTTTGAAGGCTCATATGACTCACATGCTCCATCTGGAACTTCCAATATTCTACATGAAAATGAGTGACAAAATTGAAACGAAACCGTTATATTAAAACGCAAAATAATACTGTTTGGTCTTTGGGCTGACCTTGACCTATGGCACCAACTGGACACTCATCTACCAGCTAATAAACGACAGCAAACGTTGTCTTAAGCCAAACAATAGTTAGTGTCATTGGAATTACCTTGACCTTTTCAATGACCTTGACCTTCAAATGACCTCTGATGCTCATGTATTATCAAATAATCCAATGTTGATAGGTATTAGGGATCAAATAATAGTCACTCCACTGTACGATGACATATTTTTGATGTTTTTGTAAGGCCTAAGATTTTCCTTGACCTTCAAGATAAATGTAAAAACGTCACATCTATGAAAGACATAAAAGAGGTTTGAGCTTTCTATCTCTCATAGTTTAGGGTCAAGATAACTCCAAAGTACCCATGTCAACCGACTTTTAAGAATACACAGATTAAAATTCAATTAATTTATTTAAAGTCTTTTCACAATTAAATGATGTTAGACTTTATAAATAATAATAAAAGCTAAATAACAACAGTTCTTAAAACTAAATTTAAACCACAATACTGTTAATGAATCTGGATGAGATGGTGTACAATAATTTGTTATCATAATTTTTTTTTCAAAATGGCATACAATAATTAATGCTTAATGCTGTTATTGACACCGTTAGTTCAATGTTTGTCAAAATGTCTTTCATAGGCTCACAGCCTTATATTCGTTTATGATAATATCACAATTATTTTCCTTAAATAATGTTGTAACTGTACATTCTAAAAGAATATGCTACACACTTAAAGAGTTAGGGCTGAGGGCGAGGCACAACGACCGGAACGTTTGATCACAGCACGTGAGAGAACGAGTCATACGGAGTTGGTACCTCAGCAATAAATACTAAACTAGGCCTATGCGTCACGCCTGCTGCTGGGTATGCCTACAATACTGATGTATTAAATTTGCGCTCCTGGTCACACATACACACACACGCACACGCAGCCCCTCCCCCATACACACACACAGGCACGCGCGCACGCGAGCAAGCACGCACACACACTCATACACATACACACACGTGCGCACGCACGCGCATACATACAACCATACATAATTATGTCCACACACGCATACACACCATCTTCTTGAACGTGCTTGTACGACTTGTCAAGCTTTGTAGCCAGTTTCGATACCTATTGAAACGGAGCTACGGGACACACCGATTCCTATTCCAGTGCACACACTTTACATCAAAATAATAACATTTCTACTGTCAAGCTTGCCGGAATTCGTGACAATTACACTATGTAACACAATTTTTGTTCCTGGCTTCTAAGTGTTATATTTCAATTGCTTATGTCTAAAGTACGTGAAAAAATGACTTCATTAAGCACAAACTTTGCTTACACAACAACAGCACGAAGAAAACTCGTTTTTTGTGAAAATAGAACGATTTCGATCGGGTAAAAACAAAAATTGCACAAGGAATAGACAAACACAGTCGGAAACCACTCAACAAGGTTCAGAAATGTGTAGATTTTCTAGATTTACGATTGTACTGTGAATCACTCTCTCAGTTCAGTTTATAAATGTATAGTCCCCAACACAGTATGCGTATAGGAGACTTTGGTATTATGATGTCCATTGATATAAGAGATCGTGCTACAGTAAGAGGTCATATGAAGAGGGAGCGCGGGACGCTGCTACGACGTCCGGAAGAAGACGGAGATGGATCGATGGCAGGCATGAGGGGAAGGAGTACGAACGAACGGCGGCAGGGGTAGGATCGGGGTGCCAGGGAGGCCGCCAAGGCCAAGGGAGGGCAAGCACAGAGGGTGAAGGGTGGAGGGCCTAGCAGTGACCAGTAGGGCGGGGGGGGGGGGGGGGGGGGGGGAGGGGAACGTACCTAATTAGATAAAAATCCTTCAGGACCACATTAAAAGTCGAGGAGGGCCGGGGGTAAAAGCTATAAACAATCAAGAATGGACCCATAAAACAAGGAAGGGAAATAAATGGTACAGTGAGGAAGGGAAAGTCATTCATGAAAACGGATACCCAGGACACAGGGGTCAACTGAAGGTATGAGTCTTGTGGAGGGGATGGTCAGTCATGGAAACGTATACCCAGGCCCCGTGGGGTCGACTGAAGGTATTGAGTCATGTGGAGGGGATGGTCAGTCATGGAAACGGATACCCAGGCCCCGTGGGGTCGACTGAAGGTATGAGCCATGTGGTATGGGATGTCAATCATGAAAACGAGTACCCAGTATCCAAGGGATCAACTGAGGTATAAGTCATGAGGTGAGAAAAGTCAGTAGTGGTATCTAATACCCAGGACACAAGGATCAACTGAAGGTATGAGTCATGTGAGGGGGGTGGTCAGTCATGGAAACGGATACCCAGGACCCATAGGGTCGACTGAAGGTATGAGCCATGTGGTATGAGAGCAAGGTAGCTGAGCGGTATAAGTCAGTACGAGGTAGTAATACCCAGGACCCAATGGGTCAGCTGAGGGTACAATCCGTGTAGTAGTAGCTGAGTGGAAACATGTCACTTAAGTAGAGCATACCCAGGACCCGAGAAGGTAGAGTCGAACCCAAGGCCCATGGGCCAGGTGGGGGAATAGGTTACAAACAGGTAACTGAGTGGGGATAGTCATCATTAGTAGTTGTAAGACAAAGGAACCCAAGACGAGTTCCGGGGAGAGAACCGGCCAGGCGGTTGGGTCTAAAGGTGTACAGACACTCGTCAGCGGTAGGTGCACACCGAGGTCATGAATAGCAGTCCAAAGTTAGTCGACAAGGAGGTGGCTACCAGGTCGGCCATGGAGTTCAGATGCACGTCGCGGCAGGCAATCCTAACCGCGGAGAAGTCAGGCTCCAGGGCCAGACACTCAAGGACACAGTGGTCGTGTGCTTTTATACTTGTACAGCTACTTTTGAAACGTTCAAGAATGTTCTAGAAAGTTCTGAGAGTTTCTCGAAAGTTCTGGAAGTTTCTTGAACGTTCTAGAGTGTTCAGGAGAATTGTAGAAACATGTGGACAACTCTAGCAGTTCAGGGAGGAAGCTCGGCATTGAATGCAAATCGATAATTTTCTCGAACACACGCGATTTTCCAAATGTCATTGTCCCGGTCACAGAAGCAAAGTTTTTCTGGAATAACAGCGATTTCCTTTCTGTTCTAGACCTAACGGGTTAGGAAAACACACTTTCAACCCAGGAACAGAACAAAAGTGAAAATTTGTTACATAGTGTTATTCACTCGATTAAAACGCGTTACTAAAACAAACTCGACATAATGGTATATTCAGAAGTTGACGTTATGCGACAGAGCATTGCAACAGTGTTTTTACCCGTTGTCAACGTTTTAGTAAGTATAGAAAGCTTATGCCTATCTCTCTTTATTTTTGTTGCCTGTCTTTCCTACTGTTTTTTTGTGGTGAAATAAATTGTAATTTTATAATGGGCGTCACACCTCTTCTTTTCTTCTTCTAACTATCCACCTATTAGCCTACTTACACTTTGGTGCTTGATGCTGCTGGACACACACACACGCGCACACACACACACACACACACACACTCTCTCTCTCTCTCTCTCTCTCTCTCTCTCTCTCTCTCTCTCTCTCTCTCTCTCTCTCTCTCTCTCTCTCTCTCTCTCTCTGGAGTGTGTCGCAAGCGCTCGTAGAGGTTGGACGTGTTTTTACTGCGCTCTGACCGTGCATACTTTCTAAGCTCGTGCTCACCAATTCTGCCGCATCATGCCTACCTGTACCGTTGCATTTCGAGCCCTCTGTGGTACCTTCATGTTTACTTTTGTGAAGTTTATGACGAAGAGTGCCGTTTTCAACAAGAACATGAGAATGTGAGTTTTATCGCTGAAACGTTGTTCGACAAGCCTTGTCATGGCGACGGTTTTGTCCTATTTTATCTGGGGCAGCCTGTTACTTTTGAGGGCCGGCGACCCGGGCCCTGTGGACAACAAAACCACTGGAAGTACCGCAATTTCCAACGCCAGCGCCACTGGCACCAACTCCAAGCGACAAAAGAGACTGAACTACGCCGCCGCTGCAACCGATGTTGAGCCGACGTTGATGGACGTGATGGCCAAGTTGAACACCATCGACAGCGGCGTCAACAGCAAGCTAGACGAGGTGAGGAACGATATTCACGCTATCCAAAGCAAATTGGGTCAATGGCTCTATGCACAAGTCGGCGGTATGGTCACGTGGCGCGGGAATAACAAAGAGATCATGGCTTCTTTTAGCTCGCTCGCGTGTACTTCAATGCTGCTTAAAGATTTTAAATCTACCGCAATTTTGGGATATTGTGATGTTTTGAACACAGCACACTCGTGCAATAATGATTACAGAGCGATTTGTCACTGACATTCAGTTTAGAGTTGACGACATGCAGTGCTTCATCATTTGCGCTCGAAGTGGAAATCGATGAAATGAAATGTTCTTTTCTTTGCATAAAGGTTTTACGTCGGAGTTAGAGCATCCAAACGCAGCACAGTACTTCACCATTTTCAAACTCGATCACGCTGTGTTATTCCCGCAGCACGTGACCGCCACGCCTTTGTGCATAGCGCCCATTGCAAAATGAAGTTGACAATCTAAAGGAACAAATGAATGACTTACAGAATGAAAATGAAGTGTTGAGAGATAAAAGATTGTTGGAGAGAATGGAGAAGGTGGGAAAACTCACTGACGATTGAGAAGGGACGGTCTAGAAGAAACAATCTGTTCTATGGCTTTGATAGGATTCAAGGTGAAACAAACGAGGACTGTAAAGAAAGAATCAAAGAAATGTGCACTGACAAGTTGCAACCGAGTGAGGACATTGAATTTGATCGTGTACATCGCATTAGCTCAAAACCTAACGCTCCTTTCATTGTCAGGTGTACTAAATACAGAGACAAAGTGAAAATGCTGAAAGCAAAACAAAACTTAAAAGGTAGCAATCTGTTTATTGGCGAAGACTTTTCTATGAGGGTCAGGTAGGTTAGGAAGAAATTGTCAAAACTGGAAAAAGAAAAGAAGGTACCCAATGGTACAAAGGTGGCAATTGTTTTTGATCATTTGCATGTTGACGGCAAAAAGTATGTACTGGCTGACGATGGGCAAAGTGTGGTAGCGGTAGATGAGGTGAAAGGGAGAGGGGCATTTGTTCCAGAATAACGTGTTGGCAGTCCCAATGAAACTTGTGTACAAACATTGAATGTTGTTTTGTGTAACCATTGTACCAAATAAGATCTGTCAGAGTGTAAGTGTGTTGATTGTGTGTTGTAGTAAGCCCGATGGCATAGGCCTATGTAAACATCTTGCATGTCAACATGATAGGTTTTCACACAATTGTTTTTCTCAGTCTTTTGAAAGCGATTACGCAGTTTGTTTTTTCTAAACATATCATGCAAAACGGGCACTGCGATATTACAGATAATTTGTATACATTTGCACATGCAACCTCACAGTATTGTAACGATGAGCGCGGCGCTAGACTTATTGAATTAAATGCCGACAGAGTACTTTCAGACACTTACACAGAATATAATACCTTGTGTTCACATCCCGATGATAGTTCAGAGGTCAAGGACGGGTCAAGTTTTGTTTTCTGCCCTTTTATGGAATCGACGTTCGGGGCCCCAACCTCTGATGATGATAAGGATGATAGTGTTCTGTCGGATAATTCAGTCGGATTAACAGTCTTGATGAACATGCATATGTAAATAATGTTAGCAATAATGCGTTCTTCATGGATTGATGCCTAAACTTTATGATGATAATTTATCTCTTTTATTACTTCATTCCATTTTGTTTGCTTAGTTGAGATCTTTGTTGATACTTTGAACCCTGATATCATTGGTGGTTATAAAGCATTTTGTCAATCGTCAAAGAAATTGACTGCTATTGGTAGGCCTTCAGAGGGAGTTGTATGTTTTATTAAAAATGAGTTTTTGCCTCTTGTAAAGCAAATTAATGTTACATATGGTAACTTTTTGTTGTTGTTTCCTTTTGATAAAAGCCTCTTTGGCATGACAAAGGATATATTGTATGTTTGTGCTTATTGTCCACCTGAAGGTTCTAGGTATTACACAGTTATGAACACTGATGGTGATGGTATTTCAATGTTAGAAAATTGTATTTGTTAACAAATCTTTTTTGGATAATGCTTGTTTTATTATTCTACCAGGTGATCTTAATGCTCAAACATCTAATATTTCGCAGCCAAACTCTATTGAAAATGATACTTTTGATGACTTGTATGTAAGTAGTCCTGCAAGTGTAAATATAAATTCACAAGACAATGTTTTGAATGGTTATGGGAAGTCAGTACTTCACTGCTTTGAATATGTGTATTCTAAATGGCGTGTGTTCTGGTGATCGCGAGGGTCGCTACACATTTATTTCGGATTTTGGCAACAGTGTGGTGGATTATTTTCTAATGTCTAGTGATTTGTTGGCTACTGTGTGGGAATGTTTTTTGAATGTTTTGGATCGCTCTGAATCTGATCATATGCCTGTTGTTCTCTCGGTTGTTTTTCCCAAGGGAAATGTTGTTGATACTATGTGTGCTGTAAAATAATGTTTTGTTGAGAAGTTTGTTTGGAATTATGATTATGTACAGTTGTTTAAGGATGCCATGATTTCTGAAACCATACAACGTGTTATGCACAGTGCAATTGAAATGATTGATGTGGATGTTAATTTAGCTTTACATATGTTCAGTGATGGTGTGAAAGATATTGCAACTTGTATGAAAAAGCGTGTTTGTGTTAGTTGTAGAAAGAAACATACAAACTGGTTTGATTGGGAGTGTAATGAACAGAAGGAAAGTGAGAAGGATGTTGAAACGATTTAGATGCATTTTGTATAAAGATGATAGAACAGAATACAGTAAAGCCAGAAGAGAATATAAACATTTATTGGAATATAAGAAAAAGCAATTCAATAAGTTGATGATTGATAAACTAGTTGCATCTATAAATTCACAGCATGATTTTTGGAATAATGTACGCAGCATGTTGCCTAGTAGGAAAGTTGTTCGAAATCAAATTACAGATGATGAATGGTTACAGCATTTCAAACAGTTATTAGAAAAGGAAGAAGCTAATGTTGATGATGTACAAGTTGAAGATGACACAGATGATATAGATAGTAACTTTTTCAATAGGCCTCTTCCTGAAGAAGATGTACAGCTAGCTTTACGTAAGCTGAAGTCTAGAAAGGAAGCAGGCCTTGATGGTGTGATTGGCGAGATTCTAAAGAACGCTTATGATGTTTGCGTTCCTTTTTTCATGAAATTCTTTAATATTTTGTTTGAGAAAGGTATATACCCTGAGAGCTGGTCTGAATCCATCATTTTGCCATTGTATAAAAAAGGTGATGTAAATAATCCTGGCAAATACCGTGGTATTAGTCTGTGTGATACTTGCAGCAAAGTGTATGGTACTATCCTTAACATGCGTTTGCAGATTTGGGATAAGGAGAATAATATTACCAACGAATATTAGGCTGGTTTCAAGAGAGGATACTCTACTGTAAATCACTTATTTACCTTAATCGCTTGTGTGCAAAAGCAGTTTAGTCTTAATCGTAAGTTGTATGTTGCTTTTATAGACTTTGAAAAATACTTTGATTATATCAACAGAAATCTACTTTAGCCTATTTTGTTGAAGAATGGTTTGAAAGGAAAGTTGTATAAATGTATTAAAAGTATGTTTGTGAGTGTGAAGGCGCGTATTAGATGTGGTGCCAGACTATCAGAATTTGTATTTTATACCTCCGGTGTGAAACAGGGAGACATATGCAGTCTTGTACCTTTTTCATTGTTTAGTAACGAACTTGCATTGAAAGTTATAAATAACGGAAGACATGGTGCTACATTTTCATTGGATGCTTTCGAATTATTTATTTTGTTGTTAGCTGATGATGTTGTCTTAATTTCTGAAACTGTTGTTGGGCTTCAGACACAGCTGAATAGTTTATATAGAGCAGCTACTTCTCTCTGTCTTAAAGTTAATTCTGATAAAAGTAACATTGTTGTTTTTAGAAAAGGTATATATTTGGGTGCTAGAGAGATGTGGATGTATGATGGAAAGACTATGCCTGTTGTGAATGCCGATAAGTACCTTGGTATTTATTTTTCTACTAAATTTAGTTTCACTGTAGTATGCTAGCCCTTGCAAACAAAGCGAAGAAAGCACTTTTGTCTATCAATGTATCATGCATACACTTCGTGTTTATGACGATTTTTCTGTAGATATCTTTTTTAAGTTTTTGATGCTCAAGTGCAGTCTATTATGCAATATGGGTCAGAAATCTGGAGTCTAGAAGAAACTGCACAACAATGTGAAAAAGTTCATTTGTATGGTCTTAAGAAATTTTTGTCTATTAATATGCGCACACCAAATGATTTTGTTTATAATGAGTTGATTTGGCTCGGAAGAGTCCGCTGGACCTAAAGCAATAATCATGTAATGTAATGTAATGAGTTGAATAGAAATCCGATTGTTATACATTCTGCTGGGAACTGTATTCCTATCCTATCCTATCCTGTCCCGTAACCCGGAGGTCGTAGGGGCACAACAGATGATCGTTTAACTAGCATATTCCATCTTTCTCTGTCCTCAGCAGCCCTGATAGCTTCGCTCAGTGTCAAACCAATCCATTCTCGAATATTGTCCTCTTACCTCTTTTTCGGTCTCCCTCTTCTTCTACCTCCTTGCACTGTGCCTTGCAGAATGGTCTTTGCAAGGCCTGGTGATCTGGTGAAGTGGCCATACCATTGGCAAGTATGGAGGGAGCATGTAAATAACAGTGAACGTTTTCAAGTGTATAATATGTTTTGTAACTCTGAACACAGCAGTCTGCCTAAATATTTGCAATTAAATATTAATAAGCATATAAAGTTTGTGATGACAAAATTTAGGTTTGGTGTTTTAGAATTATTTGTTCACTTTTATAGATACAGAGTGCATGCTGTTAATGATACTATTTGTCCTATGTGTAAAACGGCTGAAAAAAACGAATTACATTTTGTATTGTGTTGTCCATTCCTAAGTAACCCAGCGAAATGGAGCATTTTTATGAAAATCTACAGGCGGTCCTTGACCAAGTTCCGAAGAAGGACATAGTCATAGTGCAAGGCGACTGGAATGCCAAGGTTGGCCAAGATGCGCACCACAACTGGGGAGACACATGTGGACCACACTGCAACAACGAGTCAAATGACAGGGGTCTGAGACTCTTGGAGTTTGCCAGATACAACAATCTGGTACTGGCAAACACGCTTGGTCTCCACAAAAACTCCAGACGATGGACATGGCACAGTCCCAGCGCGGAGCATCACAACCAGATAGACTACATCATGGTAAAGAAACGCTTCAGATCAAGCATCAACATTGGCAGGGCACGTACTTTTCCAGTAGCAGACATCGGAAGTGACCACGATCGCGTGATGATGTCTTTCCGTCTTCACTTGAAGAGAGTAAATACAGCAAATTGCACTTGACTGTAGTTCGACCTGGACAAACTGCAAGACCCAGAGGTGGCAGAACTATTTCAGGCCACAATTGGAGGGAAATTTGCACCACTGCTCAGTTTGGGGGCTGGTGAAGTAGATGTCAGCACCATGACCACCATTTTCAACTCAGCTGTGACAGATGCCGCCACTAAGATCCTTGGCAAGCACCGACCAAAGAAGAAGCCGTGGATCACACCTGAACTTTTGTTTGGATCTCTGTGATAAACGAAGAGAGATTAAAAAAAAGAAAAAAAAAAAGAAAAAGAACAACTCACAGGGTGCTGATGTCTACCGAAAAAGAAACAATGACATCCGAAAGGGCATGCGCACAGCAAAGGAGAAATGGATAGAAGATCAATGCCAGGAAATAGAGAACAATCTGAACAAGAACAACAGCAAGAAGGCCTACCAGACTGTGAAGCGGCTGACAAGTGTTAAACAGCCCAAGGTCTCCACGATCCAAAGCAAGTCTGGTATTATATGCCTTACAGAAGAACAAGAAGTCTTGGACAGATGGACAGAGTACTGCTCTGACCTTTACAACCATACACCAAATGGAAACCCATCAGTTCTAGCACGTCCCGAGAACAGAGAAGAAGGAATCCTCCCAATTCTCCGGGAAGAAGTTGAGGCAGCAATGCAATCGCTGAAGAAAGGGAAGTCAGAGGGGGTGGACAACATACCCGCGGAAATACTACAAGCAGGAGGAGAAGCGATGATTGATGCCCTCACCATTATCTGTAACAAGATCTGGCAGAGTGGGGAGTGGCCTACACCATGGACCCAGTCTCATCACTCTTCCCAAAAAAGGTAACCTTCAGAAGTGTGAAAATTACCGCACCATCAGCCTCATCAGCCATCCCAGCAAGGTCCCCCTGAAAATAATACTCAACAGGTTGAAACCCCAAGCTAAACAAATCATAGCTGAAGAACAAGCAGGATTCAGGGCAGGGCGAAGTACCACTGAACAGATTTTCAACCTCAGAATAATCTGTGAGAAATACCTACAGCACCAACAACATCTTTATTATGTGTTCATAGACTTCAAGAAGGCGTTTGACCGAGTCTGGCATGCAGCTCTATGGGCAACAATGAAAGTGTACAACATCAGCCCTAAAATTATTGAAGTCATCAAAAGCCTGTATGACAAGGCTACCAGTGCAGTCCTCCATAACAGCGTCATCGGGAACTGGTTCAGAACAACAATCGGTGTGCGTCAAGGATGACTATCCTCTCCAACACTCTTCAACATCTTCCTAGAGCGCATCATGTCAGATGCCCTTGCAGATCACAAAGGCACAGTCAGCATAGGAGGTAGAGCAATCTCCAATCTTCGTTTTGCGGATGACATTGATGGATTGGCTGGAGAGGAGCAAGAACTAGAACAGCTGGTACAGAGGCTTGACACCACCTCCAGAGCTTATGGAATGGAAATAAGTGCAGAAAAGACCAAAATGATGACCAACAACACCAATGGCATCATCACAAACATCAAAGTCCAAGGCCAATCCCTCAACAAAGTGCATAGCTTCAAATATTTAGGAGCCATTGTGTCAGACAATGGGTCACGCCAGGAAGTCCTCTCCAGGATCGCACAAACTGCTGCCCTGACAAGATTGAAGCCCATTTGGAAAGACAGGACCATCAGTCTACATTCCAAAGTAAGACTGCTACGCTCCCTTGTCATCTCCATCTTCTTATATGTTTGCGAAGCATGGACCCTCACAGCAGATCTACAACGAAAAATACAAAGCATGGAGATGAGGTGCTACAGAAGACTTCTGGGCATTTCCTATACCCAACACATCACCAACGACGATGTCCGACAGACCATCACACAAGCCATTGGAAAACACGATGACCTGCTCACAGTGGTGAAGAAACGGAAACTCCGATGGTATGACCACGTCACCAGGTCATCAGGCCTTGCAAAGACCATTCTGCAAGGCACAGTGCAAGGAGGTAGAAGAAGAGGGAGACCAAAAAAGAGGTGGGAAGACAACATTCGAGAATGGACTGGTTTGACACTGAGCGAAGCCATCAGGGCTGCTGAGGACAGAGATAGATGGAGTATGCTGGTTAGGCGATCATCTGTGGTGCCCCTACGACCTACCCCGTTGGGGTGCCGGGAGTTTCAGTATAAATAGTGTCCCCACTTTCTGGAAATTTAGTGCTTTAAATTCCCACTGTCGCTGTCTTTCTCATTTGCTCTTTCTCATTCCTGCTCTTTTCTATCAATCTGCTATACTATCTTCTTCGCTAGACCAGTCATCTACCTTTTTTCTTGAAAACTCTTCCGGGACAAGACTCCTTGTTTGTGTAAGAGGTCTGTTGGATCAGCTTGGGAATATTGGACACTTTCTGCCAGGTGGTCACTAGGGCTTCCTATGATGTTATTATTTAGCAATGTAGACATTTTATATGTATGTGTTTTGTTGATAATTTATTATGATGTTTGTATTCTATTTTGGTTTTGTAAACGGGGGTTCGATAAATTAGAGTACAGCCTCAGCCGTCCCCTGCGTGGGATGTCTTTATTTTAAAGTGACTGGCTGGTGGAGAGCTTTCGGTTTTACCACTAGGGTTGTTTCAGCAGATCTTTTATGCGGATCGGGGGTTGTCTGATCCTGATTTGGCTCGGAAGAGTCCGCTGGACCTAAAGCAATAATAATGTAATGTAATGTACCCTTCTCACCATCCTCAGGAAAGTCGCTGACGACAACCCATAAGCGTGGGACACCTACCTGAATGCGGAATGTTCGAATATTGAGAAACGCCCCATGCAGGCACAGGTTACATCCCGTCAACATTGCTTTTCGGCAGACCACTAGCAGGACCGCTAGAAGCCCTACGCAGAAGTTGGACGGAAGCCAAGATAGATGACACACCTAGAGGTGCCACCAAGCACAGACCGACCAGGGAGAACAGACCTCGTCAAAGTAACCCTAACGGTGACCGACCCAACCCCAGTCCGCCAGAAGCTCTACCCGATGCCACTGTCACAGCACCGAGCCATGAAGGAAGAGATAGACACCTTACTGGCAGCCGGAATCATCTCAGCGTCTACTTCGCCCTACAACGCAGGCACTGTATTGTTGCGAAAGCCCAACGGAGAGCATCGACTGTGCATCGACTTCAGACTTCTGAATGCCGTAACGCAGTTCCAGCCAGAACCACTCCCGGACACGACTGATCTATTTGCCAAGCTACAGACAGCGACGTACTTCTCGCGCATCGACCTCAGCAAAGGGTACTATCAAATACCAGCACAAACGCAAGTCCGAAAGTACCTAGCGTTTAGCACCATGAAGGGACACTTTGAGTTCAACGTACTTCCCTTCGGACTACACAACGCACCCAGCATCTTTAGCGCGATGATGCGGAATCTCCTGGCACCCCTGAGCAGCGAGCACCTACACTCGTGGATTGACAATGGATTGACGGCAAGACCCACCAAGTGTCAGATTGGATTCACGGAATTAGAATTTCTGGGACACACCATCGGTCAAGGAAGCCTGCGGCCAGTAGAAAAGACCGTGAAAGGTCTGCTCGACGCTCCAAGGCCCAAGACCCAAAAAGGAAGTGCAGTCGTTTCTGGGGCTCTGCGGCTTCTACCATAAATTCATCCCCAACTACAACAGCATCGCAGTGCCACTAACCAATGGAACCCGGAAAACCGCCCCGGACAAAGTCGTTTGGACAGCCGAATGCGAGACAGCATTCCAAACCCTCAAGGACAAAATGACATCGGCGCCAGTACTCCACCTACCAGATTTGACGCAGCCCTTCGTTCTTCGCACCGACGCCAGTGACTTAGATCTCCAAGGAGTACTGCTACAGCGCGACCCCCAGAACCCAGAGACGCTATTCCCAGTCGCCTACACCAGCAGAAAACTGAGACCCGCCGAGACACACTACGCCACGTCAGAGAAGGAATGTCTTGGACTGGTCTGGGCCATACAGAAATTTCAACTCTACCTGTATAAGACCCACTTCACAGTTCAGGTGGACCATCAACGCTATCGTTCCTGGCAGCCTCCAAATCCTTGAACTCGCGCGTGATGCGATGGGCACTCACCCTTCAGGCATACTCTTTCCAAATCGAGTACATCCCCGGCAAAGAGAACCACGGAGCCGACTACCTAAGTCATCTCGTGGAAAACACATCAGCTGTCGCCCACCCAACACAACTAAGGGCCACAGCACCAGAATGTGTCCCCGTCCAGTAAACCCCTGTCACTAGTGTCCATAGCTACCTGGCATAAAATTGCAGCTCAGGTAGAGCAACATTAGTCGTTTGTAAAATAGGACCCTAAGAATGATAGTGCATTGTTAAATGATGGGAGATTTACTAGAGCTAGTGTGACAGTAAATCTTTTACCATTTTCTTTCTATCTCTGTAGCCCCAGCATAACACAGACCGAGCTAAACTTATAAATGTGTTAAGATTAGTCACCGGGAGATTTACTTGCGATCCCCACTGACGAAAGACGAGTGGGTAATAGCATTCCATTGCGCAGAGCCCAGCAACAATAGACCCCCCGTCACAATGGCTTCGCTCAATGTCAAGCCAGTCCATTCTCGAATGTTGTCCTCCCACCTCTTTTTCGGTCTCCCTCTTCTTCTACATCCTTGCACTGTGCCTTGCAGGATGGTCTTTGCAAGGCCTGATGATCACACACACTCACACACACAATAATATAAATTTACAGACACCAAGAACTGGTAAAACATTCACACAATGCGGTAAAAGTAAAGGGCAATAAATAACATTCAAAATGCGGCCCCTACCTACGAACACAAAGGCAAGGGCAAGTACTCATTTAAAAAAAGAAGATAAAGCATGGTTTAAACTTTACATCTGATCAAAAGCAATTCAAACCTAAGCAATGAGCACAGTTTGTCGTCCCAGCAGTCAAACTTGACTTCTCATTGTGTTGCTATTGTTCTTGGGTTGTGTGTTTTTGTTCTGTCTGTCGGTTGGGTCCATCTGTCCAGACTTATCAGGAAATACTTTCAAATAGTCTGGAATTAGATCGAGCCAAATGTCGGTCTGCGGGTCGTTCCGTCGGAAGTTATACATCTCAAGAACCACTGAACGGATTTTGACCAACTTCATAGGAACATTGCCTTGGTTAGCGGCCTGCCTCTCTTGCCATCAGATTTGCTCAACCACAAAGGTCAAGGTCACAGGGCTCATTTTATTGCTAAACACGTTTTGCTAAATATCTCCAAAACGGCTAAAGCTATTTTTTGAGTTTTAGTATACTCCTCAGATCATGAGTCGTCATTCAATAGCAATCCAATTGTTAATCAGTCAGTCGATCTCTGAGTTTAACTTTTTTTTAAAACTTATCTTAAGACTAACTTACTGTAATTTATCATTTTTACTTTGCGGAAACTCTAACTACTGCTACGCATGTTAGATCATTCGTACTTGTACTTTCTCAAAGGTCAAGGTCATTGTGCATCACATTTTCTAAACACGTTTTACAATGTATCTACAAATTTGCTGATCCGATTTTGATAATTTTTTGGGTCTATCATTCCATTATGTTAGGAAAAAGCCGACTCACAACACCAAGAAAATTTACAATTTTGAAAATTATTATTTCTCGATGTGGATGTGTGTGTGTGTGCGTGTGTGAATACATTTGAATAGCTTTACATCTTTAAAAAAAATATATTTTATTAAACTACGGTTAAAATACTGAAAACGTCCATCATAAGAAGAGTGCCGAGATGAACCCAGACAGACACAAAGAGATGGACAGTCCCAGTAACGCTAGACGAAATGCCCGTCACCGGCACCCCATCCCACTGTAGCAGTAGACATCGTAGGTCCACTGCCCCTCACAAACAAGCGTACCTACGCGACAACGCAACGTCTACCGAATAGTTAATGGCTTTGTCAATAGCAGAAGAAGTCGAAGCAACCGAGAATTTAGCTACCGAGTACCCGCTGACAAGTAGCGAGACATACAGAGACGTAGCTGTAAACCCGAAACTATCGACAGACAGACAAAGACAAGTTATGGAGATAGTTGCACGACACCAATCAGTGTTGACGGACATACCTGGACAGACACCGTTAGTTGAAGTGACAATGACCTTGACTGACACTACCCCTGTTTGGATAAAACCGTACCCCATCTTTCTCGCGAAGCAATCCGCGGTCAAGCAAGAGATAGCAACCCTCTTATAGGCCGGAATCATCTCCCCCTCTACCTCACCATACAGCGCTGGAATACTTTTGTTACGTAAGCCGAGCGGAGAACACCGACTACCATCGATTATCGCCGACTTAACTCCATCACTGAGTTCCAAGCTGAACCGCTTGGTAGAGTACTACCAGATAACCAGTGCCGGAGCACCTACGACCGTATCTAGCTTTCAGAACAGCTGATGGCCACTAGGAGTTTAATGTCTTACCGTTTGGAATCAATAACGCACCTAGGATTTTCTCATGCATGATGAGACAGCTTTTCGCACCCATCCAAGATGAAGAACTCGTCACTTTATGGACGATATATTAATCGCGACCCACATCTGGGATGACCACTTATGACTTCTCTCTACACTTCTTTAAAGGCTCCAAAGATAGTTTTTAAAGTGATGTTGTTGTTGTGCCAATTTTTATTCATCAGATTAACTTAAGTTGTACTGATGTAACATAAACAATTTACAAAATCTACCATGCTTACATCATATTTTCCTAATTAATTAATTAATTAATTAACCTAACCATATAAATCATCATACTACTTATATACACAAACACTTTTAACAACATACATTCTCTTGTATCAATTTGTTCACATTAAGAAACTAACAAAACAAAAAACACAACTAAAGCACAAAATCGATTTAAAACATAAAATTAAACCTTTCAACTTCACCTGTGGAGAACGAAGTATTTATAAATGGCATTTTGTGTCTTACAGAAAGTTGAAGTTGGGCCTCCGGGCCGCATTGGCACAAATGGCACCTTTAAAAAAAACTTAACACTAGTAATAAAAAGATATCTGGCTATGACATTTGACATTTTGATGTAAAACAATTTGTTCAGTCCTCCTCCGACCCAAGGAAATATGCTTTCAAAATTACGCAGATCAGGATCTGATGGATGCAGTTTCAATTTGTTTCACACACACACACACCCACACACACACCCACACACACATACACACACACACACTGAATGCAAAATAACCTTAAAGCCAGTTCTCCCCATTTACCTTTTCTGTGAGCATTATGGCAGCCCACAACGGTACAACAATCACCTCCTCGTTTCCCACGTCCTATTGCCTTCGTCATTTTTAACCTGCGGAAACTAATGGACTTCGCTCAACTCTCGTGCTTTAAAAATTTGAGCGAGTAAACCATCTTGGGTATATATTATCTTTGGTAATGTACATAGAAAGACCATTAGAGAAACAAACACAAACGAGATTCAGTTTTATTCCCCTTCTTGCATTGCACAAAACAAATTAAAACCAATACCAACGAGTCCTCTCAAAGTTACGGATAGAATGGCAAAATAAAAGACACCAGTAAATAAATATTACTATACTATCCTATCCCGTAACTCAGAGGTCGTAGGGGCACCACAGATGATCGTTTAACCAGCGTACTCCGTCTTTCTCTGTCCTCAGCAACCCTGATGGCTTCACTCAGTGTCAAACCAGTCCATTCTCGAATGTTGTCTTCCCACCTCTTTTTCGGTCTCCCTCTTCTTCTACCTCCTTGCACTGTGCCTTGAAGGATGGTCTTTGCAAGGCCTGATGACCTGGTGACGTGGTCATACCATCGGAGTTTCCGTTTCTTCACCACTGTGAGCAGGTCATCGTGTTTTCCAATGGCTTGTGTGATGGTCTGTCGGACTTCGTTGTTGGTGATGTGCTGGGTATAGGAAATGCCCAGAAGTCTTCTGTAACACCTCATCTCCATGCTTTGTATTCTTCGTTGTGGATCTGCTGTGAGGGTCCATGTTTCGCAAGCGTATAGGAAGACAGAGATAATAAGGGAGCGCAGCAGCCTTACCTTGGAATGTAAACTGATGGTCCTGTCTTTCCAAATGGGCTTCAACCTTGCCAGGGCAGCAGTTGTTTGTGCGATCCTGGAGAGGACTTCCTGTCGGGACCCATTGTCTGATACAATGGCTCCTAAATATTTGAAGGTATGCACTGTGTTGAGGGATTGACCTTGGATTTTGATGTCCGTGTTGATGCCATTGGTGTTGTTGGTCATCATTTTGGTCTTCTCTGCACTTATTTCCATTCCATAAGCTCTCGAAGTGGTGTCAAGCCTCTGTACCAGCTGTTCAAGTTCTTGTTCCTCTCCAGCCAATCCATCAATGTCACCCGCAAAACGAAGATTGGGGATTGCTCTACCTCCTATGCTGACTGTGCCTTCGTGACCTGCAAAGGCATCTGACAGGATGCGCTCTAGGAAGATGTTGAAGAGAGTTGGAGAGAGTAGGCATCCTTGACGCACACCGATTGTTGTTCTAAACCAGTTTCCGATGGCGCTGTTATGGAGGACTGCACTGGTAGCCTTGTCATACAGGTTTCTGATGACTTCAATAATGTAAGGGCTGATGTTGTACACTCTCATGGTTGCCCACAGAGCTGCATGCCAGACTCGGTCAAAAGCCTTTTTGAAGTCTACGAACACATGATATAGATGTTGTTAATGCTGTATGTATTTCTCGCAGATTATTCTGATGTTGAAAATCTGCTCAGTCGTATCTCGCCCTGCCCTGAATCCTGCTTGTTCTTCAGCTATGATTTGTTCAGCTTGGGGTTTCAACCTGATGAGTATTATTTTCAGGAGAACCTTGCTTGGATGGTTGATGAGGCTGATGGCGCTGTAATTTTCACACTCCTGAAGGTTACCCTTTTTGGGATTAATGATGAAAAGTGACTGGGTCCATGGTGTAGGCCACTCCCAACTCTGCCAGATCTTGTTACAGATAATGGTGAGGGCGTCAATCATCGATTCTCCTCCTGCTTGAAGCAGTTCCGCGGGTATGTTGTCCAACTCCAGCTGACTTCCCTTTCTACAGCGATTGCACTGCTGCCTCAACTTCTTCTCGGAGAATTGGGAGGATTTCTTCTTCTCTGTTCTGGAGACATGCTAAAACTGATGGGTCTCCGTTTGGTGTGTGGTTGTAAAGGTTAGAGCAGTACTCTGTCCATCTGTCCAAGACTTCTTGTTCTTCTGTAAGGCATATGCCAGACTTGCTCGATCGTGGAGACCTTGGGCTGTTTAACACTTGTCAGCCGTTTCACAGTCTGGTAAGCCTTCTTGCTGTTGTTCTTGTTCAGACTGTTCTCTATTTCTTGGCATTGATCTTCTATCCAGTTGTCCTTTGCTGTGCACATGCCTTTTCGGATGTCATTGTTGATTTTTTGGTAGGCATCAGCTCCCTGTGAGGTGTTCTTATTCTTTTTCATCTCTTTCGTTTATTACACAGATCCAAAAGTTCAGGTGTGATCCACGGTTTCTTCTTTGACCGGTGCTTTCCAAGGATCTCAGTGGCGGCATCTGTCACAGAGTTGAAGGTGGTGGTCATGGTGTTGACATCAACTTCACCAGCTCTCAAAATGAGCAGTGGTGCAAATTTCCCTTCAATTGTAGCCTGAAATGCTTCAGTCTAGTGCACTTTGCTGTGTTTACTTTCTACAAGTGTAGCTGGAAAGACATCATCACGAGATCGTGGTCACTTCATATGTCTGCTCCTGGAAGGTGTGTGTCCTGCCAATGTTGATGCTTGATCTGAAGCGTTTCTTGACCATGATGTAGTCGATCTGGTTGTGATGCTCCCCGCCGGGACTGTGCCATGTCCATCATCTGGATTTTTTGTGGAAACCAAGCGTGTTCGCCAGTATGAGATTGTTGTATCTGGCAAACTCCAAGAGTCTCAGACTACTGTCATTTGTCTCGTTGTTGCAGTGGGGTCCACATGTGTCTCCCCAGTTGTGGTGCGCATCTTGGCCAACCTTGGCATTACAGTCGCTTTGCACTATGACTATCTCCTTCTTCGGCACTTGGTCAAGGACAGCCTGTAGATTTTCTTAGAAATCCTCGACTTTGCTGTAGTCATAGTCTGATGTTGGGGCATAAGCCTGGATGATGGTGATGTTGAAAAGGGCTGTTCTTAGACGAATAGTAAAGAGTCTACTGGAGACTGGGCGGCAACCCATGACAATGGCCAGAATGTACTTGTGGACCAAGAACCCAACACCGTGTTCGTGCCTGTCATCTCTACCGTTGAAACAAAGCTTGTGGTCTTTATCGGTTGTTGTTTCACCTAAGCCTTTCCAGCGCAGTTCGCTGATACCTAAAACGTTCCATCGATAGTGGTCCAGCTCGTGGGCCAGTTCTTCTAATTTTCCTTCTTCATCTAGGGTCCTGACATTCCAGGTTCCTATGACGATGTTTTTTCTGGTGCGGATCTTGCTAAGTTGTCCATCAGTAGCACACTTATCACCTCCGTCCTGGTGGCCAACGGAAGTTGCGGTCCTTGGTAACCCGGGCGACGACCGATCCGGTATGGAGTGAATGGTTTTATTCATCATGCAGTGTCTTGTGGTGCCAACAGCCGATATCCACGAATAAAGTGTGGCTCGCCTTGGCCCCGCCGAGCACGTGGTCGTTGAACCTGTAGTAACATGAGGTTCCTCCGTCCTGGCCGGTGACTTCTGTGTAGAAGACTTTCGCCCAGTGATGCCGTGCTGACATCACCCCTGTTAGTAGCCCCCTTACGACACGTCGGGAAATGAGTATTACTAGATAAATCAAAATAATAAAGCTACGAAGAAATAGAATTATACATTTAACTCAAACCGCTCGAGGCGCCCACTTGCTGCGGGTGCATCGTCTGACGCCCAGACCACTGAGCATTATTTTTTGCATTTGTGTAGCCGGCAGTCCCTCGTCTAGTACATGAGCGTCAGGAGCTTTAAAGTCCGTGCGATAGAATGCGTGCGTTAACAGACTAGACCTCGGTTTATACTTTCATCCAAAAGAGTTTACACAATTATATTAAATAAAATAATGCATGATATTCTATGATCATACTAACATTAACATTTTTTTAATATAAACTAGAAGGGCAAAGCCCACGTACAACTTGCAAATTTTAACATTATGAGAATGAGTGCCCATAAAAAAGAAAAGAAACGAAGGCATTAAAATTCAAAGTAATACCGAGTTTGATCTTTCGATGCTCTTGACCTTGAGATGACTTTGACCTTCGGCTCCAGATGCACCCATGTACGATCTCACCGTGGTGGTGCTGGGGGTTTCTGTATAAATAGTATTCCACTTTCTGAAAAGTTAGTGCTTTCTCACTGTCGCTATCTTTCTCCTTTGTTCTTTCTCACTCCTACTCTGTCCTATCAATCTACGATCTTCTTCTTCGCTAGACCAGTCACCTAAACTTTTCCTGTAAAACGCTTCCAAAACTCCTCATTTGTGTATGAGGTCTGTTGGGTCACCTTGGGAATATTGGACGCCTTTTGCCAAATGGTCACTGGGGCTGACTATGATATTATAATTTTAAAATGCAGGCATTTTATATGTACGTGATTTGTTGATATTTTATAATGATGTTTATATTTTATTTTGTTTTTTTTTTGTAAAAGCGGGTTCGATAAATTAGAGTTTATCCTTAGCGTCCCCTGCGTGAGAAGCCTTTATTGTACAGTGACCGGCTGGTGGAGTGCCTTCAGAGCTACCACTACGGTTGTTTCAGCAGATCTTTTATACGAATCACGGGTGAGTCCTCTTTCAAACAAATTGTGGTCCTGAGTTTTCGAGGAGAAAGCAGCACCGCACCTCGACGTTCTAGTTAAGTGCCATAGAACAAGTGCACGAACACTGATCTATAGGGACTGTGCGGTAGTCCACTCTTCTGGAAAAAAGAACATTAGGCCAAAAAAGAACAAAAAGCCCAGGGATGACACAGTAGAAAGTATTGCGAACAGTAGCAGAATAGATCTATCAAAGATCGAACTACTCGAAGTGAATTTTGGACTGTTAAGTTAATCCTAGTTATATTACGTTTTGGACATTTAAGTTAATGTAGTGCTTAGATAATTGGGTATAGAGTAGAGGAAATAAATGTGTTATATTTACTGTGAACAAGTGGCTGGACTACCTATGATTTATAGCCGTGCGAGAGCTAGTGTGTCAGTGAATCTTATACACTTTTCTCCCTATTTCTTTAACCCCATCCTCACACAGACCGGCCCAAAAATATTAAAGTATTAATATTAGTCCTAGGGCGATCTAACTAGCCGATCTCCGCCGACGAACGACGAGTGGGTAATAGCATTCCATTATGCAGAGCCCAGCAACAATAGACCCCACCGTCATATGGACTGCAAAGCACAGCTTGAGTACAATAGGGAGGTGACAGGAGATGCGTGTAAATGTAACGTGTCGCCGGGACATCGTAAGTTCAATGACTGTCACAGCCGTTGTTGAAATTGAACTTGAAAACAACTATACTGTATTAATTAATTGTTATTATATAGCGCACTCACCAGACAAAGAGGAGATCAACAGCGGCCAAAAGGAAGGAACTGGTAGTGCTGGGCTTTCCTCACCAATATTTTATGGCAAAAATTACTACAAGTGGTGAGGGTTATCGTTATTTATACGGTGGTATATGTGTGCGTCTGTCACCAAGTTGCCCATCGTGAAACAGTTTTCTCTCAAGAGGTGGATTTCGCCGGATGTAGGCGGCGCTGGCGTGTGCTTAAGATTAACCTAAGCAAAATCCGAGTTGTTCCTGTGTTTAGTATCTGTTCAAACACTTGGGATCTTCACTGGTAATCTGCAAATGTACAGGTAGTGGTTCCTTGTTTTTGTTATATATATATTATATATACATGTGTTCTAATTCATTCTTATTTATTTTATTTTGTGTTAGTTTGGATTCGCATTTGTATTTTCTCAAAGGTCAAGGCCATTGTGCTTCATTTTTGACTCGCACGCATAGCAATGTGAATACGTATTCACCGCTCCACCCCTACCGCACCCCATAAAATAAAATTTACAAAAAATCAGATTGTTGCAAATATGAGCGACATGAGTCTTAAATAGTCAAAATTTGACTATTTAAGACTCATGTCGCTCATATTTGCAGCAATATTTAATATTGACGTTAATTCCTCCCCACCCCCCACCCTACCCCCCCACCCCCAACTACTGCTCTCCACCCTCTCCGACCATCTGTCTTTGCGCCGTCCGGCGTCTGTCTGTGCAAAGCGGGCAAGTGGATTCATATTTCAGAACCTATTTCAACTATCACAACCATACTTGGTAAGATGCCCCCACGGGCTCGGCTCCGCGCGCCGGGGGTGGACCCCATGCCTCTCTCTGGCTGGGTGACAAAGTTGCCTACCCCTTTTTCTTCTCTTTTGTCTTGTTTCTGTCTTATTGGTCCTTTCACCTATATTCTTTTCACCCGTAAATTCTCCCACTAAACTGTGCAGTTTTGACTTCCTCTCTTCTGCCTTACCGGACTTTTCCTGTCTTCCTTTTCCCCATCATTCCTTCTTTTCTTACCCTTCTTTTTCTCTGTGGCCTTCTCTTGGCCCCCTGCGTTTGCCGTGCAGGGCAACCCGTGTCGGGGGAGAATGGGATCCTGGAGGTTGAGGTCACTGAGGGACTGCGGTCCCTCACACTAACACATCTCTTTGGACCGGACTTCTCCTAGACGGGAGGTTGACGTGGCCCGCGTCAGTCAAGCGGCTGGTCGTGTATTGCCCTAGCTCTGCTAGAAGGCTGCGGCTCATGGGTCAAACTTGAACAAGACCGTAGTGGCAGTGCGGGATTGTCTGGGTGTATATCCCCCCTGTAGCCCTGGTGCGCACCCTTGCTGGATTTTCCGCTTGGACGCATCCCCTTGTTGGACTCCGTGGTGGGTGGGGACCAGGGGGGATGAATCAAATATAAAAACATGGCATCCACCAAAAAACTCAAAAGAACTCATGACGGACTGGACAAGGATATTGGACGTGACTCTGACAGCGACACTGAAACGAGACTTGGTAAGATGGTGTATATCCATGAGACCTCATGAATGATCAGTGAATGAATGATTTCACTTTAAGGTCAGGGTCACAGGGTCAACAAATATTAGATAAAAAATTAACAATTTTTCATAAAACTTAACTTTTGGAAGTTATTCATATTGAACTTATATAAACGATTCTTTGAGGCATAATAGATATCAATGAGGCACTCATCCTATGCGAATTTGGTCAACCGCAATCCAAGATCAAGGGCACTGGGCTGTCCAAAGTCACCTAGTGTAGGTATTTTGAAGTGACCTTGACCCTAAACTATAGAGATATAAAATCCAAACTTGCGTTTAAAGATGATAGATTGATCTTTCATATGTGTTCCGTTTTGGCCTTGATCTTGAAGATCAAGGTCATTTTAGGCCTTGAAAAAACATACAAAAATAGGTCATCGTTCAGTAGAATGGCTGTTTATTTAACCCATAGTATGTAACATTGGATTATTTGATCATACATGAGATTGAGAGGTCACGTGAAAGTTAAGGTCATCCCAATGTCAAGGTCACTAAAGATCAAGGTTATTCCAAGGTCATTGTTTTTGGCATATTACACATTTTGCTGTTGTTTATTTGATAGTACATGCGTGTATTTGGAACCGGAGGTCAAAGTCATCTCAAGATCAAGAGCATAGAAAGTTCAAAATCGTCATTACATTGCATTTTATGGTCAATGTCATCCGCAAAACGGAGGTTGGAGATTGCTCTACCCCCTGTGCTGACTGTGCCTTCGTGATCTGCAAGGGCATCTGACATGATGCGCTCTAGGAAGATGTTAAAGATTGTTGGAGAGAGTAGGCATTCATGACGCACACTGTTTGTCGTTCTAAACCAGTTCCCGATAGCGCTATTGCGGAGGACTGAACTGGTAGCCTTGTCATACAGACTTTTGATGACTTCAATAATGTTAGTGCTAATGTACGCTCTTACGGTTGCCCACAGAGCTGCATGCGAAACTCGGCCAAAAGCTTTCTTGAAGTCTACAAACACATGATATAGATGTTGATGCTGTAGGTATTTTTCGCAGTTTATTCTAAGTTTGAAAATCACCTCGCCTATTTGTTCAGCGTGTGATTTCAACCTGGGGTCATATTCAGAAAAGGAAATACCTGCCGGTAATTTACCATGAGGAGGGGTAAAATCCTAACCTTCCGCTGGTTTGGACTTATCTGGTATTCAGAGAAGTTGTAACTGCTCGGCCACTCGGCCAAACGGCCGATAATTTTACCGACGCTACCGGGCCCTCTCCGGTAACTCGTACCCTTGTCGAGGTAAAAATGGCGAATGCAATTGTTTTCGCTATGATTTTGCATCGGAGACAACGGAACAGCATCTTTCGGGACAGATGAAATCCTCTAAATATACCTGATGATGACATTACAGGAAATTTACATTTCAAAGAGTCGACATTGTGCGAATTGTGGATGAAGTAGGACAGGAGTTGAAGCATGCGAACCGGCATCATCACTTCTTTCTTCACTGCAACTGTGTTTAGCACTAGGTTTCAAGTTCTATTTATCCTTGTGCCAGTAAAATACTTTATTTTTGATGGTAGATTAATGACCAAAGCGAAGTATGAAAGTAAGATGCTTTGGGTTTCCTCTTTCAATTCTAATTAAACGAAATATTTTAGATGGTAAAAATTGCTTTTTCCTTCGTGTGATCCGTCGACTGCTAAGAAAGCTGTTGTGGCGTTGTCATCGAAGAGCGCCTGGGTAATAGAGGAGGATTCAAATTTAGCTCGAGGTAGGGACCATGCGTCAGGTAGGCCTTTTTGAATACCGAGATAAGTTTACCGGCAGTTTTCTCCAACCCTGAGGTAAGATAAAACTACCGCAAGGTCTATACCTTGAGACAAATATCCTGTCGAAGGGTTGCAAGCGGGTCTTTCTGAATACCGACCCTGTTGAGTATTATTTTCAGGAGAACCTTACTAGGATGGCTGATGAGGCTGATGGTGCGGTAATTTTCACACTCCTGAAGGTTACCCCTTTTGGGAAGAGTGATGATAAGTGACTGGGTCCATGGTGTAGGCCACTCCCCACTCTGCCAGATTTTGTTACAGATAATGGTGAGGGCGTCAATCATCGATTCTCCTCCTGCCTGAAGGAATTCCGCTGGTATGTTGTCCAGTCCCGATGACTTTCCTATCTTCAGTGATTGCACTGCTGCCTCAACTTCTCGGAGAATTGGAAGGATTTCTTCCTTTTCTTTGTTCTGGGGACATGCTAGAACTGATGGTCTCCGTTTGGTGTGTGGTTGTAAAGGTCAAAGCATTATTCCGTCCATCTATTCAAGACTTCTTGTTCTTCTGTAAGGCATATGTCAGACTTGCTTTGGATCGTGCAGATTTTGGGCTGTTTAACACTTGTCAGCCACTTCAGGGTCTGGTAGGTCTTCATGCTGTCGTTCTTGCTCATATTGTTCTCTATTTCCTGGCATTGCTCTTCTGTCCAGTTCTCATTTGCTGTGCGCATGCCATTTCGGATGTCAATGTTGATTTTTCGGTAGGCATCGGCTCCCTGTGAGATGTTCTTTTTTCTTTTTCATTTCTCTTCGTTTATCACACAGGTCCAAAAGTTCAGGTGCGATCCACGGTTTCTTCTTTGGGCGGTGCTTGCCAAGGATCTCAGTGGAGGCATCTGTCACAGCTGAGTTGAAGGTGGTGGTCATGTGTTGACATCTACTTCACCAGCTCCCAAAATGAGCAGTGGTGCAAATTTCCCTCCAATTGTGGCTTGGAATATTTATTGGTCTTGCTGCACAGTTCGCTAACACATAAAATGTTCCATCAAGAGTCGTCCCGCTCGTGGGCCAGTTCTTCTGATTTTCCCTCCGCAGTTTGGATCCTGATATTCTAGGTTCCTATGACGATGTTGTCTCTCGTGCGGATTCTGCTAAGTTGTCCATCAGTAGCACACTTATCACTTCCGTCCTGGTTGCCAACGGAAGGCGCGGTCCTTGGTGACCCGGGCGACGACAGATCCGGTATGAAGCGAATGGTTCTTTTCATCATATGGTGTAGTACTATCTTGGTCAATCCTCTCCAGGTTGTTGGCCACAGCCGAAATCTACGAGTACAGTACAGTGGGGCTCGCCTTGGTCCCGTGCACATAGTCGTTGAACATGTAGTAACATGAGGTTCCTCCGTCCTGGCCGGTGACTTCTGCGTAGAAGACATTCGCCCAGTCATGTCGTGCGGACATCACCCCTGTTAGTCGCCTTTTACGACACGCCGGGAAACGTTGGGTCTGTTCTACTCAGTGCCCGAATCCACAGGGCATTAAGTACACCAGAAAAATGTTCCTGTTGATGGTCACCTACAAATGGCGTCACAGGTTTATGCCGTTCCCACGCACTACCAGACTTCATAGTGTCCAAAGTCATATACATGGGAGTGTAACTGGTATGTTTTAATTGAATACAACATTCCAAATCATAACTTGGTTTCTACAGTTGATAAAATATCATGTCTTGTCACAGGTGTGCTAGTGGTCCTTTTAGTACTCCCCAACCCCACCTCTCCCTCTCCTCTCCCCAAATAATTTCACATTGACGCCAGAACCATCTCACACCTCGTGATTTCATTTTTGTTATATTTCCAATTTGACAAAATGACTTTCAGAAAAGTATATATAGAGTTTTATAATTTGACTAGTTTTCCACCTTATCGTCACCATTAACAAATAATGACTCGTATGTCAAAAACAAAGATGTTGCCTTGACATTTTCAGTGAAGGTTTCTATCACTATTATCTGTTAAACAACACACAACAACAACGATGGTCATACATGCATAGAGCTAGTGTTGATGTCGATGTTCTGTTCAGGAATGCACTGGGCAATGTTCGCTGGGTGTCTGATCCTGTTGGCCAAACAAACGAGTGCTCGTATGCAATATCAAACGAGCATGGACGGTCCGTTTACGTTTGAATGCGAGCCCGAACAAAGCATTTACAACTTTGAAACCAGTTACGAAAAATCCGGCGTCAGGGGATATGCCATTGACTGTGCCTACGTGCCAATTGCAGGAAACGAAACCTGCAGGTGGACTGGTATGACACACCTACCTGGCTACTTACCTTTTTTTTTTTTGAGTAAAATTAACGTCCCCGGACACACTAAGCGTATAGGGGACTATGCTACTTACCTATCTATCACAGGCGCTTTTATCTGGACAGGCGAGCGCCTATGCCTGTAACGCGTCTCCTTTGGGCTATAGGGAGACGCGTCACAGGCATAGGCGCTCGCCTGTCCGGATACAAGCGGTTGTGCTATCTAGCTATATAGTCCGTGTTTCTGGTTTTATATCTATTTGTCTGTCATATCTATCTATCTATCTATCTATCTATCTATCTATCTATCTATCTATCTATCTATCTATCTATCTATCTATCTATCTATCTATCTATCTATCTAAAGGGTTCCCAGCGGTCAATGAAGTTTGTAAAAGTTTGTGAAAACTAAGGTGGTGTTTTCCAGGCAGTGAAAGTTTGTAAAAATCAACCAAACGTGATCGGGTCTGTAAAAGTTTGTGAAAACTGGATTATTACAGTTGGTCTGAGTAATTTGTGCAATGCATATTTTTAGGTCTTTGAAATCTGAAAAAATAAGTAAATAGATAAATAAAAAGCTTTTATGGTAGACCAGATAGAACATACAACTGTGTTGTCTGCTCTCAAAGGGTCAAATTCTAAACACCTGTTTTTAATTACACTTCCGTTTCCTTCACCCTGTCGTAAATTATACCTCTTGCTCTGCAGCCCCAAACAAGTCAGTCACTGAGCCATCTTGCAAGTCATTCACCGATCTGATGAAGTATGTTGGAAACACACTTATTAAGTCCAAACTCGAGTTTTTTGTCAGCATTTCCAAAGAGGTGGAACCATTTCTTTCACTATATCAGACGGACAGGCCCATGATACCATTCCTCTTTGAAGATCTGGGGAACTTGATCAAGGATCTGATGCGAAAGATTGTTAAGTCCGACATCCTTAACGATTCGGTCAGCCTCTGTTACACTCCGTTTATCCACGCAGCCTGCTCACTCAGCAACAAGTCAAAGTCTTCGTATGAAGTTTTCCTCTTTTATTCAGCACACATCAACAACTGCATACAATCGCCTTTTCACTCTCAACTTTTTACTTTCCAACTCACTATCAACAATCTCTCTTCACAACACAGTGTGTCCATTATATATTTTTTCTCTCAACTCGAGATGACCTCAGGACGTTCTAGAAATGACGCATTACAACCAATCAGAATTAAAGATCGTCATCACTGTCTTACGTCATACATCTCTATACACCTTCCCGGAACGTTCTCAAACTTCTACAAGTTTCTATCGACAGTAAACACGCAGATCTAGAGAATTCTCCAATAATATCGACTAACGAAAATTATCAACGTTATACAAAGCTTCTTCTAACAACAATGCAAACTCAAATCAAAGGTAAATACACTCTGTTGTTGCATGCTTTGCCAAATAAAACGAACAGATCTATCGCGCGCGCTTCACACATAATATCGTGCACATTTCACACGCACCATCATGCGCGTTTCAACGTAACAGCCTCAAGTCTGCGATGAAAATTAACCTCCCTGACAAATTGAATGGCCCAAGCAGGGTAGACATTGGCTTTTGTGCAAATCGCAGTAGTCTTTCCACAAACGCATCAGACAGAGAGTGGTATAGATTCAGGATGGAGTGCAGGAAATTTTGGAAGACCATGCTTGTCAAGCTCCTCGACAAGGCCCCCGTCAAATACTAGCTTGTCAGGAATTTGTCCAGGCTGCAGCCCAAGATTATGTTTGCAGCAGGAACGGCAAAAGAGATGGCCCTGAGCGAGCTGGACCAGATTCTAGGCATGCTCTGTGAAGCTGAGAGAGTGAAAGCAGAACACTGTGACCAGATCAAGAAGCAGTATGTGAAGTTCTGTGAAAAGATGGTCTCGGAAGCAGATGCAGTTTTGTCAAAATTTGACCACAAAATTGAATCACATAGGCTTGATACTGTTCTTCACCAGCGTCTTAGCCAACAGAAACAGTATGATCTTTTCTGGCTGGTGATCCAGCAGATCTTGCTTTTGTCCCATGGCCAGGCCACAGTTGAACGCGGTTTCAGTGTCAACAACGAGACAACTGTTGTGAACCTTAAACAAGAGAGTAGAAAAGCTAGACGGCATGTAATCCAAGCAGTAAATCAGGCTGGTGGAGTGCAGTCAGTTAAGATCACTACAGAGCTACTGTGCTATGCTGGCAGTGCACACAGCAAGTATCGATGTCATCTGGAAAAACACAAGGAGGACGAGGCAAAACAGGTGGCATCACAAAAGAGAAAGGCAGTAGAGGATGAGATTGCAGAAATGAAAATCAAAAGAACCCATCTCCTTGCAGATGCCTCGGCTCTGGAAAAATCAGCTAACAAAAAGGCTGAAGATGCAGAAAAGAAGGGCAATCTGACCTTAATTGCTGAGTCAAATGCCCTCAGAAAGAAGTCGAAGTCGAAATTTTAATGACAAAAAGCCAACAATACAGCTTATATGTCAGAGTTGGACAATTTCTGTTGAAAAAGTTCACACACACACACACACACACACACACACACACACACACACACACACACCCACACACACACACACACACTCGCACACACACTCGCACACCCACACCCACACACAATGCCATGACCAGACAGTGCTTCAAATATTTAAGTGCTCTCACGTAGCAATGGCAGTCGTTGAGTTTGATAGAGCTTGCCTCCTTTCTTGAATCATCCGAAAAGCCCTCAGAAAAAGAAGCCAGGAGAAGGGGGCAGCTATTGATGAACTGGACAAAGCTCTTGCATTGAAACAAAGCAAATCCTAAATTAAACAGCTGTAATGCACTGTGACGTGTACATTTGTATATAACTTTTATAGCCGACATGATATTAAAACAGTAATAATAATAATAATAATAATAATAATAATAATAATAATAATAATAATAATAATAATAATAATAATAACAGGCAATTTATACAGCACTTTCCAAAATCACAAAGCGCTTTACACAAACAAATGTAAACACAACATGCGTACATTGGTCAATAACACGCAACCACATATACATCTCAACACCAAAAATAACTAACAACACTCACTCATGGCGCCTAAGAAAAGGCCTCTCTAAAAAGATGCGTCTTCAAGTTCGTTTTAAAAGACGCTAGTGAAGGACTGTGACGGACGGACCGAGGTAGCGAGTTCCAGGTCTGAACGGAGAAGAAACTGAAAGCTCTTCAAAAGTTCGGAAAGATAGCTAGGAGCAGTTCCAGAGATGATGTGGTAGCAGAGACATGAGGTTTTATACTTAATTCGTTGTTCAATTGGGAGCCAGTGTAGCTCTTGAAAGAGAGGCGTGCAATGCTGTGATTTCCGTGCTTTGAAGATGAGTTTAGAAGCAGAGTTTTGGACTTGCTGAAGAGGTCTAAGGACTTTCTGTGTGCAACCTACAAGGAGTGAATTACAATAATCCAATCTAGACAGAATGCATGCGCTAACTAGTGTTTTTGTTGCTTCTTGTGTGAGATACTGTCGAATGGAGCTTATGCGTCTAAGTTCAATGTATGCAATCAAAACAGTGACAATAAGTGCATGCCTTGAATTCTTTAATTTTAAAGTTAGTGTATTTGTGTGTTTGAGCATTTACAGACTGAACTGTTGGTGCTCACGATTTGTCGTAGTGTACTTAGTCCAGAACTTAAGTACTTTTTTTTTCGTTTCCACCATTAGAATACCCCGATTAGTTTGGGTTAAACGGTCTTTGAAATTTGTAGCAAGCGGTACTTGAACGTTTGTAAAAAGTTTGTGAATTTTGTAATGTTTTGTGCTGGGAACCCTGTATCTATAAAGTGTCATAGATCTTGTCATTTTATAAAACAATCAATGGCTACCAGTTAAAAGGATCACTATGGTATTTTATCAGTTAATAGTACGAGACAAATAAAGAGAGAAAGTATTTAACGGCGGTAGCTGAACTTCCCTGCATCACACACGACCAAGATAGTATCACAATGATAGCTGAAGTCCTTTCTTCTACAATGTCAATGAGTTTTGAAGTCGGTTAGTTCGACATTAAGGGTTACCTGAGGTTAAATGCGGGTAGTATGCTATTATTCATTCTACGCATACAATGTTAGGTCAGAACCTTTTATAAGCGTCTGTATGCAGTGGCTCAAGATTTAATATTTCCGACTATGGCAGACGATACACACCCCCGTTGGGGTGCCGGGGGTTTCAGTATAAATAGTATCCCCACTTTCTGGAAATTTAGTGCTTTAAATTCCCACTGTCGCTGTCTTTCTCATTTGCTCTTTCTCATTCCTGCTCTGTTCTATCAATCTGCTATACTATCGTCTTCTTCGCTAGACCAGTCTCCTACCTTTTTTCTTGAAAACTCTTCCGGGACAAGACTCCTTGCTTGTGTATGAGGTCTGTTGGATCAGCTTGGGAATATTGGACGCTTTCTGCCAGGTGGTCACTAGGGCTTCCTATTATTTAGCAATGTAGGCATTTTATATGTATGTGTTTTGTTGATAATTTATAATGATGTTTGTATTCTATTTTGTTTTTGTAAACGGGGGTTCGATAAGTTGGGGTGAAGCCTCAGCCGTCCCCTGCGTGGGATGTCTTTATTGTAAAGTGACTGGCTGGTGGAGGGCATTCAGTTTTCCCACTAGGGTTGTTTCAGCAGATCTTTTATGCGGATTGGGGGTTGTCCGGTCCTGATTTGGCTCGGAAGAGTCCGCTGGACCTAAAGCAACAATTATGTAATGTAATGTAGACGATTCACGTGTAGTACCAAAGAATGTACAGCTTCACAAAGAAGAACCATAACGTCACACCGCTATGTATGGGAGGCAAGATATAGCAAACGCGCGAGTACTTCGAGCAAATGATCGCGCACTTGCTCGCGCATTTGCTCGAACACCTGCTGGAGCAAATGCTCGAGCGTTAAATTTTGCGCGAGTGCTCGCGCATTTGCTCCCGCAAGTGTTCGAGCAAATGCGCATGCGTTTGCTATATTCCGCTCCATAACCGTAAAAATTAAACCCGGAAAAGAATGTGTATGTAAAAGAATTTGAGACGTGCACAAATTAAATATTTCTTGCATTTATTAGTAATAATATTAATAATAATTAGTGAAAACTAGCACTACTAAACTTAATATCATTCATGAAATAACCTTTTTATAACATTAAGGACGATTCAGAACTACTTTTTCTTACCATGATTCACCATTCATAATGGCTACCGAAGAATTAGAAGAGCAGTTTCTTTTAGAAGTTCGTAGGAAAGTGACGCATTGCGCCAATGTATTACTGTCTGGGAATCAGTCAGCAGACATTGTGTTCATTTTCAGTTCCTTTCCGTAGACAGTTTTCAGCAAAACCCTTATAGCAACGGGCGTAGCAACCGCTCGAGCAAATGATCGCGCATTTGCTCGCGCATTTGCTCGAACACTTGCAGGAGCAAATGCGCGAGGTTCGCGCATTTGCTCGTGCAAATGCTCGCGCGTTTGCTATATCTCGCCTCCCATAGCTATGTAAAAAGTGATGACAGGTGCGCTTGGCGCGCACCAAGCGCGAGTTTGAGCCCTCGATGCAAGGGACGTAATCCTCTGCTTAGCAATACGTAAACAAATCTTGCCGCCGGACGTTTCTGACACTAAACATTAACCTTTTGTAGTAAAACGAACTCAAACATGTTTTATTAATACAAGTAAATACTTTTTTCATTCACATTAATTACCAAAGCTGTTCGATTCATGATCTTATGCAGACCTATCACACAATAACTGACCAGCAATTAAAGTGGGACATTAAAAACAAACACGGTGCTTGCCTTCATTATAGATTCATTAGTGCGCAACCACTTGGCAAAAAAACTGTTAATGCAATGCAATGATGTTAATATATATAGTATTACTGAATTGCTCTTTTTGAGCAGTTATTGCCTTGTTTTCTCCTTTATATGAAAGTGTGAATCTGCCTATTAAATGAGTACATGATTGCGTGTGTATTAATTTGTTTGTACTATACACATGCAACAGGGTTTTTTTCTTCTGAGGAAGCTCGAGTGCATTTAGAACTTTTGTTTGAACTTGTTATGAAATAACTTCATAGTGCATTCCTGTGTAGCCTACTCAGGCCTGTTTGTGTGCAACTGCATGATAGGCATATTTACCAAGAAAAAGAAATCAGTGACCAGACATATAATAAGACATGAAAAAGAAATCATTGAACAGACAGTTAATAAGACAGACAAGCAAGTTAAAAGGAACAAAAACAGTGCATCACTGAACTTGCATGTCATTTAATTGTATTACAGTCCAACATGCAACAAATGAAAACATAGCAATATAAAGTGCCAAAGCACAAAAACATGCCCAAAGTTAATTGATAAGAATTTAGAGAAGCAATATGAATTATTAGGAAATCTACACACACACACACACACACACACACACACACACACACACACACACACAACCACACACACTTGGTTCTGAATAAACATTTTGACCATTAACAATTCATATTATTATTCAAAATTATGTGGCATATGACCCCGCGTCCACTGTGTGGAAAACAATAATATACACAAATATATATTAATTTTGTCTTCTACAGGAACATACGCTGTAAAATAAAGTACATGTACTAAAAATTAATTTTAAAAAAAATTATCTTCTGTGAATCTACACAAATGAACACACATTTGATTCCCAAGATACAGTTTGACCATTATTATGTACATCACTATTTAAAATAATGTAGCACATGGCCCTCATCCACTGTGTTTAAAAACATCGTGTTTACACATCAATAAACATACAATATCTAATAAAATAAGTCCAGCTGTGATAAATAGCACGCGTACACATAGCAACAAATTAGTTAAACAGTAACTTTACTGTAGACGAATTGATCGGTTCAAGATGTATTGTTTACAAATTATAATTTGCGGTACTGACCTTTTGGGAACCTTGGGAAACCTGAAGAATGACAGTCCAGGACACTTGAATCTGTTATTCGTACAGTTGATTGCACTGCAGTGAGTGCCATATTTGCGTTTTTTCGCATGATTGCAATCTCATCTAGCTTCACGCATGCTGTGGGCCAGTTTCCCAACGCTAGCCGGCTAGCGAAGTCTCCCACTTGCCGTTTGGGGGCGCTGGGTACTTTCGATTTTGCACACTTTTGAGTTATGCACCTTCTTTGTGAAGCTGTACATTCTTTGGTAGTACCTTCAAATTCACAAAGAGTGAGATCATTTGAGTAAGCGGTCTTTTCCCTGATGAATACGTTCTGACCGTTCAGTCAGTCTATGATGTATGCTATGGTAGTTGCGCAGTAAGCTCGATCTTGCGGGTATAATTGTCTGTTGAAGTACCAGAAGCATAGGCAGGTAATTTGTAAGGTGGGAAATAAATATGTCTTATAGAATGTCGGCATACAGCTATAGATCTATAATATTTAAAATATTCCATACCATTTCAGCCGTTTTAAACAAGTTACGACAGTCCTTCAACCACAAATGCTCTTCGTCAGAGTACCTAAGCGGCATAAATACGACCTATGATGGCCGCGCAAAAGATAGGTATTTCAATTTCCGCTGCTGCTCAGTAGAAGGTAAGGTATAATGTTGATTTTCTTTCTCTTGGTGTTCGTGTGTGTGTGTGCGTGCGTGCGTGCGTTCAAAGTACTGTAGTGATCCATCCCCTCCTCCCCGCCAACCCCCCACCACACTTCTGGCCCCACGCCTCTCCTCCCTCCCTCTTCCCCCTCCATCTCCGCCCCTATTACCACAATAGCTATATTTAAAGCAAAATGTCCTTTAGTTGCCGCTGCTATTGGGGGGTGGCATTGTGGTTGTGATGATGTTACTATTGCAGTGATTAGTTTTTCTATTATTTTCTTCTGTAGCTGTGGTCAGTGAAGGACAATGTTCAGTCCATAATTTTTATATTGCGCCTATTCATGGAAGTAGTATCGACCGATAAGTAGTTCAGGCCAAAGCATGGGCAGGTACTACTGAAAATAGTATCCGAAGACATTTTTTTTAATAAAAACACTAAATAATATAATATTGCAAAAGGTTTATTAATGCACTTTATTGCTGGGATAGCTCTCCGATATTTGTAAACCTATATAATACTGATCTCTTTACAAAACCAATACAATAGCGATACTACATAACTTAGAGAAAGGACCCTTAAACAACGCTTCTCGGAATGAAAATGATTTTAAGAAGGTGGAGGATCAAGGTCACACTAGGATCTCTGGAAAATGACTCATTGTATGACGTCATATGCTTATCCTTTCCTACTGATGCCACCTTCAAGATGGCAATCATTCAAACGTATTCAAGTCATTATCGAAAGGGAAAAAGAGAGAACTGCTGTTAAGTGGTTTTCCAACCTAGCAAATTAATAAGGTTTAGCATTGTAGCCCGGTCTGTACGATTAGAAACTAAGTCATTTTGGCAGCCAATGTCCAATAGAAGGGAAACTCACCTGCACCAGAGAGAAAGGAAGAAGAGAGAAATCACTTAGCGATATCGCCTCTGTGAGAAGTGATGTACGGTGGAGGAGTTATGTCCCTTCAGCGTGACATGGGCTTGCTTTCGGTTCTTAGTCTCTAGTCTATAATATGGGGTTTTTAAATTATATTTATAAAAATGTTTTAGACCGTCTTTTGTGGATAAAGTACCCCCGGTGTCTGACTCCCAGCCTAACACGGTCGAGCCGATGGATGATGCTTCCCAAGCCTGGACCGCAGTTTCAGGTAGGCGGAAGTCGAGAAAGTGCTTGGGGGAACCTTTTGTTCCTCCGCCCCTGCCAAACTTAGGAATCTGTAGATTTCCTGTGTTGGTTAGACCAGCTTGCCCGGTTGATTCGAATCAGTTAAGAGATCTCTCCTGGCGGTTCACTGACATTGTGCGGTCCTCGGTTGGCCCGGTCGAGCGTGTCCGACCGCTAGGCGACGGCTTTCTTGTGGGATGTACCTCTCTTGTTCAGCAGCGCAGGCTCTCGGCTGAGAAAAGATTAGGGTCTGTCGCGGTTATGTGCTCCGTCCCGAGCCCGGTGGTGGAGGGGGTTGTCTGCGGCATCCCGTCCTCTGTGTCTGAGGCTGACATTTTGGTCAAATGTCAGGGTAGTTTAGACTCCGACGGCCTTGTCCATTCTTGCGCTGTTAGAAGCTTCAGGCGGCTGAATCGCGCGGATGGACAGGCCTCCACTTCGATCAAGGTCACCATCAAGTCACAGGAGCTTCCTTCTCTGCTTTTGATCAACCAGAGAGAATTTCCTGTGCCCTTACGTCGCTGCGGTGGTCCGATGTCACCAATGCCAAAAATTCGGTCGTACTAAAAAGTATTGCAAATCCACACAAGTTTGCTCCTCCTGTGGCCGTCATGGACACACAGGAGAGCATTGCAAAGCTAAAAAGCGGTCCTGCCCAAACTGTCTGGGCGAGCATTCTGCTTCGAACAGTAACTGTCCCGCCCTGAGGGTACGCATTCTTGCCAATCACCTCAGGGCCTCCAACTATGTGCCCCGAGCTCAGGCTTTGTGCCTAGCTCGTACTCAGCTTTCATCGGACGCCGCGCGACCGAAGGCACCGATCAAGGTCTGGGGAACACTACGTGCTCCCGTCTCATCCGTGCCAGCGCACACGGCCCCGCTTATTGAGCCTGTTGAGCGCTTGGTGTCTTCCACCCATCCGTCGGATTCCGTGGCCTCAGGGAATTCGAACCACCCCATTCCTACAGCACTTCCTCCTTCGGGTGGCGGTGAGCTTGGTGTTGCTCTTGCGAGGCTTGAGGGTTTAGTCGAGAAACTCACCCATACTGTGGCAGGGCTAGTAGACTCAGTACGCGGCCTGGTCTCCGGGTGCATGTCTCCTTCTCCTGACTCCCAGACACCCGTCATGAGCCCCGACCCCACGCGGGACGCGATGTCACAGACACCCCCTGATTTTGAATCTCCTGTGGACAGTAGGCAGACGTTTAACGGCCTCAGAATTTATTAAAAGAATGGATGGACCCATTTATAAGTTCGTCGCTACTCAGCCTAGAAGGCACTCCAAACGCGTTATGTACGCATTGCGTATGGACCTTAGGTCCATGTTGACTGAGCAAGCGCTGGGCTCTATGCGAGTCCTTATTCAGGATTTATCTTGCCCAGTCTTGGGCACAAGTTCTACTGAACTTAGTCCTGTGGAACAGGCGTCCACCGCTACTGTACATTCCGCATAGATATAGTTATTTTTCCCATGTCGGATCTCTCTTTTATTAATATGTTTTATAATTTTTACCTAAACCTGTACATATTTGTCACAGCCATTTTGGCCTTTTAATATTAAACGTATCACTAGTCGACTTTTAAAATTTTTTCTATAACATAGACCCGATTTAGCACTGGCAACAGCTTGGCAGACCTGGTCTGTCCTTATATTAAAAATAAATAAATTTTATTTCGATAACTTGATAAATACCCATACCACATTATTTACCTAAGGTCTCCTCCCCTCCTCGCTGGCCTTGTCGAACCACCTCTCCACACCCTTTTTGGCTTCCCTTTTCGTCTGCCTTATCTCAACCAGACGCTTCCCTCCTGCCGGTTGTCGTAACAGCCGTCGCAGCTACAGGCGCTCCATCTTCATATACACTGTTACTCAGCAAGACTTCTTATTTCATCGAACTATAAACATTTCCTTGTCCCCTATATGCTTACGTGTCCGGGGACGTTAATCTACCAAATGAAATGAAATGAAATATTTAAAAAAAATGTTTTAGACGGCGATTTTCACCTTTTGCTGTTGAAAATGTTTGAAATAAGGCTTTTCAAATTGGAGAAATTTTTTTTTATGCCCATCTGTTTATTTTTTCATGACTTGCTGCCTCTTGACCGTAAGGGTGTTATCAGCGCTTCCTAAACTGTAACCCGTGATATAGGTGGCTTTTGCATTGTTTTGTTGCTTGAAATAAACAGTATGTGTAAGATAAATTGAGTTAAAATAAAAATAATAATAATATTAAAAAACACACTAGTCTAGAATATGTGTCATACATGTGTAATTTATTTTTTGTTCCGTATGGGGTCACACAGCATACGGATTGATTGGCAGTTTTAGTGTGTATAATTTATATATATATATATATATATATATATATATATATATATATATATATATATATATATATATATATATATATATATATATATATATATATATATATATATATATATATATGTGCGTGTGTGTGTGTGTGGGTGTGTGTGTGTGTGTGTGTGTGTGTGTATAAATACGAGTATATGCCGCTATGCCTCCTCATGAACGATGCTGGCTTTAGAACAAAAGTCATTGGGCTGGTGATAGGCTCACTAGGGTCTGTTCATAGGCGTGTAGTGCCAGGCCTACGCCTATTGGGACTATCAAAGGGACAGAGTAAAGGGCTGGCCAAATACCTCAGTATGTCAGTGATGATTGGGTCAAGGAGGGTGTGGGCTCGAAGGAATTTCATGTGTCAGAGGCAATAAACAACCAGATCAATATAAAGAGGATTGGATTACTGTGACAGCAACGTGAAATTTATAAGTACTAAAAAAAATAATAATACAAAAATAAAGTCAACACACGTATACTGACTCTCTGCTGTATGTGTGATGAGGATGGGATAAGAATATTGTATTTATTATTGTATTTGTTCATTTGTGTTGTATGTATGTGTGTGAGTAGGTAGGAGTGGGTGGGTTTAGGTGGGTGGGTAGGTATGTGTGTGTTTGTTGTGTTTCTCCATGTTTTGGTATGGGCTATGAGGTCTGTGTTCCGCGCTGTTGCCGTGGTGTTCGGAGATGTCCTGATGGTTGCTGCCCAGTGATGTATTTGCTATTGTATTGTTTGAATCACGCATTGCGCTTCTGTTCTTTGTACGGATTTGGCAATAAAGTACTAGAAATGTGTATGTGTGTGTGTGTGTGTGATATAGAAAGAGATGGAGATCAAAATATAAATAAAGATATTGACTAATTCGAAACGTAAATCTAGTTGTGCATACGGAAATTCATTTATTTATAAAAAATATGCTTCGATTGATTTCAACATAATAATTAGGGTACGTAATAATTATACTCTCTCTCTCTATCTCAGTCAGTCTTCTCTCTCTCTCTCTCTCTCTCTCTCTCTCTCTCTCTCTCTCTCTCTCTCTCTCTCTCTCTCTCTCTCTCTCTCTCTCGTATTTAAAAAAAGGTGAACAAGGCAACTTTCTGTGATCACAAATGAAACCATCCTGCAATCAACCCTATATATTTCATTCAAATTGACAATACATTCAGTGAGTCTTGTGACAAAATAAAGGATTGGCATCTGTATTTTATATTAGAATACTCTGCCACAACCTAATTTAATTATAACAGGATACGAAGTTGAGGAATTACAGACACAGTTTGGTGGACAGCAAATAACAAGCCGCTAAAATTTTACTTTTCTCATACTGGGTGCACAGAGATCAGCAGAAACGGTGTATAATTCAACTCAAATAGTTTCAAAATAAACTTTGCTTAATATATGTTTGCAGAGAACATGACAATAGTGAGCTAATATGTGCGGCAAATCAAGTTGGGTTACTTAACAAACATAACATTAATCACGTTTATACCAAGACTTTGCAGTGCACCAGAATCGTTTTAAATCTAGACAGAGGATGACACATGACAGCAAACGGCCAGAGGGCACCCCTTTTTAGTTCTACTGTGGCTTAATTGACACTGACAATGACAGTAGTGAGTAGGCGTACTTTTTATTGACCCTACACACAACCTTTATTAATTCCTTGGGCTAATCCAAACCGTTTCTTACACGAAACATCACCTTAGTTCCAATCCGTCTTGTATCATTGACAACCATTCATTGACCGGTCTTGGTCATCATAATTCATTGATATCATGATTCTTGTCTGTCAGAATAGATCTACAATTTCTTCAAGAACTTACCGTTCTTCTTCCTTTGGGAAACGAAAAAAACTCTTCCCCTTGCATGCAGCCTTTAATCGTGCGTTTGTGCAGTTCAAAGCTGCACAGTGGTCACCGTAACTGCTCCTGCGATTGTTTTCCCCCATCTCCATCAGATCTTCGCTCTGTGAAGCAGCCATTTTCACACATGCCACAATCAAGTCGCATAACTCTTGACGCGTCATCACACCAATGGCGTCACTGCGCGGTCTAAATATTCCTGGTCTATGATTGCACTGCCACAAATAAGAGATAGTTTAACTGAAATTGCCAAATTTCTCTTCTTCCTTGCGGACAGATCTTTGGTGTGTGTGTGGGTGTGTGTGTGTGTGTGGGTGTGCGTGTGTGTGGGTGTGTGTGTATGTGTGTGCTCGCGGATAGGAAACTACTTTGTGCATTTTATTTTATTTTATTTTATTTTATTTTATGATTGTCTCTGGTTTTGTTGTAGTATATACGTTTGGTTTTTTTGTTGTTTTTTTTTTTGTTTATTGTTTGGTGGGGGGGGGGGGGGGGGAAAGGGGATCGATCTTTTATTGATAGGATGTCTGTAACTGCATTTTCCTATACGCTTACTAAAATTTATTGTAGTACTTTTACTGTCAGCAAAGCATCACTTAATTTCTCTGTTTGACTCTTAAAACACACTCATCGTGATTGGTCTGTAACTCTGTTTTCAGGAACGAGCGTGTGGGAAGAGTGCAACTTCGAACGAGTATCTGATTTCAGAAGGAACGTAGTTTTTAAAGTCCCAAGCGGCTTGACCCTGAGGGCCTTCAATAGCGAGTATAGTAAAAAATATAAGTAAGTTGACTTCCCCCATTTGGCCGTACACTTTGTATTTCCCAACTTATCTGGAAATACTTTGAAATAGTCGGAAATCAGAACGAACCAAAATATCGGTCTCTCCGTCCATCTGTCGGTCGGTCTGACGCCATATCTCAAGAGCCACTAAACTGATTTTGACCAAACTTTGTATGAACATTACCTAGGTTAGAGGCCTGCCCCCCTCCCCTTACCCTCTCCATGAGCCATCATATATGCTCTACCGCAAAGGTTAAGGTCACTGGCGTCATTTTTTTTGCTAAACACGTTTTGCTCAACATCTCCAAAACGGCTGAAGCGATTTTGTTGAGTGTTGTATACAGTAAGTTCAAATTTTAGTGCACGCAATCTCCTTACTACAAGCGATGCGTACAAACAGAAACGTATTTCCAAAATCAGACTGAACTATCACATCGAACTATAAACAAAGAATATGGGTATACTTAGTGATGGAGATCACGTACGTGTTTCACGTACTGAGTTGGGAAATCACGTAACGAAAATGTAATGAAAGGGTATAAACAAGCACAAAGTCAGTGCCAAAGGGGTATGAAAACGTAAAGCTAAGTTGCTGGGAGGTATCATCAGGTACAACTATTTCGGTCGTGCGTACAGCTTTCGCTCGATTTGGATCGTGTGCCTGTGCGTTCTGCGCGACCACCTACCACCCTCTCTCCCCCTCCTATTCATTCTGTCGCTTCCTGAGAAACAGCCAATCATATGCACGATAATATTCACTATTTTTTCTCGACGCTTTTGATTGGCTATATAAGACTGACAACAACCCAACATTAAACATGGCCGACAAGCAGCGATCTGAGGGGAAGCTGAAGAAAAGGAAAAATAAAGCAAACAAAACTAATTGCTGAAAAAAATTAAAACAAGATGAAGGAAAAGAAAAACAAACTTTTTTGTCAGCCTTTGGCTTTGAGTGCTCGGTATAAAGAAAAGAAAAAGGTGAGCCGCAACCGGGCTCAGCTGAAGAAACTCAAACTGATGAAAAGACTTTCCACGCAAAGTGTTTATTACATATGTTGGTGTACCCCCTAAAAACTGAAAGGGGGTATTAAAAAAAACCTTATGTTTGCAATGAGGGTATAAAAACCCCCACATGTTTTGGTTGAGGGTATAAATACCCCTAGCTTAAAAAACTTTCTCCATCACTGAATTAATACTACAAAGAAGAATCATCCGAGGCTCTCCTTATATAAAAAGTGAAGACGTTTTAAGAGCAGCGCCGTCAAGTGGCTGTGCTGCGGAGCAGGTAAAGGGAGGTAAACAGACCACATAGCAACATGTAAATACAGACGATATTGCTCGACTGTATCGACGTGTTTTTGATGAATCCCGAACATATTTGTCAACACAATTGCTGTGTAATGTGTAGGAAAATGACTCCTTGCAATAATGCTGGTATTTTTGCACATTTGTTTTTCGTCAACATTGTGATATAGAGCTTACAATTTACATGGAAATGGTGAATGAAAACAGTTCAATTCTACTTGTTTTTTTCTTCTTTTTTTTTTATTCATGCAAACATGAGGCCTTTTTATGATATTGTAAGCCCCTTTCACCCCCCAACCCCATGGCGCACCCCACAAGAAGAGAGATCACACCATACGGCAAGGGTTCTGTCAGGAATGGCTTCATAAGGGCTCACAAGAGGTTGCCGGGTTTAAAAATATCAGTTCTGACACCATCCCCGACAAACCGATCTTTCCACAGGTATAGGCTCGCTGAGGCATCCCAAATCCACAACAAAATCCCAAAAAGAAACAACACCTCCCGCCCACAGCGGAGAGAATTGCGTTTCACAAAATATTAATAGGATGGATGCCTCCCCAAAAGCCACAACCTGAGGAAACAAAGGTCTGTCAGAGAAAAATTTATTTACTTTCATTATTGAAAGTTATGTGTTGAATATAATAAATTTTATTTTAAACTCTGTTTGTAAAAATTATAAAAAAAATATGTGTTTGAGATGCATGAAATGAAAATGCACAGTGACTGGTTAACTTCAAGTAGAGATAGAATCAGAATTCTTGTCTTAGACTAAACAATTAGAGTATTTAGAAAGAAAAAGAAATACTAACTAAACACACATTTTATTTAAACGACACTTCACAAAACATTTAATACAAAACGGAGACCACACACAGAATGATGGGGAAATAAAAGAAATAATTTATTCTTTTCTTTGGGGTTTTGTTTCTGGATTTTTCTCACATCACATTCATGCAAAACTTTCACAGTTGTCTTTCTTGCAAAACATAGCTTTCGATTCATACAAGATTTCTTCTAGAAAATTTCATATTATAAAAATTTGTATTATTTGAATTCTGTTAAATATTTCGTTCTATAATTATAACAAAACAATAACTGATTACAGATTTCAGGTTGTTGCATATTTTCTAGCGTTCTAAAAATTACTATTTAGGTTAATACATAAAGAAAAAGGAAATTCCGGGTATTTCATTGGAAACCAAAAATCGTTGAAAATCACATAGATTCAAAACATAAAAATTCCAGGCTACACCGTGAATCAAAACTATTAAAATAAAATATTGTGAAGTCGCAGAAACACAGAAATTCTAGTATACAAATCCATTCACAACCTCTGAGAATAACGGTCAGAATTTAGAAATTTCATATTTTCACAATAAAATGTTTACCGGGTTAGGAGAATTTAGTTAGAAATTTTGTTCTTTACGTGGACTTAGAGGGCTATTGTAATTCTAAAATTCCGAAAAGGCTCAAAACAGCGTTGAAAAGAAGGGAGGAAAAAAAACTAAGTCCACGGACGCGCAAACCCACCGAAATTTACTTTCACATTCAAGCTGTCATCATCTTTGATCTAAATCAGCGTAAGAGTTTTGGCCGCCATTGCAATCCGTTTTATAAGCCGAACAAGGCGTAAAACAGCCAATCAACATCCATGTTTCACAACACGTGATCTATACTAGCAAATCAGGTTATGGTGCTATCATTTCAGTGTCAAAAAGAAGAGGGAACAGACTAGTTGATACAGATTCTGTTCAAATGTACTGGTTTTTGGAAAATAACCGGGTCTACCATAATCATAGGTAAGAAGTTTATTGGTCATACTTAATTAGGAACCATCGAGGAGTAGAATCTGATAATTCTTAAAGAAAATACACGAACTCAAACATCTTGCACCGGCTAGCACCGACATGGCAGCAATTTTTGAGGTATGAATAATCGACCCGGTTCCCACCCGGTGCGAACATATTTATAATCGGTGCAGAAAAACGAGAGTCGGTGTTTTAGCAACCTGAAACACTTAAGATCAGCGTTCCCTATGAGTCAGACAGCTGCACCGATTTAACACCATTTTCTCTGACCTTTCCGAACTATCAACAAAAATCTCTGTGTAATTTTTCCATTCAACTTTTTCTTCCATGTTTACGCCCGGTGCAGACATACTGTAATCGGTGCATAAAAATTTTGGTCTGTGCATTAACAACCTTAAACACTTAGAATTAGTGCTCCAAGTGACTCAGATAGCTGCACCAATTTAGCACAATTTTCCATTAACTTCTTCAAACTATAATTGTAAGGGTCTAGGCAATTCTTCCATTGAACTGTTTCTTTTGTCTTTATAATGGAAATTCCCATTCTAAACCTTCTCCTCCACACTACATTTTATTTACAATTCTATTTGCTATAAAAGACTAACAAAAATACAGACAGCAGAAAGGCTAGAATTAATTCTTCATAAGAAAACTAAACATACTGTCTAGATCTAGAATCCCGCTAAAATTCTCAATCAGGTTACCTTGACAACATATGGCAACCGGAAATTCTTTTTCGCAGTCTACCGATCAATCACATTTTCCTTCACAAAACGATCCTAGCAACTCTGAACAAATCTATTAACCACTCAAATTTCACTACACAACACATCCAAGAATTCGTTAAAAATAGTTCTCAATTGGTATGCCATTTTCACTGCACACACAAAACTCAGTTTCGATATTTAGATCCAGCACCAAAACTACCCCTAGATAAAATAAGAATATTATTCTTCACACACATCCACAGAAATCAATCTCGGATACAATTCGACGATCAAAATTTTACACCATTAGAAAACAAAATCACACAGTTCACAATAATACAATGTTACTATGCTTCCCTTGTCGTCTGCTTCAAAAGACAAAAGGTCCTATAGGCCAAGGTACATGTATAACCAAAACAACCATAGGCACATGCAACCTAGTTATTAATTAATAATCAAGTTATAAATTTACAACAAAAGGTTTTCTAGCCTTCCAAAGAGGCTTACAATTTTAATAATTTATTATTTTTTTAAAATTAAATATTTGATAAGCCAACCGGAGGGGCTTACATCCTTCCCTGCTAAGAAAAAAAATGCTCCTGCATTTACTTATTGCAAAAGATATTCATAACATTATGAAAAGTTATATAAATTTCATTTATTTATTTTACAGGTGAAAACAGTTAAAGAATTAAATCCATTTCCTGGCGGACTTAAGTACGCAAATGGCAAAAACGTTTTTACAAGTCCAGAGGACAACCGTTTTTACAGGTCCAGAGGACAGTCAGAGAGAGACCGGATCAACTCCCTTTGACCTAAATAAAGGAAAATACCCTGTCTATTCACAACAAAAACTTGTTGTAAAACGTTCGTCGCAAATTGGCAATCTGAATTCATCTGGTTCTGCAATACAAGAACGTTCCGGTAAGTCTTATCTATATCTCTACTTGTTGACCAGAAGTAATTATGAATTAAAATATAAATACTTCTTTCCCCATAGCCAATCAAGGCATCCAGTACCATCAAGGGAAAGGTCCTTCAGTTATTTCCACAGTAAACGCAGTGTTTACTAACTGGAAATAAGTGATAGAACGAACAAAATTCCGTGCCCTAAGTTTCAAACGGAGAACCTACGGACACTAAAATCCATTCTACAACCAGCTTTACCAGTCTATCGCACACCTTAGCCCGCGACCTGAAAGTGAGCGTCGTCAATTGCAGAAATGGTCAATGGCTAAATCACTCAATTGGTTTTTCTAATATCTTGTCGACGGTCCATCAGACACCAACTAAGCGAGAAGCCAAAGTTTGAGATTATCGATAAATCCCGAAACAAATAATAAGCCGACTGGGCTTCGGTCAATCGGAAATAAAAATATACCGTGGAGACACCCTGATCATGCCCCAAACACGGAACTAAAAGAAAGAAACTGAACTTCTCCATATTCTTAAGGTCAACAATTTTCTTGTTATGCAGAACTGATGATTGGTTATTTACACAGCTAAGCTGCACTTTAATTTAATATTTATTTACTAGTTTATTTATTTATTTATTTATTTATATATTTATTTATTTATTTCATCTTGTTGCTAATTTTATTTTATTTTCTTTCTTTCTTTTTTTTTTTTTTAAATTTTATTATTATTATTATTATTATTCAACCCATTTGTGTAGCATAAATTTATAGTAAACAAAGAAGTGTTCATGTTTTGATTGTCCAGTCCATGTTCATATAGCTTAACCTCTTGTTACATTCCTAGAAACTGTATGACGTAATTTGTCTTCACCACAGTAAAAAAAAATTTCAAGGCCATCACAGAGTCAAGAAAGTTTCCGGCACAGTGGTAGAATATAGATCTACTCACAAAACACTAAACTGTGACTGTCAGAGTATTAGGTAGGCATCAGTTATGTAGAAAAATAAGTTTTGAGAATAAGTTTTTGATTGCACATTCTTTTATAGTGTTCTGTTAATCTTCAGTTTAATTCAAGTCACAATGTTTAGTTTCGCCTTGTTACTAAATACACACATACTCAATAATCAATCCAGCTGAAAAATTATAAGCTTGAAGTACACAAAGTCTGTAGTATCAATGAAAGCCTGCATGTTTATTAGTTGTTCATCCACCTGGGTATATTAATACCCTTATATGGCATTAATCTGTCAATGTGATAAGCTTTAGGAATTGACTTCGCAGTTTTCTTCAACATATATGTCAGATCATCTACTTTCTTTGTTACAAGGTATGGACCTTTCCAACGGCGAACTAACTTCTGGCAAATTCCCACTGAACGACTGGGTTCAAACAACCACACCAATTGTCCTGGAGTAAAGGCGCGTTTCCTGGCATGAAGGTCATAATATCGTTTCTGGTAAGTTGATCTTTTCTTGATGTTTTTCCTGGCTATTTCATGAGCTTCTGACAATTTTGACTGTAGATTCTGGACATACTCAGGTATTGATTGATCTGGCTGGATCTCCTTTGGGCGCTGGATAACTGCTTCCACAGGTAACGTAATTTCACGGCCAAACACCATCATATTGGGTGTAAGTTGTGTAGTGCTATGCTCTGAAGCACGATAAGCCATGAGAACTTGAGGTAAGTAGATGTCCCACAACTTTTGCTTTTGTTCACAATACATCCTTAGCATGTTAGCAAGTGTTCTCATAAACCTTTCCACACCTCCATTCGCTTGTGGATGATAGCTTGTTGTTCTAGTTTTATCAATGTGTAATAGATGACACATTTCTTTGAAGATGCTACTTTCAAAATTACTCCCTTGGTCGGTAATAATTTGTAGTGGCGTTCCAAACCGACAGACAAATTCGTTGACAAAAATGTTAGCAATTGTCCGGGCCTCTTGATCAGGCATAGCAAATGCTTCTGTCCACTTTGTAAATACATCTGTGACGACTAGCACATATTTGTTGCCTTTATGAGTGATAGGTAGAGGACCCATAATGTCTAATGCAACACGTTCCATAGGTTCACCAACAGCATAACAACCCAACGGAGCATGAGACTTGCTTTTAGGAGTCTTTTTAGATGCACAACAATCACATTGCTGTACATAATGTTCCAGATTTTCACGCATTTTTTGGCCAATAAAATGTCTTTTTCATCTGTTTCAGAACCTTATCAGCACAAAAGTGACCAGCAGTGGGAATATCATGGCAGTATTTCATCACTGACTTCCGAAGAGTTGCGGGAACTACAATCTGTAGAAATTCTAGACCATTGTCTATACAGCGTCTATATAACACACCTTGGTGTAATATTAATCGATCCCATGCAGCCCACAATGCTTTAAGTTCAGCACATTGATGCGAAATTGAATTCCAAGTCAGTCGTTCAACATTCTGTTCTTTAGCTTGATAAATAGGAGAAATATTTTCATCCAACAGCTGAGCATTTTTTAATGTTTCAGAGTCCCAACCTTCCATAGTTGATTCAGGAACAGTATATTGTTTTGTTGTATCATCCTTTAGTTGCAAATCCAAAGAAGTATTTTCGTTACTTGGACCTTGACCCAAATCAGGTTGCTGTCTTCCTTCAGAGTCATTTCCAGCTTGATTCAGTTCTCCATTAGCCTTTCTTTTACTATTTGCCATATAGCACTGTACATCTGTCTCAACATTTTGAGATGAAAATGCGTTCAAAGATGAAGTCTCCACTTTTATAACATCTAACTCAGCCACAGGTATTTCGTCATCTGGTTGTCTCCCTTCTTCCTCCTTGCATTGTATTCTTGTACATGTAGAACAAGGGTGTCGTGACAAGGCATCAGCATTTCTATGCTGTGTTCCCGGCCGGTGTACATCGTTTAGGTTATACGTTTCTAATCATTGTAGCCAACTCATCACTCGAGCCAAGAGAGTTTTCAGATTTCTCAACTCAATGAATGACATTGAATATGAAAGTATACATTTTGCTAGATTATTCATCAATATAACTTGTTTGAAATTCTGTGTTCCTTTGTACACATCATGCCCTATGCCTACTATGTTAAACTATGGAAATTATTAATTTATTTTCTTTTGCAAAATAAAATGTCTTAAGTTTTGAGAAATAAAATGTTGTTTAACTATATTCATTCTTGATTTTTATTGCAAATCAATGTATGTGTTACACAAACGACACAACACCAGACAACATTTCTTCACTGCTAACTATATTTTTCTCAACCTAAACTTCATACACTAATAATAATGAGGATATTATTGATTTCTTTCTTATTACATATTTCTGAATAAATTCTGGCTAAAGCTAATAAACATTCGCATAAGCTGAAGCAGATATTTAGCTTCATTCAATCTATCCATCTTCTAAACACAATTTCTTGTAAAGAAATAGTGTAATTCTTCAACAGGGGTTTTCAACATGGGCTGAGGCAGAAATTAGCCTCATTTAATCGAATCCCATTTCTTGTAAAGAAATAGTGTAATTCTACAACTAAAATAACATGGGCTGAGGCAGCAATTAGCCTCATTTAATCGTATCCCATTTCTTGTAAAGAAATAGTGTAATTCTACAACTAAAATAACATGGGCTGAGGCAGCAATTAGCCTCATTTAATCGCATCCCACTTCTTGACACCAATTCTTGTAAGCCCCTTTCACCCCCCAACCCCATGGCGCACCCCACAAGAAGAGAGATCACACCATACGGCAAGGGTTCTGTCAGGAATGGCTTCATAAGGGCTCACAAGAGGTTGCCGGGTTTAAAAATATCAGTTCTGACACCATCCCCGACAAACCGATCTTTCCACAGGTATAGGCTCGCTGAGGCATCCCAAATCCACAACAAAATCCCAAAAAGAAACAACACCTCCCGCCCACAGCGGAGAGAATTGCGTTTCACAAAATATTAATAGGATGGATGCCTCCCCAAAAGCCACAACCTGAGGAAACAAAGGTCTGTCAGAGAAAAATTTATTTACTTTCATTATTGAAAGTTATGTGTTGAATATAATAAATTTTATTTTAAACTCTGTTTGTAAAAATTATAAAAAAAAATATGTGTTTGAGATGCATGAAATGAAAATGCACAGTGACTGGTTAACTTCAAGTAGAGATAGAATCAGAATTCTTGTCTTAGACTAAACAATTAGAGTATTTAGAAAGAAAAAGAAATACTAACTAAACACACATTTTATTTAAACGACACTTCACAAAACATTTAATACAAAACGGAGACCACACACAGAATGATGGGGAAATAAAAGAAATAATTTATTCTTTTCTTTGGGGTTTTGTTTCTGGATTTTTCTCACATCACATTCATGCAAAACTTTCACAGTTGTCTTTCTTGCAAAACATAGCTTTCGATTCATACAAGATTTCTTCTAGAAAATTTCATATTATAAAAATTTGTATTATTTGAATTCTGTTAAATATTTCGTTCTATAATTATAACAAAACAATAACTGATTACAGATTTCAGGTTGTTGCATATTTTCTAGCGTTCTAAAAATTACTATTTAGGTTAATACATAAAGAAAAAGGAAATTCCGGGTATTTCATTGGAAACCAAAAATCGTTGAAAATCACATAGATTCAAAACATAAAAATTCCAGGCTACACCGTGAATCAAAACTATTAAAATAAAATATTGTGAAGTCGCAGAAACACAGAAATTCTAGTATACAAATCCATTCACAACCTCTGAGAATAACGGTCAGAATTTAGAAATTTCATATTTTCACAATAAAATGTTTACCGGGTTAGGAGAATTTAGTTAGAAATTTTGTTCTTTACGTGGACTTAGAGGGCTATTGTAATTCTAAAATTCCGAAAAGGCTCAAAACAGCGTTGAAAAGAAGGGAGGAAAAAAAACTAAGTCCACGGACGCGCAAACCCACCGAAATTTACTTTCACATTCAAGCTGTCATCATCTTTGATCTAAATCAGCGTAAGAGTTTTGGCCGCCATTGCAATCCGTTTTATAAGCCGAACAAGGCGTAAAACAGCCAATCAACATCCATGTTTCACAACACGTGATCTATACTAGCAAATCAGGTTATGGTGCTATCATTTCAGTGTCAAAAAGAAGAGGGAACAGACTAGTTGATACAGATTCTGTTCAAATGTACTGGTTTTTGGAAAATAACCGGGTCTACCATAATCATAGGTAAGAAGTTTATTGGTCATACTTAATTAGGAACCATCGAGGAGTAGAATCTGATAATTCTTAAAGAAAATACACGAACTCAAACATCTTGCACCGGCTAGCACCGACATGGCAGCAATTTTTGAGGTATGAATAATCGACCCGGTTCCCACCCGGTGCGAACATATTTATAATCGGTGCAGAAAAACGAGAGTCGGTGTTTTAGCAACCTGAAACACTTAAGATCAGCGTTCCCTATGAGTCAGACAGCTGCACCGATTTAACACCATTTTCTCTGACCTTTCCGAACTATCAACAAAAATCTCTGTGTAATTTTTCCATTCAACTTTTTCTTCCATGTTTACGCCCGGTGCAGACATACTGTAATCGGTGCATAAAAATTTTGGTCTGTGCATTAACAACCTTAAACACTTAGAATTAGTGCTCCAAGTGACTCAGATAGCTGCACCAATTTAGCACAATTTTCCATTAACTTCTTCAAACTATAATTGTAAGGGTCTAGGCAATTCTTCCATTGAACTGTTTCTTTTGTCTTTATAATGGAAATTCCCATTCTAAACCTTCTCCTCCACACTACATTTTATTTACAATTCTATTTGCTATAAAAGACTAACAAAAATACAGACAGCAGAAAGGCTAGAATTAATTCTTCATAAGAAAACTAAACATACTGTCTAGATCTAGAATCCCGCTAAAATTCTCAATCAGGTTACCTTGACAACATATGGCAACCGGAAATTCTTTTTCGCAGTCTACCGATCAATCACATTTTCCTTCACAAAACGATCCTAGCAACTCTGAACAAATCTATTAACCACTCAAATTTCACTACACAACACATCCAAGAATTCGTTAAAAATAGTTCTCAATTGGTATGCCATTTTCACTGCACACACAAAACTCAGTTTCGATATTTAGATCCAGCACCAAAACTACCCCTAGATAAAATAAGAATATTATTCTTCACACACATCCACAGAAATCAATCTCGGATACAATTCGACGATCAAAATTTTACACCATTAGAAAACAAAATCACACAGTTCACAATAATACAATGTTACTATGCTTCCCTTGTCGTCTGCTTCAAAAGACAAAAGGTCCTATAGGCCAAGGTACATGTATAACCAAAACAACCATAGGCACATGCAACCTAGTTATTAATTAATAATCAAGTTATAAATTTACAACAAAAGGTTTTCTAGCCTTCCAAAGAGGCTTACAATTTTAATAATTTATTATTTTTTTTAAAATTAAATATTTGATAAGCCAACCGGAGGGGCTTACATCATTCAAGTTTATGCTGTTGGTGACTGAATCATAAAACAAAACTATTGCAGGATGCCAGAGTGCTAAATTGTATTCATAAATTAATATCCCCCATTGAATAGTGATTAGTGGGCTAAAGAGCGTTGGTTGTCAATGGAACAAAAGGGAACTTGTGAAAATGTAACACTACTTTGCATAATCATAATTATTGTCAAATTCAGTTCAATTTGTAAATATGTTATTGTTTCCTTTGGTTTGGTTTTCTTTGTTGTTTTTGTATGATTACTTTTTTTTTCTTTTCTCTCCGCCCTACAATTTGTTTGTTTGTTTGTACATTGCTTAAGGTCCAGTTAATTCTTTAGAGTTGTATCAGGACCGTTGGACAGGACAGAGCAATACAACACAAATGACATCAGCTTCATGGCACCTCACATGGATCATGTTTACAAGGACAAAAATTAGGAGGCGCTGGAGATGCAAAGTATTCACCTCAATTTTTCGAAATCCAGGTTTTAAAAAACAATATAAAATGAAATATAAATATCTTAAATAATAAACATAAGAAATTACAGGCAGAAAAAGGCAAATACTAGTGCCATATGGCAGGATAAAGCCACCATCACCTTCATCACTTCACCTATCCCGTAGTCTTGTGAACAGTGGGGGCACCACTGATAATTTGGCAATCAATTCTCTCCATTTCTCTGTTTTCTGCCTCTCTTAGGGCATCACTCAATCTCAAGCCTGTCCACTCTACAATGTTATCTTCCCATCTCTTCTTCTGTCTGTCTCTCTTCCTCCCACCTTATACTGTCCCCTGTAAGATTATTTTGGATAGTCCATTTGATCTTGTGACATGGCCACATCAAAGCCACCATACCACCAACTAAAATACATTCTGCCTGTTAATTACATATGTTTAGTATTTAAAATTTTTTATGTTTCCTTTTATACTTTTTATTTAACCTGGAGCAATATCATCTGTATTTACATGTTGCTATGTGGTCTGTTTACCTCCCTTGACCTGCTCCGCAGCACAGCCGCTTGGTGTCGCCGTGGTGTCGCTGACGTCACTCGTTTCGCATAGAATCGTGCTATGATTCTTCTTTGTAATATACACATATTCTTTGCTATAAACAATACGTTCAAATAAAACTCTCCAAATCAAACTGGAATCTCCAAAATTTCCTTCTGCTAATCAAAAATAGGGACATGGCATTAAGTTGTAAAAGAGGTCAAGATGAGGTCAATCTAGATAATATAAATATATATATATATTTTTTTTTAAAACAACAACAGCAACAACAACAATTTTTTTCAAAGTCACTGCACAAAACCTCTTATATGCAAAAATAAAATTCACTAAAATCTTGAATTGGAGTGATCAGTTCCACCAAAGATTAGCTATTAAATACACAGTATAACAGGTCACTTGCAAATCTAAGAGAGAGAAAGAGAGAGAGAGAGAGAGAGAGAGAGAGAGAGAGAGAGAGAGAGAGAGAGAGAGAGAGAGAGAGAGAGAGAGAGAGAGAGAGAGAGAGAGAGAATAGAAACGTCTACATTCCGAGCAGCATTGTTATGGATGATTCCTCTTAACGTCTCTGGTACAATGCTCCTATGAAGTTTTTACAAAATCCCGCCCGGACTGCCCTTCTTCTCTCTCTGTCTCTCTGTCTCTCTGTCTCTCTGTCTCTCTCTCTCTCTCTCTCTCTCTCTCTCTCTCTCTCTCTGTCACGTGGGGTTATGGGTTTTAGGGCTCTGCACAATGGAATGATGTAAACCTCACGCTTTATCCGATGGGAACTGCTAGTTAGTCACCCTGTGGAGTACTATAATAAATTTATTTATTTAGCTCGGTCTGTGTAAAGGCTGGGTTATAGAGATAGATAGAAAAATGGTAAAAGATTACTGTCACACTAGCTTTCACACGGCTATGAATCATATGTAGTCCAGCCACTTGATAACAGTTAAACATCACACATTTATTTCTTCTACTCTATACAAGATTCTCTAAGTACTAATCTACCTTAAATGTTAAATAGTCACTGTGAATATTTCGATCGCTGATAGTCTATGCAGCTAATAGTTCATCCTCGGGCACTGGATGTAATTGTTCATGAGAAGTGGACTACTGTGGTCCTGTAGCTCTCAGTTTTTTGTTATAGTTCATGAGAAGTGGACTACTGTGGTCCTGTAGCTCTCAGTTTTTTGTGCACACACCGCTTTGGACTTAACTGTGAGTCAGACGTGCTGTGCTGTGGTCGGTTTGTTGACAACTGTGTTGTCTTCTTCTGGTTTTTCCCTGTGGGTAGACTGGTTGGCTTTCCTCGCACAATGCTGGGGATACCGTTGCAGCCAACGAATGCGTCGACGTGGTTTCGTCTGAGGCAGTGTTGGGCGCACTACAGAACGCCTGTTCGTCTGTAACATATGAGACGAAATTCTGCACAACCTTGAATGATAGGTGTGTGCAGAGCGTCTCACTGAAGGTCGTACTAGCCCTCAGTGATTAGCTCCACATCTACATATATAAGCGACGAACATTCTGCTAAGTCCGTGGTCCACTGGAATCTCCACTCTAATTTCCTATACATTCATAAATATAAAACATGGCTACTTATACACCTCAAGAATTAATAATATTATACACATTCATTTGTACAGTCACTGGTCTGTAAGCATACATATAAGTTAAACAACAGTGGTTCCGTACATAATTCAAGATGGCGTCGGGCCGGTCGTCTTTTTGCCTCGTGGTCAGCTACGCCACGTGTTCGGCAAAGTTGGGCTAACAATTCAATTCTATGCATATCAAATTTCACAAACATAATTCAACAATAATATAATACATCACGATGAAACAGAAATATGTTCATTTACCTTCGTGACAATATCAGGCCAGTGGCTACGTGAGTGAATTCGAATTTACCCAAGTACTGCGTCCTAGTCTTTTCTGAAGAGAACTACTGCTCCTGTGTAGCTCTGTAGCTCTTAACTCTTCCTCGGTTTAGACACGAATGAAGTAAGCTATGCGAGGTTTTGACACAGTCCGAACTGGCTCTAACCACTCTGCCTGCGTCTCATTGGTTAAACTTTCTCGCCTATCGTAATTACGATGATGTCATTGCCTTCGCTTACCGTCCACTACCACTGTGTGTAGGCGGCAGTAGGCTATTGCTACGCTTGATTACTTCCATCGTCTGCTGCCTAACTTTGAAATTCTAATATCACATAGACTAACCAAGCTAAATATTAAAATAAGCAGAGTAAAACTAGTCCTAACGCGACAGGCTCCCTCAACTGAAAAAAGGCGATGACTACTGGATTCGACCTTTTTCTATTACAGGGCCTAGTTTAACACTGCGCTATCCTAGGGTCCTATTTACATATTAGTTAAGTTGCTCTACCTGAGCTGCAATGCTATGCCAGGTAGCTATGGACACTAGTGACAGGGTTTTACTGGGCGGGGACGAATTCTGGTGCTGTGGTCCTTAGTTGTGTTGGGTGGGCGACAGCTGCTGTGTCCTCCACGAGATGGCGACTGAGGTAGTCGGCTCCGTGGTTCTCTTTGCCGGGGATGTACTCGATTTGGAATGAGTATGCCTGAAGGGTGAGTGCCCATCGCATCAGGCGAGAGTTCAAAGACTTGGAGGCTGCCAGGAACGATAGTGGTTGATGGTCCACCTGAACTGTGAAGTGGGTCCCATACAGGTATAGTTGGAATTTCTGTATGGCCCAGACTAGTCCAAGGCATTCCTTCTCCGACGTGGCGTAGTGGGTCTCGGCGGGTCTCAATTTTCTGCTGGCGTAGGCGACAGGGGATAGCGTCTCTGCATTCTTGGGGTCGCGCTGTAGCAGTACTGCTCCGAGGCCTAAGTCGCTTGCGTCGGTGCGAAGAACGAATGGCTGAGTCAAATCGGGTAGGTGGAGTACTGGCGCCGATGTCATTCTGTCCTTGAGTGTTTGGAATGCTGTCTCACATTCCGCTGTCCATACGACTTTGTCCGGGGCGGTTTTCCGGGTTCCATTTGTCAGTGGCACGGCGATGCTGTTGTAGTTGGGGATGAACTTCTGGTAGAAGCCGCAGAGTCCTAGAAACGACTGCACTTCCTTCTTGGTCTTGGGCCTAGGAGCGTCGAGTAGGCGTTTCACTGTCTTTTCTACCGGTCGCAGGCTTCCTTGACTGATGGTGTGTCCCAGAAATTCTAGTTCTGTGAATCCAATCTGACATTTGGTGGGTCTTGCCGTCAATCCCGTGTCTCTGAGGCGGGCGAGTAGTTGTTGTAGGAGCGTGACATGTTCCTCCCACGTAGGTGTTGCGATGAGGATGTCGTCCATAAACGAGTGTAGGTGCTCGCTGCTCAGGGGTGCCAGGAGTTTCCGCATCATGGCGCTGAAGATGCTGGGTGCGTTGTGGAGTCCGAATGGAAGTACGTTGAATTCGAAGTGTCCTTCCATAGTGCTAAACGCTAGGTACTTTCGGACTTGTGGTTGTACTGGTATCTGATAGTATCCTTTGCTGAGGTCGATGCGTGAGAAGTACTTCGCTCGCTGTAGCTTGGCAAATAGGTCTGTCTGGTCCGGGAGTGGCTCTGGCTGGAATTGCGTTACGGCATTCAGCAGTCTGAAGTCGATGCACAGTCGATGTTCTCCGTTGGGTTTTCGCAACAATACCGTGCCTGCGCTGTAGGGTGAGGTAGACTCTGAGATGATTCCGGCTGCCAGTAAGGTGTCTATCTCTTCCTTGATGGCTCGCTGCTGCGACAGTGGCATCGGGTAGAGCTTCTGGCGGACGGGTGTTGGGTCGGTCACCGTTAGTGTTACTTCGACGAGGTCTGTCCTCCCTGGTCGGTCTGTGAGCACAGTCTGATGTTGTCGAATGACCTGTAGTACTTGCTGTTGCTGTTTAGCGGCTAGGTCTCCGTTGAGTATCACGTCTTTGTAGGTTTCTTTGGAGTGCAGGGGATACTCTACTGCATTCGTCTCCATGCTGTCTCCTTCTTCCGCGATGGCGATGGCTAGCAAGTTGTGAGTCCTGGGGGTCGCTGGTCGGTCCGTATACTTCTTGAGGAGATTGATGTGGTGGTATCGGGCTCTCCCGTTCACCTCTACTTGGTAGACTGTCTTGGATTTCTTGGCAGTCACCCGGTACGGTCCTCTCCAAGCGATGTCCAGCTTGTTGGTTCCACTTGGAAGTAAGAGTAGCACTTGATCGCCGACGTGCAGTTCTCGGTCCTTCGCGTGGCGGTTGTAGTACTTCGCCTGACGGGCTCTTGCCTTCTTCAGTGCTTCACCAGCTTTCTTCCACGTTGCTTTGAGGGTTTCCTGCAGGTCTGCGACGTACTTGGTGGCACCTCTGGGTGTGTCGTCTATCTTGGCTTCCGTCCAACTTTTGCGTAGGGCTTCTAGCGGTCCTGCTAGAGGTCTGCCGAATAGCACTGTTGACGGGGTGTAGCCTGTGGCTGCATGGGCGTTTCTCTGTATGCGAACAGTGCCGCATTCACGTAGGTGTCCCACGCTTCTGGATTGTCGTCGGCGACTTTCCTGAGTATGGTGAGAAGGGTTCCATTCAGTCTTTCTACTTGTCCATTGCTGGCGGGGTGGTATGGTGGTGTGCGAATGTGATGAACTTGTATCAACTCGAACACGTCTTGCATCAGGCGGCCGGTGAACTGAGATCCGTTGTCCGTTCTAATGCTGTCCGGGAATCCGACTCTGGTAAAGATGGCGATGAGTGCATCTGCAATCTTCTTGGTGTCGATCGCTGGCAACGGGACTGCTTCGCACCACATCGTACATGCGTCGACGAGTGTGAGTAGAAATCTGTTCCGCTTCTTGGTCATGGGCAGTGGTCCTACTATGTCTACTGAGACTTGCTGGAATGGCACGCCGACTACTACCGATGGTCCTAAGGTAACTGGTACGGTGTGATGTCGCGGGGAATATCGTTGACATTGGTGGCAAGATTTCACGTAGCGCTTGACATCCTCCGTGATTCCTGGCCAATAGTAGTGTGCGCTGATTCTCTGCACTGTGGCTCCAATTCCCATGTGTCCGCTGAGTGGCATGCTGTGGCCTAATTCTAGTACTTGGGCTCGAAGGGTGGCTGGTAGTACTAGTTGGGTGTGATCTCCATCTCCTTGTCGATGTAGAACTCCCTCTTCCATGTAGAAGTCTCCCTTGTGCGGGGGTGTGTGCGCCTTGGGTAGCTTCTGGAAGCACTTCGCTATCGAGGCGTCCGCTTTCTGTGCTGTTTTGATCTCTTCGAGTCCTGGGTTCGGAGCTAACTCGGGCTGGGGTGGTTGGGTTTTAGCTTGGGCCCTGGTTTGCACTGCAGCTATCTCTACAGTTTTAGGGGGCGTGCCTAAGAACACATACCTACATCCTAGCACTAGATCATACAGGGGTTTCTGTAAAACAGCTGCTTGGATTCGTCCTGTGACGTACCTACTCTCTACTTCTATCCAAGCTATTGGGCAAGTAGTCGTCGGTTTCGTCAAGTCTGCTCCTTGTAGTTCGACTGTCTTGTCTGTCAAGTCCGCGCGCGATACAAGAGATTCGCTAACTATCGCGTCGTATGATAGACCTGTGTCATACAGACAGTTCGCTTCTTTTCCGTTGACCTTGACCGTGTCTGTCACCGATGGGTGATCTCCGATTGTGTGTGGCTTGTTACCGCTACTTTGAGTTAGAACTCTGTGCGCTGGCCGGCTTTCGCGCTCTTCCCTACGTTGTGCGGCCAACTTGAAACATTCTGCGGTGGAGTGATTGTTTCTGTTGCAGAACGAACAATACCGTTTCTGTTCTGCAGGACCTCTTTTCCCGAATTCCGTGTTGGGTCCTTTATTTTGCCCAGGTCTGGGGTTATTCGGCTTATTCGCGGTGCGCTCTTCCCGGTTAGGGCTTCGTTTCTGTGCCTCTTTCCCGTTAGGCTTTAGGTCTCGCCTGAAGCTCTTGGCTTCTCCGTGTGCGGCCACGTACCTATCTGCGACCTTGACCAGATCTTCCAGTCTTTCCGCGCCCTGCTCTACTGAGAATGTCCTCAGCTCGGGGGTCATGGTTTCCCGTAGCTGTTCCCATACTAACAGTTCTGTCAGTCCATCATACGTTTTAGCCGTGGCTGACTGGCTAATCCACTTATCTAACATTGTGGACAACCGATCCGCGAACTGCGCATAGCTCTCTCCTTTCACTCTCCGATTGGTGCGGAATTTTTGCCGGTAGCATTCTCCTGTGAGTTCGAATCCCGTTAGGAGTGCCTCTTTTACTTTGTGATAGTCAGTCACTCTGTCAGTCGGTAGCTTACTGTAGATGTCATAAGCCTTTCCTCTAAGCCCTTGACTAAGCTTAAAAGACCAATGAGTGGGATCTAGTTTATACTCTGTTGCTAGACGCTCAAACCTAGTCAGATAGAGATCTAGACCTTCTTCTCTTTCATTGAATGTCCCCAGTGGAAATGACATTCCTTGTACAGGGTTGGATGCTACCTCTAGCTGATCTGAGTGGGAAGGGGTTGAGGAAGAACTTGAAGCTCCTGATCCCAATCTTCTTAGCTCTAACTCATGCTGTCTGTCTTTTTCCTTTTCTGCCCTCTCATACTCCCATCTCCTACTTTCTGCTTCTCTCTCTGCTGCTAATGCTGCCTTCTTCTGTTCTCTTTCTGCCTCTAGCTCTAGTTTCCTCTGCTCTGCTGCTAAAGCTAGTTTCTTTTGCTCAGCTTCTAACTCTAGTTCGGCTTTTTTCTGTGCAGCTTCTAATTCTAATTTCTTCTGCTGTGCCTCTCTCTCTGCTGCTCTCTCTGCCGCTTCGAGTTTCTTCTGTTCTCTCTCTGCTGCTCTCTCTGCCTTAGCCTCCTGTTTCTCTACCTCTGCATTTATATACGCAATTAGGTCTCCCCCTGCTAAGTGTAAAGCTTCTCCCAATTCCTTGAAGCGCAATCTCAAGGCCACTGGGTCCGACATTGTCAAAAGTGTCTATGAACAACCTCTGAATCACGTGGAATACCAAAGCACTAGCAATATTGCAAGTCAATAAAAACAATGCAAAGACCATAAAATTCGTAATCAATAATAGAATAAAACAAGAGTCAAATGGCATACAACAGTTATTTAAGCAAAACCTGCAAAAGAACAATGCAACATACAGGCACAAAAACAATTAAAGCAAAAAAGTTTTTAAGTAAAGTGTATTGCACCAAAAACTGAGTCCTGCCTACACTTACAACTAGTCTAAGTTATTCTACTACTACTACTGTTATCTACTTTTATTGTACCTAGATCCGGTTATACCCAGTTCCTATTATCCACAGATCCTGACTAGGCTCGCCAATTATAGTGTCACGTGGGGTTATGGGTTTTAGGGCTCTGCACAATGGAATGATGTAAACCTCACGCTTTATCCGATGGGAACTGCTAGTTAGTCACCCTGTGGAGTACTATAATAAATTTATTTATTTAGCTCGGTCTGTGTAAAGGCTGGGTTATAGAGATAGATAGAAAAATGGTAAAAGATTACTGTCACACTAGCTTTCACACGGCTATGAATCATATGTAGTCCAGCCACTTGATAACAGTTAAACATCACACATTTATTTCTTCTACTCTATACAAGATTCTCTAAGTACTAATCTACCTTAAATGTTAAATAGTCACTGTGAATATTTCGATCGCTGATAGTCTATGCAGCTAATAGTTCATCCTCGGGCACTGGATGTAATTGTTCATGAGAAGTGGACTACTGTGGTCCTGTAGAACTCAGTTTTTTGTTATAGTTCATGAGAAGTGGACTACTGTGGTCCTGTAGCTCTCAGTTTTTTGTGCACACACCGCTTTGGACTTAACTGTGAGTCAGACGTGCTGTGCTGTGGTCGGTTTGTTGACAACTGTGTTGTCTTCTTCTGGTTTTTCCCTGTGGGTAGACTGGTTGGCTTTCCTCGCACAATGCTGGGGGTACCGTTGCAGCCAACGAATGCGTCGACGTGGTTTCGTCTGAGGCAGTGTTGGGCGCACTACAGAACGCCTGTTCGTCTGTAACATATGAGACGAAATTCTGCACAACCTTGAATGATAGGTGTGTGCAGAGCGTCTCACTGAAGGTCGTACTAGCCCTCAGTGATTAGCTCCACATCTACATATATAAGCGACGAACATTCTGCTAAGTCCGTGGTCCACTGGAATCTCCACTCTAATTTCCTATACATTCATAAATATAAAACATGGCTACTTATACACCTCAAGAATTAATAATATTATACACATTCATTTGTACAGTCACTGGTCTGTAAGCATACATATAAGTTAAACAACAGTGGTTCCGTACATAATTCAAGATGGCGTCGGGCCGGTCGTCTTTTTGCCTCGTGGTCAGCTACGCCACGTGTTCGGCAAAGTTGGGCTAACAATTCAATTCTATGCATATCAAATTTCACAAACATAATTCAACAATAATATAATACATCACGATGAAACAGAAATATGTTCATTTACCTTCGTGACAATATCAGGCCAGTGGCTACGTGAGTGAATTCGAATTTACCCAAGTACTGCGTCCTAGTCTTTTCTGAAGAGAACTACTGCTCCTGTGTAGCTCTGTAGCTCTTAACTCTTCCTCGGTTTAGACACGAATGAAGTAAGCTATGCGAGGTTTTGACACAGTCCGAACTGGCTCTAACCACTCTGCCTGCGTCTCATTGGTTAAACTTTCTCGCCTATCGTAATTACGATGATGTCATTGCCTTCGCTTACCGTCCACTACCACTGTGTGTAGGCGGCAGTAGGCTATTGCTACGCTTGATTACTTCCATCGTCTGCTGCCTAACTTTGAAATTCTAATATCACATAGACTAACCAAGCTAAATATTAAAATAAGCAGAGTAAAACTAGTCCTAACGCGACACTCTCTCTCTCTCTTCCCCCACTCCCCACTTCATCTGGTTAGCGATGTTTTGGATTAATCGCCGGTTTTTTATGCCGAAGGTCGCGGGTTCGATTCCCGCAAGGGGCGAACGTATGTGACTTAGGTACGAGACTACTGAGGTCACCGAGGGTTTTCTCCGGGCACTCCGGTTACCTCCCTCCCCTTCAATAATGGTACTAGACGCAGTCAATATAAAAGTTTCAAAAAATAAAAAATTCGATTTTCCTTCCATCTTCCAGTTGCGATCTTCCTGCCTTTACACCACCTGTTCGAGTGATGGATGTGTATTTGTTGTGTGTGTGGATGAGACAGGTGAGCGTGTATGTTGGTACAGATCACCGCGCTCTGAGCCAAGATTGATTTGGGGAAAGGCGCGTATATAGCATCCAGTATTATTATTATTATTATTATTATTATTATTATTATTATTATTATTATTATTATTATTATAGCTGATAGGTTACATTACATTACATGGTTATAGCTTAACAAGATGAGAGTCAATACATGACATGTCCAGAACAGCCCATATGCAAACATATTTATAAAACATTAAATGGGAGTTAAACTGGAAAAGGTCCAGGACTGCCACTACAAAAATAAACTTTTAACCACTACTGTCCTTAACCCAGGGTGCTCTACTGGGACAGGTCCAGAAAGGTCCCCAAGAACACTTATAAAAAACGAAAGGGGAGTTAAACTGGAACAAGTCCAGAACAGCGAGTTCCTCCCTCTCCCCCCCCCCCCTCACCTTTTTTAAAAACATAACTATTAACCCCCACCACAGGGGAGTTAAAATGGGATAGGTCCAGGTCAGCCCCCAACCACACTTAAAGCCCCACACTAAATATACAAAAGGTGAGTTAAATTGAGACAGGCCCATGTCAGCCCCCAACCACACTTAAAGCCCCACACTAAATATACAAAAGGTGAGTTAAATTGAGACAGGCCCAGAACTGCCCATCCCCCACAACACAAAACACAAAAGGTGAGTTAGCCTGTTACAGATCCAGAACAACCCCTTTAAACAAAACTATCAACCTACAGGGAGTTAAACCCCAACTTAACTATTAACCACTACGCCCGTCACCAAGGGAGTTATACTGGGACAGTTCCAGAACAGGCCCTTCCCCCCTCCTCCTCCTCCCAACACAATCATAAAAAACGAAGGTGAGTTTAACTGGGAAAGGTCCAGGACAGTTCCACCCCCAACACACTCGTAAAACACAGAAAGGGAGTTAAACTGGAACAGGTCCAGAACACCCCCCATACCCCCAACACTTTTATAAACTATAGAAAAACACAGAAGAGAGGGGGGGGGGGTAAACTGAAACAGCCCTCCCCCTCTCCCGTACACGCTCGTAAATCACGGAAGGGTAGTTAAACTGGATCATGGAACAGGTCCAGAACCGACCCCAAGCACACCTATAATACACAAAAGGATAGTTAAACTGGGACAGATCCAGAATAGTACCCCTAAACATAACTATGAACCACTACAGGGGAGTTAAAATGGGACAGATCCCGAACAGCCCCTCTCCCCCCGCCCCCAATTACCGGAGAGTTTAACTGAGACAGGTCCAGAACAACCCCCCCCCCCTTTTTTTTAAACTTAACTATTTAGCCCAATACAGGAGAGTTAAACTGGGACAGGTCCAGGTCTGTCACCAAGCACACTTAAATCCCGACATACTAAGTACACAAAAGGGGAGTTACACTGGATCCAGAACAGCCCCCCCCCTTTAACTTTTAAACATAAATATTTAGCCCAATACAGGAAAGTTAAACTGGGACAGGTCCATGTCAGCCCCCAACCATACTTAAAGCCCCACACTAAATACACAAAAGGTGAGTTAAACTGAGACAGGTCCAGAACAGCTCCTCCCCCACAACATAAAACACAAAAGGTGAATAGCCTGGTACAGGTCCAGAACAGTCCTAAAGAAAACAACCCTTAAACAAAACTATCAACCTTCAGGAAGTTACAACCCAATTTAACAATTAATCACTACGCCCATCACCAGGGGAGTTAACAAGGGACAGGTCCAGCATAGCATCCCCTCTCCTCCCCCAACACACTCACACCAAAAACAGAAGGGGAGTTTAAGTGAAACAAGTGCAGAACGGCCCCCACTCTCAACACACTCATAGAACACAGAAGGGGAGTTAAATTGGAACAGGTCCAGAACAGCCCTCTCCTTCCCCAACAAACCCATAAAATATCGAAGAACGCAGAAGGGGTGTTAAACTCAAATAGCCGCTCTTTTCTGTCTCCTCCCTTCTTCCCTCACAACCCACAAACCACTAAATGGGAGTAAAACTGGGACAGACCCAAAACAGCTGTAACGTGCCCAAACTGCCCCCTATTACCAGTTTTACTCCTGGGAGTAATTTCAATCCAGGTCCAGATTAACTCTACAGGGATTAGTCTTGTCATGGCCCAAGATGGCCCCCCTTATCTTCCAAATCAACTCCCGGGAGTTAATCGGGGATGAAGATTACATAAGGATGATCAAGGTCATGAACAGGACTGATTCACTATGTGTGCCAGAACAGCCGCCAGGGAGTTACTTTGTCGTTGGACAATTTTGTACCAATGTGTATTTGTGCGGGCGGGGGGAGGGTGGGCAGTTCTGGCCCTGTCCCAGTTTTACTCACCTGTAGTGTTCTTTATGTGTGTTTGGAGGCTGTTGTGGACCTATCCTATCCCGTAAATCGAAGATCTTTGGGGCACCACAGATGATCGTTTAATCAGCATACTCCATCTTTCTCTGTCCTCAGCAACCCTCATAGCTTCGCTCAGTGTCAAGCCTGTCCATTCTCGAATGTTGTCCTCCCACCTCTTTTTCTGTCTCCCTCTTCTTCTGCCTCCTTGCACCGTGCCTGGCAGGATGGTCTTTGCAAGGCCTGATGCTCTGGTGACGTGGCCGTACCATCGTAGTTTCCGTTTCTTCACCACTGTGTCATCCTGTTGTCCAACGGCTTGTGTAATGGTCTGTCGGACTTCGTTGTTGGTGATGTGCTGGGTATAGGAAATGTCCAGAAGTCTTCTGTAGCACCTCATATCCATGCTTTGTATTCTTCGTTGTAGATTTGCTGTAAGGGTCCATGTTCTGCAAGTGTATAGGAAGATGGAGATGACACGAGAATGCAGCAGCCTTATTTTGGAATGTAGACTGATGATCTTGTCTTTCCAAATGTGCTTCAAGTTTGTCAGGGTCGCTGTTGTTTGTGCGGTCCTGGAGAGGACTTCCTGTCGGGACCCATTGTCTGATACAATGGCTCCTAAATATTTGAAGCTATGCACAGTGTTGAGGGATTGGCATTGGACTTTGATGTCCATGTGGATGCCATTGGGGTTGTTGGACATCATTTTGGTCTTCTCTGCATTTATTTACATTCCATATGCTCTGGAGGTGGTGTCAAGCTTCTGTACCAGCTATTCAAGGTTTTGTTCCTCTCCAGCCAATCCATCAATGTCATCCGCAAAACGATTGCTCTACCACCTATGCTGACTGTTCCTTCGTGACCTGCAAGGGCATCTGACATTGCATGATGCGTTCCAGGAAGATGTTGAAGAGTGTTGGAGAGAGTAGTCATCCTTGACGCACACCGATTGTTGTTCTTGCAGGGCAGATATTTTGTATTTCCTCCTTACGAGAGATAAATGAAAATTAGCAGATCGGGTCGGGCCGTGTTCTCAAGGTTGGTGGCCGAGAGTCGGGAGTCAAGTACTCCGCTGGGCTACATAAACATCTTGTTATCCAACAATAATAAAATCTTCATCTTACTAAATATATCAACAACACTCGCATCTCGGTTACTGTTCACACATACGGTCATTCATTCATTGCCGTCTTTATCTAAAAAAATTATTTATTTTTAATATGGGAAAAAAATATCGAGCACAACAAATCTAAATAGAATTTTACAACAGAGATCAACCATCTTTGTTTTATAAAATTATCAACAATAAAATATTATTTTTACTTCATAATACTTAGACATACTTCACGCTACAATCTTCTAATACAATTTCAACACATTGGAACAGTCATATTCTTGTTTTTAGCATCGGTGGAAGACAGTAGGCTATAAAAGAAATATCACCTAACACTGCTTGTCGGCAATCTTCTTTTGCGCATGAAATTTTCACATTGGCGTGCCAAATGGACATGCAGATGAAACTTCACTCCGCTGCCAAATATGCAGAGTACTTTTTGAACGCCACAACTTGACGATACACAATTCTGACTCCCAAAATGCCTGGAAAAAAAATCACTCCGTCTATCGCGAGGTTTACGTCTCTTTCTAAGTAAAAGTAAAAATAACGGACTGTCCCGTGAAAGCTAACCCCCCCTTCCCCTTCCCCCTCACCCCTCCCCCCAGGAGCAGGTTCCCAAGGTTTATGTTTGCTCGGGTCCATGTGGGAACAGACCTGGAGGAACATGAAGCTGGAGGAATATAAACCTGAGGGATCACATAGATCTTGGGAACATAGACCTGAGGAGACGCAGTGCGCGGACTTTAAAGTTGTTGACGGCTCATGTTTTAGTGCCAGTTACCTAAATACACCCAGCAAGCACTGGATCCCTTCTCCCTTAACCCTGGTTCGCCCAGGGTTGCACTCAGCTGTCTGAGGCGTTAGACAGTGTGCCGAAAATTGCTAATTGGCGGCGCCTCGGCCGGGGCTTGAGTTAGGTCCTGTATCGGCCAACGCCTTGAGCAGTTCTTGAGCTGGAAAAGCGCTGTGTACGAACAATTATAAAATTATTATTATTGGATGAAAGAATCGGTCAGACGATCAGATTTATCATCATCATCATCATCATCATCATCATCATCATCATCATCATCATCATCATCATCATCATCATCATCATCATTTGTCACGCAGTTATCAGTATTATTATAACAGTAACAATATCAGTTAATCTGAATAATTATTTTCATATTTGTACAGCCATTATATTGTGTTGCAGGGATCGTAGATTTTATCTTCAGTACTGCAGACAGGAGCGTTTTGGAAGGCCCATATGACTCACATGCTCCATCTGGAACTTGCAATATTCTACATGAAAATGAGTGACAAAATTGAAATGAAACCGTTATATTAAAACGCAAAATAATACTGTGTTTGGTCTTTGCGATAACCTTGGCCTATGGCTCCAAATAGACACTCATCTACCAGCTAATAAACGACAGCAAACGTTGTCTTAAGCCAAACAATAGTTAGTGTCATTGGAATTACCTTGACCTTTTTCAATGACCTTGACCTTCAAATGACCTCTGATGCTCATGTATTATCAAAAAATCTAATGTTGATGGGTACTAGGGATCAAATATAGTCACTCTACTGGACGATGACACAATTTTGATGTTTTTGTAAAGCTTAACATTTTCCTTGACCTTCAAGATAAATGTAAAAACGTTAAATCTATGAAAGACATAAAACAAGTTTGAGCTTTCCATCTCTAATAGTTTAGGGTCAAGATAACTTCAAAGTACCCATGTGAACCGACTTTTAAGAATACACAGATTCAATTCAATTAATTTATTTAAAGTCTTTTTACAATTAAGTGATGTTAGACCTTAAAAAAAATAATAAAAGCTAAATAACAACAGTGCTTAAAACTAAATTTAAACCACAATACTGTTAATGAATCTGGATGAGATGGTGTACAATAATTTGTTATCATAATTATTTTTTCCAAATGGCATACATCAAATAATGCTTAATGCTATTATTGACAACATTAGTTCAATGTCTGTCAAAATGTCTTTCACAGCCTTATATTCGTTTATGATAATATCGACATTATTTTCCTTAAATAATGTTGTTGTAACTGTACATTCTAAAAGAATATGCTACACACTTAAAGAGTTAGGACTGAGGGCGAGGGACAACGACCGGAACGTTTGATCACAGCACGTAAGAGAAACGAGTCATACGGAGTTGGTACCTCAGCAATAAATACTAAACTAGGCCTATGCGTCACGCCTGCTGCTGGGTATGCCTACATTACTGATGTATTAAATTTGCACTACTGGTCACACATACGCACACACACAAGCACATCCCCTCCCCCACACACACGCACGCGCGCACGCGAGCATGCACGCACACACACTCATACACATACACACGTGCGCACGCACGCGCATACATACAACCATACATATGTCCACACACGCATAAACACAATCTTCTTGAACGTGCGTGTACGACTTGGCAAGTTTTGTAGCCAGTTTCGATGCCTATTGAAACGCAACTACGGGACACACCGATTCCTATTCCAGGGCACGCATTTCACATCAAAATAATAACATTTCTACTGTCAAGCTTGCCGGAATTCGTGACAATTATTCACTCGATTAAAACGCGTTATTAAAACAAACTCGACATAATGGTAAATTCAGAAGTTGACGTTCTGCGACAGAGCATTGCAACAGTGTTTTTATCCGTTGTCAACGTTTTAGTAAGTATAAAGAGCTTATGCCTATCTCTGTTTATTTTTGTTTCCTGTCTTTCCTTCTCTCTTTGATCTTTTAGGAATTGCTGCTTCGTAATGTTTTTGTGGTGAATTAAATTGTAATTTTATAAGAGGCGTCATACCTCTTCTTCTTTTCTTCTTCTAACTATCCACCTATTAGCCTACTTATACTTTGGTGCTTGATGCTGCTGGACACGCACACACACACACACATATATATATACTCTCTCTCTCTCCCCCCCCCCCCTCTCACACTTTAATATACATTTACAGACATCAAGAACTGGTAAAATATTCACGCAATGCGGTATGAGGCGCCGTAAGGGTTACAAACAACATTCAAAATGCGGCCCCTACCTACGTACACAAAGGCAAGGGCAAGTACTCATTTAAAAAAAGAAGATAAAGCATGGTTTAAACTTTACATCTGTTCAAAAGCAATTCAAACCTAAGCACTGAGCACAGTTTGTCGTCCCAGCAGTCAAACTTGACTTCTCAGTGTGTTGCTATTGTTCTTGGGTTGTGTGTTTTTGTTCTCTGTCGGTTGGGTCCATCTGTCCAGACTTATCAGAAAATACTTTGAAATAGTTTGGAATCAGATCGAGCCAAATGTCCGTCTGCGGGTCGTTCCATCGGAAGTTATATATCTCAAGAACCACTGAACGGATTTTGACCAACTTCATAGGAACATTGCCTTGGTTAGCGGACTGCCTCTCTTGCCATCAGATTTGCTCAACCACAAAGGTTAAGGAACATTTTATTGCTAAACACGTTTTGCTCAATATCTCCAAAACGGCTAAAGCGATTTTGTTGAGTTTTAGTACACAGGTACCTCAGATCATGAGTCATCTTTCAATTGCAATCCAATTGGTGGTCAGTCAGTCGATCCGAGTTTCACTTTTTTGTTTAAACGCAATTTTTGCCTCGTCTCAAGACTAACTGAACCGAAATTCATCATTTTTATTTTGCGGATACTCATAACTACTGCTATATGTTAGATCATTCGAATGTGTACTTTCTCAAAGGTCAAGGTCATTGTGCATCACATTTTCTAAACACGTTTTACAATGTATCTTCAAATTTGCGACGTTGTTCTTGTTGTTATTGGTGGTGGTGGTGGTGGTGGTTTTGGTAGTAGTATCTGTGATGAAGATGAGTGGGTTAAAACGATGTTTTTAGCGATGGTAATGATGAATATAGAAATGACAGACAGCAGTAGTTACCTATTGATTTTTGTATAAATTTAAGCTTATTTGGAAATACTTTGACATAGTCGGGAATTAGAAGTTGCCAAATATCAGTTGGCCCGTTGGACGCGCAATATCTCAGGATCTACAGAACGGATTTTGACCAAACTTCATAGGAACATTACGTAGGTTAGTGTCTAGCCACCAATGCCATCATATATGCTCTACCGCAAAGGTCAAAGTCACTGGAGTCCATTTTGCTGCTACAGACTGAGTGCTCTATATCTCCAAAACGGATTAAGCGATTTTGTTGAGTTTTGGTATTCAGATACTTCATGTTAAAAAAAATGGTCCAACCTTCAGTAGCAGTCGAATCCGGTTGTCGGTCGTTCAAAGCATTCTTTTCCCCTTATCTCCTGAATCACTGAACCCGAATTTATTATTTGTACTTTGTGGATACTTCGACTACTGCGAAGCATGTTTGATCATTAGAGTTACTACTTTGTCAAGGGTCTAGGTCATAATGCTTCACCATTCTCTAAACACGTTTTGCCGTGTATCTAAACATTAATTGGCTCAGTCAATTTTGATAATATGTTGGTGTCAGATAGTTCTATGTTTTCCTTTCGCTTCGTTAGGATAAAGCCGAATGACAACACCGCCATCAAAATGAACACTTTTGAAAATGCTTGTTTTGCGGTTGTGGGTATGTCTGGAAATACATTTGAATGGCTTGCCATCTTGTTTTGACTCAAACTGCCGCGCTACTAGCCTTGCGATCTTGCTAAGATTTTAGCGTTTGGGTGACTCCATTATGACTCCATTTTTTTTTTCTAACTGTGTATGGAAAATAATGTCTTCTAGCAAGTGCTAGGATTTGGAAGTGTTGGGAAAGCAGTCACAATCGACACAATGAAAATAATTTTCCGCACTCACATAGTAGTCTGTAGAGGTATATTTGTGGCATAGTCTCGTAAGCCAATCACTTATTTTATCAATCAGTTTAACGACGGTAATTTGTTCTTTCTTCAGATCTTCACACGGTGCCTTCGGTTGAGCGGGCAGAGAGAAGCGCGCGAAAAAACAAAACAAAACGCAACCGCCCTTCCATTTTCTCGAGGCACAGGTGGCGGGCGAATAGATCCTCTATGGCGTTTCCAAAGGCGACGCCATCATTGTAAACGTCACCGGTGTCTTGGGAGCTTCTATGCCTACGAAAGTCTACCCACAAGACACTTTTCGCTAGCTCTTTGTGAGCGAATTCTTCACAGCAAATTTATTCGGGTTATGAAATAGCGACAGCAAGTTTTACTCGTTGGATAAACTTTATTTCCATCAGGATCACAGAGTATGTTTTTTAGTCCTTAGTTTTAATACAGTTTGCTTTAAATAACCTCATTGACGAGTACCAGTGACTAACTCTTCCTAAAACGGTGACAGTATTCTTCAGGCTTTAGATCATTTTGTCTTGTTAGAGTTCCTGTTTAATTCAGCGAATCCACTTTGCCGAAACATTTCTGCTACCCACTCAGATAGTCTTTAAACTGTATAGTCTTTAAATACAGTTTTAAAAACTCCAACAAGCAAACGAACGGAAACCCAACAAACTCGCCTACTGATTTATTTACCTACAGCACGCAAGAAATAAGAATTAAAAGCAAGGTGTACACATTGACATACATTTTACAGCATCTTCAAACATCCGAGAAAGACGACCTCTAGTGTCTCTCACATAATAACTGTGAGCTGCGCTTAGCAAGCAACTAGTTTTGCAACAGGCTGAGAAATAGCTAGAATAGGTTGGTAGCTAAGACGACTCGAAATTAGACGTATTAATTCTTAATCTTGATGTCAAGGGATACAAACAATCGGCCCTTAACCATTTCTCAGTCTGTAAGACAATTTCAAATTGCACCGGAACACGCGATTCACATGGCATGTGGTGGATGAACTCGAACGGAGGCACTCGTTTTATGAGCCAGATTTCATCCTGTCAAACAATGTCTAGTCACACCAATGGAAATTCTAGGTCTGGGCGGCCCTATCGGGATCAGTATTGCCAGCAGCAGCATCCTCAAGCTCTCGACCAGCAGCTACGAGATTTGTTCCATCAGCTGGAGGCAGCCCACCAACCCCCGGACGCATCCCCTTTCGCGCCAAACCAGCACATTCTGCAATTGCGAATGTTAATACATGAAATTGTATCGCAGCAGCAACAAGAAGAACAGAGTGTTCAACTCTCTTCGTTAGGTTATTCGCTTTTACACCTCCTGCAGATTTCGCTACATAAAGTCCTTTCTCAGCAGCAGCCGCAAAATTATGGACATCTTGCTGGTCCAAATCCCAACCAGTATTCTGTTTCAAACCCAATCCAGCTTCATCATCAACATCAAATCCCTTTTCATAACCTGACCACAAATCAGCGTCTTTACAACAGGCAGACTGACATACCAAACCAATCTTTTCTTTTGGACCGCCTTCACACGCTGATTCAGCAATGTGCACATGAACAAGCAATCCATGGAGTGTCTCCACTCACAGTGACACAAGTCAGCGGTTCGAAGCGCGGTTATCTTTTTTTCTCTAATGGACACTATAACCAACCGACTTTCGATCAAAGCCAGATGGCCGTAGAACCAAACCCGTTTATTTGGAATCAGACCCACGAGGCAGGAAACCAAGAACTCACGGTTTGCAACCAGAATATGGCGAGACTCCACTTCTGTCAGTTGGGGCAGTCCTCACAAAGTCTTCGTCAGCAAACAAGATCCTTTCCTTACGATGCAGCACACCATTTTACAAACGATCATACTCGTCTCTTTCCAAACAGTGGTCAAGCAACCATCGAGAAAGATTTGGTCGTATCTTTAATTCTTCAGAACCTGCCTACAGATGCGCAGTTTATTACTCCGTGTAATCCATTCATCCCTCTAAACAACAGTTCTGATGGCACATCCCGTTTCTCTCCTCAAATGTACAATGACATGTCACGACATGATCTAGTGTTGCAGCATATGAACAGACCAATAAATATTCGTTCAAATATTTTAAACGTTACGGCTGCCCATTTGCACTCGATGAATGGTTTCTGTCAAGTTCTTGAAGGTTCTTCTATGGACCAGTTACGTGGGCAGCAAATGCCATTCTGGCAAATACCAGGTGCTGTGACTGGTCATGCTGAGGGCAGAAATATGCTTACCAACATTCAGAACAACAAAGCTCAAAGAACGTCTCCAGCTTTGAATATTCAAGAGAACCACAGAGTTCACATTCAACGGTCATTAGTCCGTCAGCGTAGCAATGTAGAAACACACAGACGAAGCAGGAAACGAAGTGAAGGGAGCGTAGTGAAGAGAGTTCTGAAAACACACGGCCATTTGCCTGCATTTTCTGAATGTTTGCTCTCAGGTTTAAACCTAGACAGTCTGCCAAGCCTGGTCGTTACTAAAATCTTGTCTTTCTTGCCAGTCCAGGACATAGTTCTCCGCGTTAGACTGACGTGCAAGTTTCTTTATCACGCGTCGCACGACCCTGAACTTTGGAGGAACGTTCATATATCTGAAGTGGAACGATACGCGACTAGGCATCTGATGACAGGGATTTTACACCATAAATGCTACATCGCTGGGCGAATAGTGGGCGAGGAGGAGACTGCAGGAGATGATGCAGAAGATGATGCAGAAGGGGGTCCTTGTATCAAATGCAGTGTGGTACTGTCAGAAACAAGCTCGCCTACAACTGAAGCTTCTTCAGTACTGACTCCAGCAGAAGACGAACAGAGCGGTAAACATTCATCGCTATTTTTCTTCAAACTGGGCAAAAACATCGGTAACTTTGAACACTCCACCGCACCAACAGCACAGCCGGAAGAAACTAAGCAGTCGGAGCTAAGCGTCGAGAAAAATTGTGTCGTTAATATCAATAATAATGCAGAGAAATGTGACAATGTGGAGATCAACACAAAAGATACCTTGGCCAAGACAGCCAAGTTGCAAGAGAGGACAGTCAAGGACTACATACGGAATTTGACCATCAACAATGAACCCATCATAGACCGCTGTCTGTTCATTTGCGACACCAAAGGTAGGCGTGTAACGGATACCGTGTGGGCAGAAGGTATAGACAACATTCCTCCAGGAACAGTGTGCCCCAAGCTTCAGCGCCTGGCGATTAAGACCCCTCAGTACGATTCGTCCATCTTGGACGTAGTCTGCCGTCATCCTTGGCTTCAGCACCTCTCAGTCAACATGTGGCACAAGAAGCAAATACAGTGTCCACGCATCATGGAAGCGGACCTGATACATTGTTACGAAGCCTTCATGGTGCTCCAAACCTTAAGGACTTTCAAGTTTGTCTTTCCGACATGTAGCAACTTCAATAACAACATTGTCATGGACAACCGGCTGTTCTTCAACAACGAAACTTACTACAAAGCTGCCGATGACTTCTTCCGAAAATGCGGGCAGCATCTCGAGGAAATTGAGATCACTGATGTGAACACTACCGTCCTCAAGACCATTCTGAATAGTTGTAGGCAGTTGCGGTCGCTGAGTTTCAAGACTCACTTACTGCGGAACGATACTTTCTACCTGAAGAATGTCGCCATCCCCAGCTTGCAATCACTCGTCTTCAATTGCACACTCAAGGCCGTCAGCGACAAAATGGCCAGGGACATTGCTACACTTTTCCCAAGTCTGAAAACCATTAACTTGACTGACACTCAAATTAGTGAGGAAGCCATGGCGATCCTGCTCTCCAGGTGTTTGTGTCTGGAAAACATTCACTTAACTAAACCGTTGGATGACTTTCCTAGAGGAGGTGCAGCTAACGTTCAAAGCGCGACGACTCTTGCAGCTTTATGCTCATCTACACGTGTGGCTCCCCTGAGAGAGCTGTCGTGTACGGCCAACGTCGATGACACTTTCCTCAGGAAACTGTGTGAGCACAACGGAGCTACACTGACCTACCTTAGCCTGACACTGTGTATTGAGGAAGTGAGCAACGCCTTTCTCAGGATGTTGCCTTCCGCCTGTCCCCAGCTGCAACATCTAAAGCTCATCAGTGTCTCTAAATCTGTCACTGCGGATGGAATCCTAAACCTGATCCAACACCAACGTGGCCTGAGAACACTAGAGGTCTCATCCTATGTTAACATAGGTCGCTTTACTTCCAGGGCTTTGACCAGTGTTTCTTGTTTCAATGACGTTTTCGCTCGATCTTCTGCATCATCCAGTTTTGCTGAAATGTGCAACAGCGACGTCTTCATTCAGCCGTCTGCATCATCCAGCTTGCCTCAAATATCCCATTTCGACATTTACACTCGGTCGTCCGCGTCATCCAGCTTACCTCAAATGTCCAATTGCCATGTGTTCACTGGGCCATCGGTAAACGGAAGACACAATGAAGCGCCAAGAAATGCGGCGTTACTTCCCAACCCTGGTCATGAAACAAACCGCGCGATGGTGCCCAAGAGAAATTCCACAGTCTCAGCGTCGCTGACGAAAGCGCAGTGGTTGAAAGCGAGAAACGGAAAAGACAGACGAGAAGTCTTTGACAGTGCACCTCGCAGTAGGCCTTCCAACGACAGCAGCCTGAGAGAACGTCACCAAGAGAGAGACAGGTTGCAGCCACCCATAGACTGCTGTTTGCAGGAGCTTGTGCTGTCCAAGGTGCCACAAATGGATGCACTGGATATTGATCTGCTGACCACCGTCTGCTCCAGACTAACCACTTTGGCTCTGTTCGGGTGCTTCCAGATCACTGACTGCGCCATCAGAATTCTCCTGATGTAAGTGAAATATTTTTGTGTATTAACAAATCGATTTATATAGTTCGAAAAACGGTTACTGGTTCTTTAACATCTGCCGTAAGTTAGGAGGCTAGTAATCATTGTTTAGTTTGTTAATTAAACAGTCTAACTTTATTGGTAGAACAGTAGAACACACGCACAAAAGGATAATTGCTTGTGGTAGTAGGTAGTGGTTGTTGTAGTTGTTGTAATTCGTGTGACAGTAGTGGGTGTACTTGTTGCGGTAGTAGGCCTAGTTGTAGTTGCTGTTGTTATTGTTGTAAGTACAGCATTACAAAGTATATCGCCGGCAAAACGTCAAATCGCTGTCCCACCAGTTCAATGCAAAAGCTGAACCATCGCATTACAGTGTTTACAGAGTACTAATTACTGCAGTGTCCTAAACTATGTACATGCTGTATTATGGGCACAGGCAGAAGTGACTGAAAGCAAGTTTTAATCTAGTCTAAGGGTAGTTGTTTTTGTCAATTCATTAATAGGGTAGGTTAAAGTGAGTCTGAAACAATTTTGATCTAGACTTCAGACTCTCTTCAAACGGATCGGCATGGGTTTCTGATGGGGTTTTGTCCTAATGTTTTCAGGAACTGCCCCTACCTGCGCTCGCTGACCATAGAGATGCAGGAGCATGGCGGAGGCGGAGGTGGAAGAGCGCACTGGACATACAGCCAGCAGAGGCGCGGCACTACCGACGGCTTCGCCGAGTCCGGGACCGCCTGTGGCCAGGGTCTCACCAGCGCCACTCTCCAGCACATCAGTCAGCACGGACGACAACTGCAGCACTTCAGCGCCTACAACTGCTACGCCTTTACCTCTTCAGGACTCGCCCGCCTTCTCGTCTACGCCGTGTCTTTGCGTGACGTCATCGTGACGTGGGGCCCGCGTCACGCGCTGGATGACATCAGGTTTGTCATGAAGAAGGTGCAGCGCATAAGCACTAAGAGGACGTTCCTGGTTTACAGACACGATCAGACTATTTTCCATAACGGCGGCAGCTTGAGGAAATTACCCACTGCCAAGCAATGCCGCATCGTTCGTCTCACGTCGGGTGTGGACCGACCCAGAATTCCACCTTCGTAACTGCCTCGTTATATAAAGCTGAAGCCTGCATGTAAAGAGTTTAATATGGGCCGTGTGCTGTGCCCGGAAATAATTGAAAATTCGCTATAAGATACAGCGATTCTTTATTACACACATAAACTTCACATCAGGGATGTTGAAAACATCACCTGATTGACGAATGCGAGTAAACATTTGCGCGGGCATCCAATGACCTTAAAGGGTGACCTTTTTTGTATTTTTAGATAATGCTGTAAAATTGTCAGAATCAGAACGAGCAGAGGTCGATTGGTCGGTCGCTTGCTACATCTCAAGAACCACTGAACGGATTTTAACAAAACTATAAACATTTCCGGGTACTTAAGTTAGTGACCTGCCTCTCTTGAAATCATATTTGCACTGCCGTAAAGGTCAGGGTTGCTCGGTCAGATAGTTGCTAAACACGTCTTGCTCTATTTCTTCGAAACGCCTTAAATGATTTTGTTGATTTTTGGTATACATGTACTTCATTTCATCGCCAACCATTCCGTAGTCCATCAGTTCGGTAGTCTGTCAGTCCGTTGCTCCAATTCTCACTTTTTTTGTTCAAAACACTGGGGGTTTTTTGGTAGTTTTTTTTTTTTTTTAGCATTACCCCAAGAATTACTAGGCCAAATTTGATTATTTTTAGTTTGTGGATACTTTACCTACTGCTAAGCATGCTAGATCATTCATATTTACATTATCGTAGGTCAAGGCCGATATACTTCATCGTTTTGTATACCCGTTTTCCGCAGTATCTCCAAATTGTGTGAACCGATTTTGATTTTTGCTTGCCAATACTTATAATCAGTAACAACGTTTTATGTTTTCATTTTGTTTTTCTTTCCGACTCACAGCACCGCCATGTCTTTCACAAAAGTATAGTCACAAACATTGTGCTGTATAGTGATTTCTAGTTGTAAAGCATGTTTTCAATGTCTTCAAAGCAGTAGAAAATCGGCCCCTGTTAAAACTATGGCTATAGTTATCATGTTCATACCCTGTTGCGACTAACTTTGCCCCCCACCCCCCCTCCCTCTAGGCAACAGAGGTTTATACGAATACTATCGTTTAATACCTGAAGTTCTTGCATATTACTCTTTAGATCTAATTATAGCCTCATTAGTTTGTGTTCAATTGTGTAATCATGATGCCCAGTGTATGGGCCTAGAGTGGTTTGTTTTTTTTAGTCTCGGGTCGCCGAATGGGTGATGTGTGTCGCGTGATTGTTGGATTGATGTGATTCAATTAGATTTTGTCACGTAATGATCATTTGCCTTTTATCACGCGATGATGTGACGCATGTCAGTGTGTAAATAGCTTGTTAATACTTACTATAAAATAGTGAGCTACCGTGAAATCGACCTGCTTTTATAGTTCCAGCCTGTGAAGCCATACCCTGATTTTCATTGCTAAAAACTTGTTTTCTAGTTTACATTTAGTTTCATATTGTTTAATTTTGTTTAACAATGTATTTATTATGTACCTTTTTTTTCGCATAGTGATATCAGATCAACACAGTTGATCATCGATCTCGGTAACATTTGCAGTTCGATTTGCGTCCATTTTGCATTGGTATTCAGTCACATTTGCAGATTGCTTTGCGTCCATTTTGCGTTTGATATATGTACTCCAAATTAGTTGCATTTTCTACAACTGTGTCTTGTTGTGAATTGATCGTTATTTTTCTTCTTAAAAAACGACGATCATGAAAATCGGTGCAAGGCCAAAACTGCTATATGATGGCATTGGTAAAAAAAATAATGCTTTTTGTGTATACGGGTCTGTGCTTTGGGGCTGTACAAATTGAATGTTCTAAATAAATTACTGGAGTCCGGCAATGTCTCGTGTTGTAACAATGGCCCGTGGTAAAGGCGTTAACACCTTCTGTGGACATGGCCGGTTTGCAGTTTGGACTGTACAATATCATGACACCATGTTCTAAACGATGCACCCTAAACCTAGTGTTTAATAAAATTAAGTGCCCGGTTGCTAATTGCTTGTGGCCCCGAGCAATGACAAGAAAGATAGGGAGAAAATCAAATAATATTTTTGCACCCAACTATGACCAGGTCAGTCGAACCGGGTAGATCGGGTAAACCGGGCACGTCAAGTCCAGAATCTTTTATTTAAGAGACAAAAAAGAGACCCGTAAGTCTAATTGAGGGGCACATAAATTAGTCCCGTCGGATCAATACACGGTACCGTACAATCTATAGTCTGGATGCACTTATTTGGTATGCACTGCATGTTTGAATGCTTCCGTTTACAATATTTGCTAACTTCATGCAGCCTATGCGTTCAGTTATAATTTTAATTGATGGTTATTGAAAGGATGGGGGTTTAGAGGGCAGATTCAGACCTTTTTTTTTTAAGCTGATCTTTTGTCAATGAAAAACTTTATTAACCATGTTTCCGGCTTTTGCTCACAAGTTACATTTTAGTGTTGAATGACTTAGAGGACAGTCCAAATATACCTCTCAAGCAGTTTATTGCAATTTTACCCTTATTCTTGGCCGGTTTAATTTTTATAAGTAACGTTACATGTTGTAATTACGTCAACTTCTGATTAACCTATTTAACCAATAAAGAAAGCTTACCAAAAACTATTATCACAATGAAAATGTTTGTCTTTTGTTTATATACTATGTCTTATACGTTTCTGCGTCTTGATCTTTTAAACTTTATTCAATACTTTGAATAATATATAATCTAATATAGATCTTGAGTCAATATATTTACAAATATTTAAAATAAAATAAACATGATTAAAATTATCAAAAAATTATGTTAATACTGCAACCATTGCAGTCTTCCACAACAGCGCCATCGGGAACTGGTTCAGAACAACCATCGGCGTGCGCCAAGTATGCCTATGCTCTCCAAAACTCTTAAACGCCTTTCTAGAGCGCATCATGTCAGATGCCCTTGCAGATCATGAAGGCACAGTCAGCATTGGGAGAGTAGAGCAATCTCTAATCTTCGTTTTGCAGATGACATTGATGAATTGGCTGGAGAAAAAAAAGAACTTGAACAGCGGGTTTCGTTTCGTTTGCTAGATTAGAGTCCCCGGAACAGCGGATACTAGAGTACTTTATTTTTATATCCAAAGCTTACGTAAGACACTGTAGAATTACGTCACGAAATGTTTCGGTTTTTTAAATTTTAAAAAGTCAGTTGAGTTCAGATCCGCTTTAAACTCGATTGCTTCACAATCGAAAATGTAGCCCTACTTTTGGTATTAGATCTGAAGACCTAAGAAAGAAGACTTCCTGCACAGAAAAAAAGGTGTTCTGGGGTGTCCGAATTATTTCAGCTCTTAGAAATAGCATCCCTGCTTCCAGTATAATTTTAAAGTTGGTTAAATGTGCAATTTCAAATGGCAACTTTGGTCAGCTTTGCATGCAGTTTTAGTTTGCTAACATCTATGCTTCTAATAACGATTCAGAAATTGATTTCTTATCATTGGAATCAACCAAAACAGACCTGGTGAAATATATCGCATTATCTACAGAGCCAAAAAGTATATTCAGACCATTTATTTATTCCTTTCCTATCATATCCTATCCTATCTTATCCCTTAACTCGAAGGTCGTTGATCGTTTAACCATCGTATTCCATCTTTCTCTGTCCTCAGCAACCCTCATGGCTTCGCTCAGTGTCAAGCCAATCCATTCTCGAATGTTCTCCCTTTTCTTCTGCCTCATTGCACCGTGCCTTTAATGATTGCAAGGCCTGATGCTCTGGTGATGTGGCTATACCATCGGAATTTCCGTTTCTTCATTACTGTGAGCATGTCATCGTGCTGTTCAATGGCTTGTGCGATGGTCTGTCGGACTTCGTCGTTGGTGATGTGCTGGGTATAAGAAATGCCCAGAAGTTCTCTGTAGCACCTTGTCTACATGTCTTGATGTCTTACAAACACATGATATAGATGTTGTTGGTGCTGTAGGTATTTCTCGCAGATTATTCTGAGATTGAAAATCTGTTCAGTGGTACTTCGCCCTGCCCTAAATCCTGCTTGTTCTTCTGCTATGATTTGTTCAGCTTGGGGTTTCAACCTGTTGAGTATTATTTTCAGGAAGACCTTGCTGGGATGGCTGATGAGGCTGATGTTGCGGTAATTTTCAAACTCCTGGAGGTTACCCTTTTTGGGAAGAGTGATGACAAGCGACTGGGTCCATGGTGTAGGCCACTTCCAACTCTGCAATATCTTGTTACAAATAATGGTGATAGCGTCAGTCATCGCTTCTCCTCCTGCTTGAAGCAATTCCGCGGGTATGTTGTCCACTCCCGCTGACTTCCTCTTCTTCGGTGATTGCACTGCTGCCTCAACTTCTTCTCGTAGAATTGGGAGGATTTCTTCCTCTCCCCTTATCTCTTCTGGGGACATGCTAGACCTGTTGGGTCTCCCTTTGGTGTGTGGTTGTAAAGGTCAAAGCAGTACTCTGTCCTTCTGTCCAAGACTTCTTATTCTTCTGTAAGGCATATGCCAGACTTGCTTTGGATCGTGGAGACCTTGGGCTGTTTAACACTTGTCAGCCGCTTCACAGTCTTTAGGTCTTCTTGCTGTTTTTCTTGTTCAGGCTGTTCTCTATTTCCTGGCATTGCTCTTCTATCCAGCTCTCCTTTGCTGTGCGCATGCCTTTTCGGATGTCATTGTTGATTTTTCGGTAGGCATCGGCTCTCTGTGAGGTGTTCTTTTTCTTTGTCATCTCTCTTCGTTAATCACACAGGTCCAAAAGTTCAGGTGTGATCCACGGTTTCTTCTTTAGGCGGTGCTTGCCAAGGATCTCAGTGGCGGCATCTGTCACAGCTGAATTGAAGGCGGTGGTCATGGTGTTGAAATCTACTTTCACCAGCTCCCAAAACGAGCAATCATGGTGCCTATTCCCCTCCAATGTATCCCTTTATTTTCTATATAAGCTATTCATAAACACATACATGTGTACCCAGCCCAACAATTATCTACAAATCTTTTTATGTATGTTTGACTGATTTATTAATGTATCCCTTTTTGTTATATACCATATTTTCAATTTAAGAAGGAATACTTTGCACCAGAACATCTTATTACTTCTACGCAACACAGTACAAGTCCCACATGCTGTTACCGCCAAAGAACTTCCTATGACGGTGACACATTCTGGCTCCTACTTGTCTCTCTTTATCTTAAGTAATTTCTATGGCGTTTCTTCATTTGTTCCTCAGCAATGTTGCATTATGATTGTGCGTTTAGGCCTACGTTTTGAAATTATGACAATGTCATACTCATATTGCCGCAGGTTGCCGTCTCAAAGTTAAGAGCGTAATATAAAAATGAAATACAAATAGATTTGGCTACCCTAGTGATTAACAACCCCCACCCCCTCCCCCTTGCCCTTTCCCGTTGGGGTGGCGCGGCCGGGTTTCTGTATCAATAGTATCGATCCAACTTTGTGGAAATTTAGTGATTTAAATTACCTCTGTTTCTGTCTTTCTCATTTGTTCTTTCTCGTTCCTAATCTGTTCTATCAATCTATACTGTCTTCTTCGCTAGACCAATCATCTACATTTTTTCTTGAAAACTTTCCCAAAACTCTTCATTTATGTATGGGGTCTGTTGGGTCAGCTTAGGGATATTGGACGCTTTCGGCCAAATGGTGAATGGTTTCTATGGTACTATTATTTAGCAATGTAGGCATTTTATATGTATGTTTTGTTAATACTGTATGTTTATATTCTATTTTGGTTTTTGTAAACGGGGGTTCGCGGCCACATCACCAGAACATCAGGCCTTGCAAAGGCCATCCTGCCAGGCACGGTACAAGGATGATAAGATAACAATTTTATTTAACAAGGGTAAAAGGTTTGCTTTTTTACATCTTGCCCTTGAGGCTAGTAATTATAACAATTAGTATAACAAAATAACATTAGAACAAAAAAAAACATCATAATGTAACACTACAATCAAGATAGGTGCACACACAAACACGCTCATGTACACACATACGTATGTACGCATGCTCACGCAAGCACTCACGCACACATACACAAACATTTTTAAAACAATGAATGTTATTAATGAATTAATTAATTAATCAAGGAGACAGAAGAAAAAGAATACAGAAAAGGAGGTGGGAATACAACATTCGAAAATGGACTGGCTTGACACCGAGTGAAACCATGAGTAGGCTACTGCTGAGGACATGGAAAGATGAAGTACGCTGGTTAAACAATCATCTGTAGTGCCCCCAACGACTTTCAAGTTACGAGATAGGATAGTATAGGAAATTTGAATTATAATTGACAAGGAGGAGAGAGAACGAGGTGTAAGGACAGCCATTCTACAAATGCTTTTTGTAGTTTAAGCAAATGTAAAGACACAATAATTTCAAAGATAAATTTATACATGAATATTAAATCCAATATACAGGCTTTTGTAAAAGGGGAACCACCCACGCCCGGAAATCCACTGACGTCATCATGAACAGGTTATGTCCCTTAAACAAGAAAGTGCTCGCTGGCAGCGCAGAGCAAGAAGTATGCAACTGACAGGATCGGGGGCAAACAGTTTATTTGGGAAGAAGTTACTCGAAAGTCTCATCTGCACCACTTGCAGACTGGCCCAACTTCCTGCGTCAAGATGGCATCTTTCCGACACGTTGGTATGGGCGATCTGTGTGAAGTTTTGAAACTTTTCTTGTGTGTAGTAGCAGTTGTAAAACTTGGTGTCGGTGAAAGTTTTGCAGACAACAGTAAAACAACTAAAACACTCGAAGAGACTCCAGCATCCACTGACCAACAGAAAAAGCAACTGTTCTTTGATCAGCTTTATCTCGAAGGTGTCAAAGCGTATAATGAACAGTTGTGGTACAAGTGTGCTTATAACTTAGAAAAAGCAGTCCATGAGTATAATGTTTTCAAGACAACTTTGACAGACTGCCGCATGAAATGTAAGAAAGGTGAAGATGAATCCTATTTGGATAAAATGCCATCAGATCTCGGTGAATTTTCATTGTTCATTACATTTTTGAAGCATGCCGACTGCTTCAGACGATGCAGAAGCGATGCCTTTGAACGTCGGCCCGGATTGAGGGTCACCAAAACATTGGAAGTGACTTTTGAATCTCGAAAACCATATCATTATTTGCAGTTTTGTTACTTCAAAGTAAGTGAAACTTTGACAAACCTAATTAATAATAATTTACATGACTCAAATCCAAACTAAAACTAAGTCTGCCTCTAAGTACTCACATGCAGTGCACCCACACACATTCACTTGCAAAGATAAATAGTTATATGATGATAAAACCATCAAGTATACTAAAACTACGCAGTACAAACCTATGTGTTTGCTTGTGTTTTTACTGCTTAATGTTAGTGTTTAATATTTTTATATCATAACTATTCAGGGCTTGAAAAGCAACTCTTTTTTTTTTAAGCTGTCCATTTTCCAGCCTCTCCAAACTTTTCTTACAATTTTGACGAAGAAACACAAAAAGTAAGATTTTCAAGTGAATTAATACAATTATAAATATTGCAGCATTTTTGTATTTAACTTTTTCGGCATAATGCACATTCAAACACTTGACAAAGTCAAATAAAGTCAACAAAAACAAGTGGAAACATACAGGCTTTTGATGACTTCAATAATGTTAGGGCTGATGTTGTACACTCTAATGGTTGCCCTCAGAGCTGCGCTGCATGCCAGACTCGGTCAAACGCTTTCTTGAAGCCTACAAACACATTATATATAGATGTTGTTGCTGTAGGTATTTCTTGCAGATTATTCTGAGGTTGAAAATATTCTCAGTGGTGCTTTGCCCTGCCCTGAATCCTGCTTGTTCTTCAGCTATGATTTGTTCAGCTTGAAGTTTAATCTAAAATTATAACTAATTTACTAATTATAGGTACTTTATATACATGTACATGTGTATACAATATGTATAGGCGTTTCAGTGGAAAATGAATGAAGAAAATCTTGTCACCTGTTTGAAGCTTGACCGAGTGACAAAGGCAGCATCCGCATCCTACACGTTTTACCTAGCCAACCCAGAAGATGCGGATGTCAAACGCAACATTGCTTTCTACAGGGACAAGGCTAAAGTGCCAGAGAATGAATTTATTGACTTGGAACTCAAACCATATAAGGTATATTCATATCTATCTATCTCTCTGTCTCTCTGTCTCTCTCTCTCTCTCTCCTAATTAATTATAACAATAATTTGCTGTATTTAATAGTTCTTGTTACATACAAGCCTCCAGGGCAAGACGTAAAAAAGTGCACCCAGCGCTTACTCTTTTACCCTTGCAAAATAAAATTGTTATCTTATCTTATCTCTCTCTCTCTCCTTCTTGCTCTCAGTGTAACTATCTATCTTTCCCTCCCTCTCATTTAGCACTTTCTTCACTGTATAAGTTTATGCCCTTCTAATGTTCTATAGCTATATTTTCCTGCCTACCTTTTATTGCTCTAATCTCTAATTTTTCTGCCTGCACTGGCTTTGTTCTTTCAAGGAGAGATTGATAGCGCATACTTATGCTGGCTTTGGAACAATATACAGTTATACTTGGACTGTAGCTGGAGACTGGAGTACTTTATTTATTTATTAATATTTTTTTATAAAAAATGTGTTGCTGCTCGATCATGCTGCTATTTGCCCACCCACAGTTGGACAGGGAAAGGCATTGATGAGGTCTACCGCACAAGCCTAATACTAATACGAGTCTGTTTTATTGAAGCTTGGTCTTTGTTTTCTTAGCATGCAGGGCCAGAACAGCCTCAGACCATTCTATAAGACTTGTAACTCTTGATTATTTAAAGTAAAGAATCTACTTTGCAAGATCAATAAAAGGGTGCAGATCTGCTTTTCTATATAATTAAGTTTGGAGCTCAGCTGGTTGGGTAGGTTTGTGGAAAAGAGAAGGGCTGGGGAATAAGATTGAGAAAGAGAGAGAGAGAGGGTGGGAGGAAGAGGGGGAGAGAGGAAGGTGCAAAGGGAGTCTAGAGATCTATGCCACATGGGAATGAGGTTTCTCCAGCTCAGCTGATGTTAGCTCATGAAATATATACTTTTGTAAAACTTGTATTGCTTAGCAGTCAAGCCTGAGATTAAAATGTTAATTGTTGAACTAAAAATTAGTAAGTAGCTGTTTTAAGTTGTCACAACACAAGCTTGTGCAAATCATTTAACACCTGCTATTCCATTTCTAGTAAAATTCACTTTGATGATAATTAGGTATGATGGGTTGTATAAATGGGAAATTCATCAGGGCATTAGCATTTCCTCTCCATTGATGGAAACATTCCTAACAACATACTTCCTTTTGTTAGACACATTACTTATCCATGACACATTGTCAGTATAATATATGCTGTTAATAATTTTAATATTTAGTTAACAATATGCTGCCAATTATTGAATAACACACTACCAGTAATGTAACAACAGACTGCCAGTTACATGCTGGCAATGATTTTGTTTTTAGGAACATTATATTAGGGCGTTGCTGGCGTACAATGATGAAGATTGGGGGAATGTGGTGGACAACATGGAGAAGTTCATTGCTGAATTCTTTGTGGAGGAAGAAAGATGTCGCGCTGACTGCGAAGACAACGTGCAGCTTAGTGAGCCGTCCCATTTCACTGGAATTATAGCAGGTGAGTTTTTTGCATTTAAAAAATTTTGTTTTACATTTTTTCAGTAAAGATCTGAGAATTACAAATCCGTTTTTTGTTCAAACACAGCTTATTTTTAATCTCTGGTGTCTCTTTGCCTGTGTCAAAAAAGTTCCATTAAATCTTAGATCGGATATAATTGATCTTTGATCCAACTGCTTGAAAAAAATCCAATATTAACTATATGTAATTTAGTTCTGAAGCATCAAGGAAACGGTTGCATAAAGGTAGCATTTAGTGTGAGTGTTTGCATTTGTAGATACGCCTTTATTGTCACACACTCTTTATACTCTACCTACTTTCTTTTGATGTAAAAACAGCGTTCCGTTAGGGTTAGGGCTGTGTTTGGATTAGTTTAAGGGTTTGGGTTAGAGATAAGGTTTGGGTCAGGGTTAGCTTCAAAAATGGACAATTTTTCTTTTAATGTCAAAACTTTGTATCTGGTGTTTTATGAAAGTCATAATAACGGTGTTTTTACAAAATGTGTTTGTGTATGTGTTGCAGACCACTTCTTGAGAGTGTTGGAGTGTCAGCTTGGATGTGAGGGCAACTTGAGTGTGGTCTACACAGAGCCCATCAACGACTTCTTGGCCCAGAAGTTTCATTATCTGCAGTATTCCTACTACAAATGTGTGTACAATTATATTTTTATATGATTGTGTTATTTTTGTAGTCTTCCTAATTATTTCCATTCTAAATATTATTTTACCTTCAGACTTTAAAGTGCAGGATTGCAGAAAGCCAGAGTTTTCAACTTTCAGGCTGCAGCATACAAAATTCTGAAGTTTCAAAGTTCCACTAGCCCGTTAACAACTTTCTCATAAAATCATGTTAAAGAAAGGTGAAACTGAAATGTGTCCTCCCACGATGAAGAGAGAGTGCACAATTCAATGAAACTTGGGATAGTTTTAGCATGGTTTCGTTCTTATCTTTCCTGCCGCACTCTGTCATTGTGGGCAATGTCTGGTCCGCTCCCTCACCCTTGGAGTATGGAGTGCCACAAGACTCGGTTCTTGAACCTGTCCTGTTCACAATGTACACTCAACCACTCAGTTCTGTGATCAATGATTTACCACATCTTTGTCACTTCTTTGCTAATGATTCTCAGTTGCATAATTCTACTGCTCCTTCAGGGGTCCTGTGCTTGCCCAGGACATGTCCGAGTTCATCAGTTCCATGGCCAGTTGGATGAGCACGAACAAACTGAAAATGAATGACAAAAAGATAGAGCTCATCTTGATAGGTTCACGTAGCAGATCAGACTGCAGCAGGCTTCAACTCACTCATTGTTTGTCTCAGATCATCAAATTGAATTTTCCAAATCTGTCCGGAATCTAGGTGTGCATCTGGATCAGTGCTTGTCACACAGCGACTCAACCAAAGCTTTTCAGATTTTGAGGTTAGGTCAGCCAGGCTAGCTATAAATAGCTTCACCGATGCTTCCTTTCACTGGAGGGGGGTGCAGGCAAGCTATAAATAGCTCGCAGAATGCAAAATGCGGAGGCACTGAACAGTGCTGCTCACATAGGAATTGAGCTGGTGTGTTCAATGGAGATGCAAATAAATAGTTTGTGCAAAGCTCTGAACTTCCATCTCCGAAGACTGGATAAAATACGCCATTATTTGATACAGATGCCACCAAAAAGCTTTGCTGTCTCTTTCATTCTTTCTCAACTTGATTACAGTAACTCACTTTTGGCTGGCCTTCCTGATAATAAACTTTCCAGACTTCAGCGCATTCAGAACCATGTGGCTCACCTTGTCTTTTGTCAAACTCATCTTTCTAGTGCAACTTCCATTCTGAAAACCTTACACTGGTTGCCTGTAAAGGCTTGTATCAATTACAGAGTTGCTTGTCTTTGCTTTCACTGTCTGCACACTGATTCCTGTCCTTCCTATCTTTCACAACTTCTCTGCCCTTACCAACCTGCTCAATCACTCCGTTCACAAGATGCAACTCTCCTCTCCATTCCTAGATATTCCCCCAGTGGTGGTGGCAGACGTTTCTGTATAAATAGTATCCCCACTTTCTGGAAATTGAGTGCTTTTAAATAGGTACTCCAAGCCCTTCATTGGCTCTTGTCCGCTCAGCAGTTTTGACTCAGTTTTCACTTCACTTTCAACACTTATTATTAATGTAAAACTGCATCAAAACGAACAGTGGCTGTATTCAAATAAAAATTGAAAGCTTTATCTTTACATCTGTGTTGTTTTTAATGCATGTTTATGCGAAAGATTCCGAGAAAACAGCTTTTGAATACGCCCCTATCCGAACGCTGAATGCCGCTGCGAAAAAATTGTCACTGTCGTTTGCTGAGAGGTGGCTCGTTTCAAAGTCTAAGCGCTTTGCGATACTTCATTGGATGGCCTAAAAATAAGAACCAATGAGAAGTTCGGATACTTAGCTTCATTTACATATAAGTATTGAAGGCTCTCGTGTGTAAACATTTTGTTACGAGCCGAACAAAGTGGATAAAGCGGTTTTGATGTAAGTTTGATTTTAACTAGAAGTTTAAAACTTAGCAAGAAATAAAGAGCAGACTTTCCTTTATAAAACTAGGGTATTTATTAATTTGTGCATTACTGTATCGCGGAGCGCTTTGCCGTAGAAAAGTCTACCCAAACGGTGTTCGGGAATTCTTGCGGTCATGGCGTACTCGTAGGCCTATTTAGCGACACGCGTGCTGAGCGTAGTAGCACACCAGTAGGCCTATAATTTGCCGGCGCGCACTGCGAATTTGATGATTTCCCAACTTTGAAGCACCAAAACGGCTGAACAATACATGGGATAGGCCTGAAGAAAATTGGGCTTGGAGTATAACATATGAAGGGGTTACCTGTCAAAAATCAGCTTCCTGGTATCAATATTGGCTTCACTTTGAGACTTCAAAGTTGTCAATTTCTTCAATTCCAAAACGTTGCCAAAAAAACACCAACATTCGGCATTTTCAAACATTAATAACTTTTTACCTATTTGTCCTATGGGGAGAAAAAATATACCACTGTGTTCAGAATGAAAAGCTCTTTAAATCTATGTCAGTTTTGTGATGAGGAAATCATTTTTTAAAAATGGCTTTTGACTACCTATTTTAAATTCCCACTGTTGCTGTCTTTCTCATTTGTTCTTTCTCATTCCTACTTTGTTCTATCAATCTACTATACTATCTTCTTCTTCGCTAGACCAATCATCTACCTTTTTTCTTGAAAACTCTTTTGGGACAAAACTCATTTGTGTGTGAGATCTGTTGTATCAGCTTGGGAATATTGGACGCTTTCTGCCAAATGGTCACTAGGGCTTCCTATGATATTATTATTTAGCAATTTAGGCATTTTATATGTATGTATTTTGTTGATATTGTATAATGATGTTTGTATTCCATTTTGTTTTTGTAAACGGGGGTTCGATAAATTAGAGTATAGTCTCAGCGTCCCCTGTCTTTATTGTAAAGTGACTGGCTGGTGGAGAGCATTCAGTTTTACCACTAGGGTTGTTTCAGCAGATCTTTTATTCGGATCAGGGGTGAGTCCTCTTTCAGCTAGTTGTGGTCTTGATTTGTGGTCCTGATTCGGCTATTTGCAGTCCCATGGACCCTGTAAGCAATGAATAACTAATTAATTCCTAGATATTTGCTTGAGTCCTTTGGCGGGAGATCTTTCTCTGTGTTTGCCCCAAGTCTTTGGAACTCTCTGCCATACAACCTCCAGCACTCCAAGTCTCTTACCGTGTTCAACAAGAACCTCAAACCCTACCTGTTTACCAAACACTTTTAGATCCAGTGTGTGTGATTGAATATTGGTGTGGGTGTGTGTGTGTGTTCCATCATGGCATCAGTGTCTTTTGTGCTATACTTTACTGCCTGTACACGTCTTTTTATTATTTATTCGAGTTGGCACTGTATGATTTTTAAATAGTTTTTGTTAAATGTTACTCTGGTTTATAAAAGAAATTCTTATGAGTTCATAGCGGTTGTACCAAAGCTTTTTAGATTTTGAGGTCGGGTCAGCCAGACTAGCTATAAATAGCTTTGCCGATGCTTCCTTTCTCTGGAATGGGGTGCCTGCAAGCTATAAATAACCTGCAGCATGTGAAACGTGTGTGACGGTGGGTCTATTGTTGCTGGGCTCTGCACAATGGAATGCTATTACCCACTCGTCTTTCGTCGATGGGGATCGCTAGTAAATTTCCCTGTGACTCAACTTAATACATTTATAAGTTTAGCTCGGTCTGTGTTTAGGCTGGGGTACAGAGATAGAAAGAAAATGGTAAAAGATCACTGTCACACTAGCTCTCACATGGCTATGAAACATAGGTAGTCCAGCCACTTGTTAACAGTAAATATCACACATTTATTTCCTCTACTCTATACAAGATCTGCTAATCACGATATTAACTTAAAAGTTCAAATATCACTTTGAATGGTTCGCTCCTTGATAATTCTATGCAGCTACTGTCTTCATCAGGCTACTTGTGCGGTCTGCCCAACGGGTCAGTCTTCTGGAAAGGTGGACTAGTGATGTCCTTTGCTAACAGGTTGGGTGCACTTTTAGAAATGTCACTTAGCTATAGATTCGATGAGCTGTGTTGTGGTTGATTCTTTGATGAGCTGTGTTGTTGTGGATTCTTCTCCTTGTTGACAGACTGGTGGGCTTTCGTCGCGCAGTGCTTGAGATTCCAGTGCAGGTCGAATGTCAGTGAAGACTTTTACTTGTCTTGCTTCTGATCGGGCCCACGATGCCTGCTCGTCTGTAACATGAGACGAATTTGTGCAACACCGTGTATACTAGGTGTGTGCAGAGCGTCTCACTGAAGGCAGAGATAGCCCTCAGTTATTAGCTCCACATGTATATATATATATATATATATATATATATATATATATATATATATATATATATATATATATATATATATATATATATATATGTGCAAGTGCCAAAAGGTCGTGTTGTATAAGCAGTTTAATAAATTGTTTTTGATTACATAATAATTTGCATTTTTTTGTAAGTCTTATGTATAGGCTTCAAGGAAATGTACATGAAAAGATAACTCATTAAAGGAATTTTCACATAAAGCCATGTATGTGAAAAAAACTTACAACGTGACGGTTGTTACACTGACATCCTCAATCACCAATAATTTAAAAGATTGAAGAAATTTGTAACTTAAAACTATTAAAATTAATAAAGCTTCCACAACTGAAAGAAAAAATAATAAAAAAACCAAAGTGAATGAAATATCAAAAAGCAGTATATGAACATGATCATGTCAGATGTAACAACCATCACGCAAATCTGGTTTAATGTTTTCATGGGTATGTTATGATTTGCTTTAATGATTTAAGATATGTTTGTTTCTAAAACATTTAGTTCCCATTTCAAAATAAAACACATTTAAACATTGTTAAGTAATACAAAATGTTGATACTGAAAAACATTGTGACGGTTGTTACACGAGACACTGTTGTCAGTAGTGTTGACATAATGAAGCAAAGTGCACATTTAGGACAAAAAGACAAATTATTCATGTTATCAGCATATTTACTAATTATTATGTAGTTAAGTAAAACAGTAAAAAAATGTATCAACTTGAAAAATGGTGAAAAAATAAAAAATATAACAAACAATATTTGAATAAAATAATAAATGTAAACCTGATTATTTAATGAATTTAGGCCTATTTATCACATTATAGTCATCGCAGATCTTGTAAGAGTCTGTCAAATTGGATAACCTAGATTATCGATCTGTAGTTAGAAAATCACAGCTAGGGACATGTGTTTTTTCCAGCCAAAGGTAAAGAAAACCCTCTGACTTGTTACTGAGGAAAAGTGACGGTCGATATTACTGAAATAAGACATCTGTCGATCTGAAAAACATCAATTGGTTGTTCTACTTTATTATGTTTACGCTTCCGATCATTTTTGTTTTCACTTTCCTCCAAAAATACTGCGAAATAAAAGCATAATGTACAATCCAACTCTACACAAGTGAAGAAACGATCATATCAAACTTCTGTGTGACGGTCGTACTATTGAAATTTTTTTGACATTTTATGAAAACTTGACTCGTTTTTCCCGTAGCTTGCTCTCAGCTAAAATAGCCACCATTTGTCTTTTCTGTTTTGGTCACGTGATCAATAAAATGTCGGAATGGGTTTCAAAACGTAAAGTAATAAATAAAAAAACGAGTATGAACGGTCGTTACTTTTTGACATTTTTTTAAAAAGTGAGATATTCTGCCATATTTTACCTATAAGAATTTCGTTTTATCCTTTAAACAAAATATATTTGTATTTGCCATACATTTCTCCGCTTCGGTTATCCCAAAATTAGGACTGGAACTTCACTAAAGCATTGTTTTTTTGTCTGCAAAGAGTAGTACGATTTTGACATTTGATGTAACGACCGTCCGTGAATAAAATTAGGCTATAATGCAATAATTTCAAAAATGGTTACAGATAAATTGTTAAGCTGTTTTAAGTGCTTAAACATCGGTAAGTCAAACTACAAGATTTTATTCAGTTGTTATTTCATTTAAATGAGTAAAGAGACTCTAATGTGAGCAACTATAACTTACAGCTTTCTGGACCGCAAAAAAATCCCCCTTTTTTCACTGTTTTATTTTTTTTAATATACTAATTCTACAATTAACAGCATCAGTTTATTTTATATATCTCTTTAACATATATCCTTACAATATCACAAATTACAACAAACACATAATTTCAAATACACATTTATTTCCATTTTTAAAATGCATACTGTTTCAAAACGACCTTTTGGCACTTGCACATATATATATATATATATATATATATATATATATATATATATATATATATATATATATATATATATATATATATATATATATATATATATATATTATATATATATTATATATATCTATCTATCTATCTCTCTCTCTCTCTCTCTCTCTCTCTCTCTCTCTCTCTCTCTCTCTATATATATATATATATATATATATATATATATATATATATATATATATATAAGCGACGAACATTCTGCTAAATCCGTGGTCCAAGGGAATCTCCACTCTAATTTCCTATACATATATAAATATATGTCATGGCTAAATACACACATAGAGAAATAATTAATATTATACACATTCTCCGGTACAGCCACTGGTCTGCAATAATACATATAGGCTAAACAACAGAGGGTCCCCTCCCCGTAGGGATTACATCATTTCATCGAACCGGTCGTATTCGCCACGTGGTCATGCAAAGTTTAACTAACAGTCACAATTCTAAACAGGGCAATTTTCACAAACATAATTCAACAATAATATCAATACATCGCGATGAAACAAAAGCTAGTTCATTTACCTTTTTGACAATGTCAGGCTGTGGCTAACTAGGTTGAATAGAATTTCACCAGTTCCTGCTTTTAGTCTTCAGTGGAGAGATCTCTTAGAGCCTAGCTCTTTACTCGAAGCAAGTTAAACGCAGAATGACCCTCTACCCCTGTGTTCAGCAGGAAGCGCAGGAAACGAAAACCACAAGAGGCTCCATCTACCGGGGGTAGGCGGGACTACTGCCTATACGTAAGCTGGATGGGGTCATTACCTACTGGACGAGCGTCAGCATACAAATGTGTAGCCCACAGTAGACTTCTGTCATCTGCTGCAGACTAATATTACTTTACTAAGGCTACAGCTGACTAAGTAAGGCGAGAAGCTAAAGTGCTGTGTAAATCTGGCCTCTTATCACAAGGTGGAGGCACTGAACAGTGCCGCTCACATAGGAATTGGTGTGATTTACGCAGGGTTTTAAAATATTGTTTTTATAAATGTCGTATTTCTTCTTTTTCCTGTGTCACTAAGTGGTACCTTTTACTTTGATCTATTTTTATTATTGCCTAATTATTTATTCTTAATGCCGATGTCCTTACTTTGTTTGTGTGCTTGTATGTGTATGTATGTTTGTCCCTCTTTAAACATGCCTTTTTATACTTAGATGTGATGTTTGTTATTATTTCTTAGGATGTTTAACGTGTTTTATCTCAAAATGTTGTACCATATTGTTCAAATATTTATCCTTGTTGGATGTGATGTTTGTATTATTTCTTACATGGTTTAACTTTTTTTTATCTCATAATGTTTTACCCCATTGTTTAGATATTTATCCTTGAGAGCATGTGTGTGTGTGTGTGTGTGTCTTATTATTAATATTATTATTATTAGTAGTAGTAGTAGTAGTATTTATGCAGCTAATTTAGACTTAGCTCTAGGCACTTACATGAGTACAGAACAACTTTTAACTATAAAACAAAAGTAAGAAAACTCGCATTATTAACAGTAACCTTCACAACTTTCTTCACCCAGCGAGCCAGCCCTCAACCTCTATTGTTCAGAGCTGTGCTGACAATGCTTTTGTCAAGTTTACAACAATTCAAGCGTTGTCTCTCTCATAGTTTGCAGACAGATTTTCACTCTTTTTTTTTTCAGAGCTGACAATGCTATGGTCACATTTCTACACATAATAATAATAGATGATCTCTATATTCCCAATGAGGCTCAAAACGCTACAATCTATAGCAACATACATGTGCACATGGAGCGCTTATCGTTTGCAGACAACTTTTCACTGATTCAGTTCCATTGCATGTGGGCTAGCACAGGCTATACAAAAATATTAAAATTGATTACTCTTAACAAACACACACTCACACTCACCCTTTTGCGCTATAAAAATACATTATTATTAAAATTGTCAGCTATATGGAATGAAAGGTGACAACAACAAAAAGATATAAAAGAAACAGGGAATTAAATGTAGGTGATTGAGGTTGTTTGCATGATTTTGTCGATCAGTCAGCCTGTCGGTGAATATCTTCAGAACCACCCAACGAATTTTGTCCAATCCATAGAAACATTATGTGTTTGTTACAGTGGAGAAAATCCAAGAGGCAGTGGAGGCCACAGCATCTTTTTTGCTCTTTCACCCTCAAGATGACATTGTGCAAGAGAACAAGCAGATCTTCCAGAAAAAGTACCATTATGATGATGACCAGTTTGTTCCTAGAGCAGTAAGTTTGTTTTTTTAAGCGAACATTTTCCTTCCTTGGAGTACCTCAGAGCATCTGGATTGAAGACATACATATAGGATTCAGTATAGATTATTATTAAGACATAAGACATTTTATTCGTCCAAAGATTACATTGGAATAATGATTTGCAGCCTTGCAAAACTGAAAGAATAGCATTTGATCAAAATCTATTTATATCCCAGCTAACCACAATTTCGGGGCCCGATGGGGGCCGGATCGGGCTACCGATCAGGGCCCGATCGGGCAAATGGAAATTGGAACCGATTCGGGCAAAGATCGGGCGATCGTCGGGCTACCCGAAACTTACCCGATCGTAACCCCACGTTCGCCAAACAGTAGCCCGACTTTCGATAAAGATTGGGCGATCGTCGGGGTACCCAAAACTTACCCGACCGTAACCCAACCTTTGCCGAACGGTAACCCGATTCCAGCAAAGATCGGGCATACGTCAGGATACCCAACACCAACCCTATTGTAACCCAACTTAAACCAGAAACAACCCCGATAATGCCCCATCTCTGGCCAATGCTGATTTACCCTAAAATCATATCCCACATATTGTTTATGATATGTGATTGCATGAAGAAAGAATTGAGATGTCTGGTGTTAATAGGGACTGTCGGCACAGGCGTTTTTGTTTTCGGAAGTCCTTGGTGTGTCCCAACTTAAGTATTTACACACCATTTCGATAACGATATAGCCTATATTAACGTGATCTTCGTCGCTATCGAAATCGTGTGTAAATACATAAACGAAAGGCAAAGCACCCAAAAAACAACCACAGTGAAAATAGAAATAGGTTTTTGCAGGCAAACACAATATCCGAGCACATGCAGCTGTAGAACTTAGAAGAAAACTGTAGAAAATTGGCGCCTAAGTACAACCGGTAAAGACCAGCAGTAATGGGCACGGAAATTTACCCTTGACTTATAATGTATAAATAAATACAATAGTTAAAAGAACCACTGTAACAATATTTTACATATTGTATGATAAAAATTAAGAATTATAAGCACAATTAAATAATTATATCTTGCTGAATTGATTTTGTATAAATATTTTTGACATACATACGCCGCAGCATATGTGAAGCAGACGAAACATTCCAGACAGTTTAGCCAATTAGAAGCGAGAGTAGGCCTATGTTAGCGTGTGCGCAGTGTGGCTTTGTGGTGGGGCAGAATCGGGCTGCAGACGGGAGGGCGAATCGTTACATTTCTAGACTCCGCTACGCATCGGGTTTTTGTAGGGCTATGTGGGTCCCTACTAAAACCCGACAAAAGTCGGGATGCCCTATGCGGCCCCAGTGGGGCCCCGATCGGGCTGGTTTGCTGGGATTATTTTGTTTCTGATAATTGGCAACAGTTTGTATGATAATTGACAACAGTTTGTATGAGTTTGTGTGATCTAAATTTTTTTGGGCCATGTAACAGTGAGGTAGCAGACAATCTTGGGCTGCTTGCGTTTAATCCTGATTTCAGCCAGCTCTTTGGGCTGGCAAGTGCACTATATAAGAACATTGATGTGACATTATTGTTATCTCCCACATTTTTGAAACGAGGTTATTTGTTATTTGAGACCAGAATTTTTCACTCAGAGGATACTGCTATTCTGACTTCAACTATTTGCTCCATGCATTCCTAGAATGTTTTGTATTTTATTATTATTTTACTTTTTCTGGGTTTTTGTCTTTCCTGTAGGATGTGAAGAGATATGTGGAGAGAAGGCAAAAGATGCAAGCCTTACTAGATTTCTTGAAAGAAAACATGATGCCCGACATTCCTGATGTGGTGAGAATTTTTTTTTGGGGGGGGGTGGGAAGGGTGGGAAGAGGAGGTGGGGGATGGAGAGAGGCAAGTCGAGAGGTGGTGGAGAGAAAAAAAGGGGGAGACGAGTGTAATGTTTGTTTTGTTGACCAAGAAATAAATAATAATAATAACATAAAATAACAGAAAACATAACAAATAAAATTTTATTTTGGCCAGTATATTTTCTTTGCATGTGTTTGGTGAAACAGGGGACTAATCTGCAATGCATTGGCATGAATGTGCGTGTGCTACATTGTGTGGTCTTAGGGACACTAAGATGGATTGCTGACTATTTTCCAACCAACTGGATAATTCTTCCAAAACTCCTTATTTGTGTATGAGGTCTGTTGGGTCAGCTTGGGAATATTGAACGCTTTCTGCCAAATGGTCACTAGGGCTTCCTATGATATTAGTTTTTAGCAATGTAGGCATTTTATATGTATGCGTTTTGTTTATATTTTATAATGATGTTAGTATTCTATTTTGTTTTGGTAAACGGGGTTTTCATAAATTAGAGTATAGCCTCGGCATCACCTGAGTGGGATGCCTTTATTGTAAAGTGACTGGCTGGTGGAGTGCCTTCAATGTTACCACTGGGGTTGTTTTAGCACATCTTTTAAACAGATCAGGGGTGAGTCCTATTTCTACCATGTTGTGGCCCTGATTTTGTGGTCTTGATTCGACTCTTTGCAGTCCACTGGATCCCAAAAGCAATGAATAACTAACTGTACCTGCTTTCTCTGTAATGTGGTTAACAAAATCGAGCAGTTTCATTGATTGAGAATTGGCTGTTCATTATTAAACCACATTCACCATCTGTTGTGGAATGATTTGATTTTTTATTTAATTTAGTATTTGTTTATTTATTTAGCGAATCTCATAACTATTCTCATTTGCAACAGGTAGTACTAACAAAACAGAGTGGGAATGCAGAAGAAATGAAAAATGGTAGGGAGACAGAAGCAATGACCATCCATCAAACTTGGATGGAGCGGTATGAGCGGCTGGGCCTTCACCTTATTGCCAAAGAGGAGGAGTTGAAACGGCCGTTCCGTTTTGCTGCTGATGGCCTGCTAAAGCAAGAACAGTGTGAAGAGTTGCTATTATTGATGGATGTAAGTTTTATGTTTTATTGCATTTTGTCTGAACCTGGATATACTCGTATTTTGAAATTGTCAGGAATCAGAACGAGCAAAATGTCGGTCTGTCTTTTGGTCAGCTGATCATTCCATTGCATGCCATGTTTTAAAGGATCTATTTCAAGCTGCCCAAGGCACCCACTTGCAACCTTTGGGTGCATAGTGTGACGCCCAGATGACTGAGCACAATACTGAGCATCCGGGGATAGGGAGAAGAACTACTCAGGAATAAAGATTTTTTGTTTTTTAATATACCTAACTGCTATGTAACGGTGAGACATGGCAGTAATAGCTCACAACAAATTGGTTTATTTTGCTGATGCACACTTAGTAAGAAATTGCTTTGTTTGTTTGTTTGTCTGCAGGATGTTGAAGTGGACAAGAAAGGAGTCAAGACATTTACTTTGAAGCATGGGAGAGAGGTCAGTGAAGTAACTGTTCTTATATAGTGCAGCTACCAGCTCAGAGTGCTGCTCAAGGTTCTGGCTAGGCAGCATTAAAACTTTGTAACTTCAGCAAGCCAGGGCACCAACTTGCTGCATTAAGAGCACTGTCATGCCACCTTTCTTTTACCCCTTGTGGAAATAGCCAGCTCTTTTGATCAAATTGTCATTGGGTTAGCCTGGATAATTATTCATTTTGTTGACTTTCATATGCATCCTGTGCACAAAGTTACGATTTAAAAATTATAAATAGTGAATATGATTATTGAATTTTAAAGAAAATTTGTAATAATAATAGGTAGACTTGATTATTAGTTATTTTGTTGATTTTTAAATGTTTAATGTGCACAAAGCTAAAAAAAAATTTTAAAATAGAAAAGATAAAATATAATTATTGAATTTAAAAAAAATTATAATAATAATAATAATCAGTAGCTGATGATTTTTAATAACAATACTTATAAGTAGCTGAAGTTGATAATCAAAATATAGTGTATTCCTCGGCCTTCAACATTATCATTTACTTGCACTTTCAGTCGGTCATTCATCATGACGAGACGTACGAAGCTTCCTTACGCCTGTTCATGCGTGCTACAGAGGTTATGCGACATTATGCGCAGCGCTACTACAATTTCTCCGATTCTCTCTACTTCAGGAACACCACCATGGTTTGCTGGAAGCAGGTAGAAGGTGAGCTGTGTTTTTTGCCCCTGTGTTGTAGATCAAGAGTGTCAATTTGACATCATGTTTTCACATTTTGCAAGGTCATTTTGCACGCCTTATATATCAATAAGAGTTTGTACTGGGTTGCTCTACTTGAAAAATTTTTTGCACTGTTGTGTGCACACAAAAAATCTGAGTATATGCCGCCTCATAATGTATACTGTTGTACCTCACCATTATTACATGCATGCAATTTTTTTTTTTTTTACAAGGGTGAACATGACATTTTCATTTTTGCCTGAACACCGAATGAAAAGTTAAAACTGCAAGGGCAGACCTGCCTACCCCCCTCAGAGTAAAAGCGGGAGACAGGGGATCAAAAAGCAAGAACACAAGTTTTTTGTACACATTTCAGGGTGGAGAACTCTCCGCGAATCCGCGGATTTCCGCGGAAGGCATTTGCATTTCCGAGAAAAAAATATTGAGTTCCGAGTGTGAGAAGCAGGGGGGCCACCCTTTACTGGGCATAACGTCCAAAAGCGGCCGAAGGTCTACACAGGCAAAACGTCCAAAAGCGTCCGTATCAACCATGTGGTTATATTCTCGCGTTGTTTGAAAGATTGCGAGACTTCCGGCAATTGACTTCCGGTTTATTCTGTTGTGAAAACATTCGACTGCATTTCCACAAGTTTTCTCTGTGATGCGTTCGTTTTTTCGATTTTTTTTCAAATTTTCTTGTGTGTGTGCCTAAAAGGGATGGTTTGGATTCTTTGACTGATGAAGGGGAGTTTACAGGCTTCCATTTATCAGACATTAAAGTGAGAGAAATGGACTTGGAGTCGGAGGAAGAGATCGGTACTGACATTAGACAATTACTGAATTAGTGTCAGTAGTGTGCATGCATATGATCTTTCAGACTGGGATGAAAGTTAATAAGAGGGGGCTTGTTTGGACTTTTAAAAACTTTTTTTTGTGTATACACATGGAGTAATAAAAAACAAGACATGACAAGAGAAGTATAAAAAGGTAGATAATCAAAAGAGAATTTATTTCTGTTCATTTTGCATTTTATTTCATTTAAATCTATAACTAGTCACTAATACCTAAGATGTGGTGTTTTTCCTAACGTACCCCTAAATATCTCTAAAATTATAAAAATTCTTGCCTGTTTACAGCTAAAAAATAGACAAACGTGTGCCCAGTAAAATTGAAAATGTGGAGTTTGTGTGTATTAGTGGTAGACCTCAAACTTTGTTAGGCCTACAAATCAAGATTCTTAACGTTTTTGAAAGGCATGTGCATAAAACATTATTTTCTTTGTTTTTGTTTCTATTCATGTTTACTTTTTGCTTTTTGCTTTCAGGAGAGGCCCTAATTTACTTTCAAAATTGCATAAATTCATTTTCTTCCAAGGGGCGAATACCGGGGCTTGGCCCCTGGGCCCCGGCCGGATTTCAGAGATTTCTTGATTCAGTTGTTCTCCACCCTGACATTTATAATGAATATTTATTTGTCACTGTTACAACTTAAGATTAGCCAGACCGTCAAAAGCGGGAGAGTAGGCAGGTCTGCAAGTGCAGTACTTGCTTAATCTTATTTTTACATTTTTGCATCGTTCTTGGGATGAGAGTATTAACCTGAGGTCTGGTCTGTGCACGCACGCATTCCTTTGCACGGACTTTAAAGACCTTGACACATGTCCTTGACGGGTGAGTGTCGGCTACACAACTACAGCCAGCAGGCACTTTTAAGTCACTTCTCCTCTAACACTGGCTGCCCGGGGTTGAGCTCAGTTGTCTTGACATCAGACGATGCACACAAAGGCTGCAAGTGCGCAGGTTGAGTCAGATCCCGTATCGGCCAACGCCTTGAGCAGCTCGAGCTGTAAAAACGCTATATAAGAATGATTAAATAAATAAATAAAATACCTACTATCCTATCCTATCCCGTAACATTGGGGCACCACAGATGATCGTTTAACTACCGTACTCCATCTTTCTCTGTTCTCAGTAACTCTCATGGCTTCATTCATTGTCAAACCAGTCCATTATCGAATGTTTTCCTCCCCTCTCTTTTTCTGTCTCCTTCTTTTTCTGCCTCCTTGCACCATGCCTTGCAGGATGGTTTTTGCTCTGGTGACGTGGCCATACCATCGAAGTTTCCGTTTCTTCATCACTGTGAGCATGTCATCATGTTGTCCAATGGCTTGTGAGATGGTCTGTCGTACTTCATTGTTGGTGATGTGCTGGGTATAGGAAGTGCCCAGAAGTCTTCTGTACCATTTCATCTCCATGCTTTGTATTCTTTGTTGTAGATCTGCTGTGAGGGTCCATGTTTCGCAAGCGTATAGGAAGATGGAGATGACAAGGGGAGCGCAGCAGTCTTACTTTGGAATTAGACTAATGGTCGTGTCTTTCCAAATGGGCTTCAACCTTGTCAGGGCACCAGTTGTTAGTGCTATCCTGGAGAGAACTTCCTGTCGGGACCATTGCCTTTCTTTTGTACTTTCAACAAAGGATTTCATTCTAAAATGCTCCTTTTAACACATAACAAAAAAATAATTGTAATAGTAGCTATTTTTCTTACAGCTCCAGAGGTTGACAACGATTGTGTACCACAGGAGTTTGGTACGTGTGAGCCTGAATCCATTTTGAGAGAGAGCCAACTTGTGGACAAGCAGTTTGTGTGAGTTGCCTGTTGATTTTGTCATTTGATTCCATTTTTTTCATTTTCTTTTGTTTGATTTTTGAGTCACATAATAGCAGTGTCAGTCTATGTACTCACCCCACCCTCTCCCCCCCAACCCTACCCCCACCCTCCTCCACCCAAAATCAAGATTTTTCCAATCTGTGCGAAATGAGTCCTAAATAGTGCCATAATTACATTTTTTTAAAATGTGTCCGTCTGTCTGTCCCGCCATCTGTCTGTGCCGAACTTGCAAAGTGGTTTAATATTTCAGAACCTATTTCAAGTATCACAACCAAACTTGGTAAAATGGGGTATTTCCATGAGACCTCATAAATGATCAGTGAATGAATGACTTCACTTCAAAGTCAAGGCCACATGGTCAACAAATGTTAGTCACAAATAACAATTTTTCATATCATTTCACTTTTTCCTAGGTTATTAATATTGAACTTATGATTCTTTGGTGCATGATAGTTATCATATATTGTACAAATTTGATCAACCTCACTCCAAGTCAAGGTCACTGGAGCTGTCCAAAGTCAGTTAGTATAGGTACTTTGAAGTGACCTTGAGCCTAAACTGTGAGGATATAAAGTCCTAACTTGTTATATTTAGAGATAATAGATATATGTTCTGTTTTTGCATTGATCTTAAAGGTGACACCATCTGCATACGTTTGGTTTTACACTGAAGGCATAAATAGATTATAAGTATATACCAAACTTGAACCAAATCCCTTCAGTAGTTTTATGGGAAAATAGGATAAGAAAAAACAATTATTTATGAAGTCACCATGACGACATCACATGCTGACGTCACTCAATATACCATAGTTTTCTGTAAGGCTTGTGGCATCTTTACACTCTAATTACATACAAAGTTTAAAAAGAAACAAGAACTATTAAAATTTTCTTTTAAAAAAAAATGACCTCATGATGAGCACGTCACTTGATTTGCATACGTTTGGTTTTACCTTGGTAAAGTCTTAGAACATAGAGCAAAGTTGAACCAAATCCCTCCAGTAGTTTGGTAGAAAATAAGATTAGAAAAAGAACAACAAATACATCACCATGATGACGTCAACCAACATGCATAGTTTTTTTTTATTATCTGGTAGGGTTCACTATTTTCTAACTATACACACCAAGTTTTTAAAAAAAATCCGTCCATTAGTTTCTGAGAAAAGTTTGCAAATGTTACATCTGGACGCCAGACTGGCGCAATGTTTATAAGGTCCAGCGGACTGCTCCGGACGGACAAAGCCAAAAACAGTAGTTACTGAGCTTTACAGCTTGGGAACTATAAATAGGTCATCGTGCAGTGGAAAGGCTCTATATTTAACCGATAGTATGCAACAACATTGGGTTATTTGATCATGAGAGGTCACGTGAAGGTTAAGGTTATCCCAAAATCAGGGTCACTGAAGATCAAAGTCATCCCAAGGTCACTTTTTGGGGGGGGGCATAATATAACTTTGTGCTGTAGTTTATTTGATAGAACATGAGTGTATTTAGAACCCCAGGTCAAGTTAATCTCAAGGTCAAGAGCATAGAAAGATCAAATAGGTATTACTTTGCCTCATTCTCAAAACAACAAAAAAATCTGATCACATTACTCCACTTCTGCACTCATCCACTGGCTTCCCATACAGCGAAGAATTCTTTACAGAATCTGTCTTTTCTGTTACAAATGTCTCCATGGCTCAGCTCCTTCATATCTTTCCGATGATATCCAACGCTACACTCACTCTTGCAAACGTGTGCTCTTCATCCGTCACACTCCTTCTCAGGATACCCCGCCACAAACTTTCCTCTGTTGGTTCTAGATCTTTCTCTGTCTTTGGACAGACTGCCTGGAATTCATGACCAATTTCTCTCCGCAGCATACCCAATATCAACACTTTCAAAGCAAACCTCAAAGCTCATTCCTTCTCTCAAGTCTTCTCCTGATATGTTCTGTCTTCAAACTGTATCTTCCATATCGCTTCATCCTTTTCATGTGTGTGTGCATGTGTGTGTGCGAGTGTATGTATGCCTGTTTGTGTGTGCATGTGTTGGGAATCATTTTGTTTATTATAATTGCCTCTCCCCCAGTCCACTTTGATTTTGCCTGCTCCAAGCCATGTATGTATGTGTATTGTACTAATGTTTAATGAGTGTGTGAATGCGTGAGGGTGCGCTTTGAACTGTTCCTTACTAGGAAAATGCTTATAAATATCATTATATTATTATTATTATTATTATTATTATTATTATTATTATTATTATTATTTGTTGCCACGGTTTCATTTTGGTTTTTTTTCTGGGCACTCTTTTGTTATGTTCATGCTTCTCATGCAGTTGAAGAAAATACATGTTTGTAGGTTTGGCTATCTTGTGATCCATAGACATAGTGGAAACCATTCTTTATGTTTGGGGTAATTTATTTGGGTTAAAAACTGATTCCAGCAAATTATTTTGTGTATGAAAGAGAGAACCTCAGTGATGATGCCAGCTTCTGGAAGCTGACTATTGTGTGCCTGGAAGATTTTAGTGAACCTGAGTTGCTCTCTGAGCTTTTAGCTGCACTAGGTAAGGATGATCGGTTCTGTTGTGTTACCGGATTGTTGTGATTGCTGTTTTTTGCAGAACAATCACCTACCTGAACTCTGTTGACGAAGCAGATGTTTATTTCCTGAGTGAAAATATTTCTGTGGATGTAAGTTCTCCATTTTAATGTGTGTTTGTAGTGTGCGTGTGTGCCTGTCTGTCCATCTGTCTGTCTTTATCTTTGTGCACATTTGTGTTTCTTGCTGCTGCTAGCTATTGGGTGATTTATCTTCCCTTCCCCCTCCTTCTTTCCCCCTCCCCCACCCACATTAGTTATATAGACTATATAAATCCACAAGAATGTTGTCTTTGTGGTTTCTCTATAAAAATAATGAATCCAATGTATTTTTCCCATGTCCATTGTTTAATTTACTTTCTGACTCAAATGCACGGAGCAGTGAAATCCTGTGAATTCAACCCCCAAAAAAAATTTACTCAATTTTGCAAACCTGCACGAGATTAGTCCTACATAGTTCAAAGATTATGTTCTTGCAACAAGTTAAGACTCAATAGAACTTTATTATCTAAAAACTTGAGAAGTTAAGACAGTTGTTGGTCTGCCCAGTGTGGTGAATTTGATGAAATCAATTCAAATCTAGTTTGTTTGCAGGCATCCTTGGGCGTGAAAGCAGGACGCACCATAGGGTTTCAAGCTGGAGATCGGCACGGCCTTCACATTTCGGCGTTTCCCCGCTGCGCCGTTGTCGTCTCGTACACTTTGTACCAAAGTCCAGAGGAGATGGACTACATCAGCACCATCCAGACCCTCCATCAAGTGGACCAGCTACGCATGAACAGGAACCTACAGGACAGAGACGTCGTCATGAAGCAGTTAGAAGAAACAGGTGAGATTGACTACACATCATCTCAAAAACTGGGGTTAAGGATACAGATAAAAATAGACTGCTTGACTACTACCACCCATTCCAACCACTCTCATGCCTCTCAGATCCCCTTTCTTTCTGGCTGCTACTTGCGTTCCAGGCAGCGTAGGCCACGTTATAAGACCTCTTTCAACACTATCCCAGCACAGTGTACAGAGCTTGTTGAGTTAGAAAGTGGAGTCCAAGTTTTAAAAAAAAATTAAAACAAAGTGTTCTGTAAGATTCAGTCAAAGAATTCTTGACAAACGGCACGTTTACACTTCAAAGATTCGATACTAATGTGAATTAAGCCTCACAGAATTATAAAACCTTCTAAATAGGTTTTTAAAAAAAAAAAAAAGAAGAAGAAGAAGCACGGGAACCGAGACACGCAAAATACTATAAAACAAAATGGAGAATCTCAAACAATGTCTGGTTCAACATAATACATTTTTAAAAAACGACTTATTCATTCAGACTCACCAAAAAATCACAACGTAGAGATTAATTATCTGACTAAGTAAACACACAAACTGAATAAAGCAAAATTAAGAATTGCTGCTACACAAAGCAAAAATGATGGGACCATTGAAGGATTCTGGAAGCGGGCTGCCTATTCGAGGTCAAAGCAGGCTGGCTAGTTTAAGGTTCAGGCAGTCTGGGTTAAAGTCATCAGATTAAGCGCGGCCTGTATGATGTGACTAGCATTTTTTTTTCTTAAGGTAACTGATAACTGATTGCCCCAATAAAGATGGCAACTGTCATGCTAAATTATTATTATTATTATTTTATTTTATTTTTTTATTATATGATTATTTTGACATTTGTTTTTGTTTAAACATGTGCCGGTTCTAACATGCACACTTTTTTAAGGCAGTGGTGGGTAGTTTCCTTGAATGAACATTGAGGTTTAACGTCTACACCCACCGTTGGCGATATGGCAGACCGGGACAACCATCCCAGGGAACAAGGGAAAGGGACCTAAATCAGCACTGAACCACCAGAGCAATCTTACTGCTAAAATGGACAGTAAAAAATGGCCACTTTTTTAAATTTCGCTCAATATGGAATTCGAACCTGGGTCATCAGTGTGCCAGGTGAACGCTCAGCCTCTTGAGCTGCGGCGGTGGGACAATAGTTTCCTTACCTTACACGCAAGCAACATAGCTTCAGTTCCCAAAGGTCACATGAGATTCTCCTATGACCCTTTGGATGGTGTGCAGATTTGACTGAATTTTGCTATATCGCATGCCTGTCTGACAAACTCCTGTGGAATTTCCGTAAAATGCTGCAATTACATAATTTCACCCTTTTCATTATGCTCTTGTGAAACGTTTCAACCATAGCTCCAATGCAAAACAAAAGCTAACCTAGTTTTATTGGTTCAGTTTGGCTGTGACAATACAACTGAAAATTTGGTTAAAGAAAATAATTATTTCAGGAAATGGCATGCTGTATTCTGTAGAATGTGCTTTATCATATCAAAATGTGATGCGTACATCCCCATTATGTGAATTTATGGAACATCAATGTATGTGTGGGTTGGTGCGTGCATATTCTTGAAAACTGTAAGTGCACGCATGGCGTAAGCTTTTCTGCCTAGATTGGGTGTGAATGCACATGTCCGTGTTAATATCAGACCTGCCTACCCTTCCATAATCTTCCGTAATTTTACGGAAATTTACACTGTAATACGGAAGTACGAAATTTTATGCAAAATTATGGAGAAAACGATCGAAAAACTACGCAATTTTTAGAGCCCTGTAAACTTGTTAAATTGTTGTCTGCTAGGCCTAGAAGCCGATAGAGTAACCGCCCTTGCATGAGAGCAAGTGTTTCGAGAGTTGCGATTGGACGTCGTGAACCAATGAACATGCTCGAACGTTACAAGCTTAGATTGTCGCGCTGGTCTTGAGTGAAAATGGCGAGTGGAGAAAGTTCTAATCGGGCTAAAGTTGCACGTTTACATGAGACAGACCACGAATCAGAAGAGTCTGAGTGTGTAGAGATTGCTCAAGTACAGAAGAAGAAGAAAAAGCTGCAGTTGCAAGTATTTCGTTCGGATTAAACGAGGAATTGGCCTTGTCTTGTGGCTTCAAAAAACGTGACCCAGAATTATACTGTACTGTTCTGTGGGCGACTCTGACTTCTCAGTTGGGCATGGAGGAGCAAACGACTGTAAGCGACTGGTCCCCAAATCTTGCCATGAAGACACCAGATATGTCGGGCAAGAAGAGCTGGACCATCTCAAATGTGCCTACTCCAGGCAGCTGACACAATATAAACTTTTAAAAAAAAACTGCAAAATTTGTACAGGGTACAGTCTTACCAGTGTGGTCGATTTCAACTGTAATTAAATGAACCTCACAATGTGCTATTGTTATTGGTAAAGTAAACGTATTCACAGTAACAAGTCCTTCTTTGACAGCTGATAAAACTTAAAAGAGAAAACAAAAAAAGAAAAAAAAGGCAAACTTTGAATTAATTTATGTGTAGTGCCTATTCGTGTGAATTACACATCTTTATCATGAAAATTACATTTGAGTCAATCACCGGTAATGTAAATAAAACTCCTGTGGAACAGTTATCCTTCATCACAACCGGGTCAGGGATGTGCTGTTTTATCTTTTGTTGCATGCCATGGTCTCTCATGATACTAATTAATCATTTTAAAATCTGTTTGATATTGTTTCATGCTTTTTGCTATCCTTTTATTTTTAAAAACTGTTTTTGTGTGCTTTTTAAGTAGTAAACGTGCCGTGAATTTATTCATACCTTGGTTATTCAGAAACATCGCGTTTCCTCATGTCTGTAGAATTACTGAAGGAAAATGCAAAATTACTGAAATTCACAGGGAAGACTACTGATCAGTAATGCATAAGGTAGGCAGGTCTGTAATATTATGGTTATTGTTGTTGTGGTGGTGGTGGTTGGTGGTGGTGGTCATGTTGTTGTTGTTAATACATCTGTCTGCCACCAGGGGTGAAGATTGTGAGGAACAGCAGCACCCTAAGCGGTGGGGAAAGGTTTGTGGCAGACGGTGTTGCCTCTGATGCTGAATGCACATCCTTGAAAAACATGGTCTTGGTGAGTTGGCTTTTCTCTGGTTTTGTTTCGGCTAGTTTCCAACCTATTTTCACAGCTCATTCTTCTTGTTAGGCTGATTTTTTTTGTTGTCGGCATCAACCTCCACTCACTGTGCAAATACAAAATGGGAACACCCCCTCTGCAGTCTGCAGAATATTCACTATGGTAAAAGCGGTAGTCAAAGGAGAGAAGAAGAAGTGTTCATCTTTTTCTTCTTATTTTTTCATTCTTTTTTTTCTCCTTTCTTCCTTTTCCTCCTGCTCATCCTTCTTCTTCTTCTTCTGCTTCGACCCTCTTCTTCTTTGTAGTGTGGTACCACACTTTGTGGAGATTGTAAGCAAATACTTTTTTTCAGAGGAAGGTGGTTTGGAGTGCTATCCTTATGAAATTCAGATATTTTGCCATAAGTTTTAACTGTTCGTGTTGTTTTGTTTGTTTTAGAATATATTGTGCGCAAAAGAATAATGGAATGCAACATTCTGTTGTATGTCTGTTGTTCTGTTATTAATATGTTGGTTTAGACTTTGGTTTATTTTATTTAGATTCCTATCCATATATATTTAGATTGCATTTGTTGTTATTGTTCTAGGCGTTTTTGTTTGTTTATTTGTGTAATGCTGCTTGTTCAAATTATTTTGACAGTAGCTGCATGGTAAGAATTATTTGATGCATGGATGAAATATTGAACATTGCCAGATAATCTATTTCTGAACTTGTGATGGTATATTTATTTGAATTGATTCAGTTTTATGTCATGATTCAGTTATGCAATAAAAAGTTTCATTCATGATCCAGATGGATTGAAAAGTTTTATGTCAGTAGTCATGATTCAAGTATGCACTAAAAAGTTTCATATCGTGATTCAAATATGCACTGACAAGTTTCATGTCATGATTCATGTAAACACTGAACACGTTTCATGTCATGAGTCATGATTCAGGTATGCACTGTAAAAGTTTCATGCATGTGAAGTTAAGATGGCAATGATCTGTGTCACTGTGTTGTCACAAACATTTGAGCAGGTCAGTTCAATCTTGGAAAGGGGTTACTAATGAAATTGCTGAACCTGCTGACTGTGTATTGTCACTTTAGTTCAGTCTTGAAAAAATTGTCTACAGAAAATCTCTGTGTATGTATGTGGACTGTTACTTTACACCTGTGCTACCTTGGCTAACCTTTCAGGAATTTGGCAAAATAGGTGACGGCTACAACGGACAGCGTTCACCTCACACCAAAAACGAGTTGTTTGCAGGGCTAAATCTCAAACAGCTGAATCAGGTACCACCACCCACCATGTCAGCGAGAGACAATGTGGCTACTCTGTCTCCCGTGACTGTTCTTTTGCAATATGCCTTAGGGCTTGCCAATAATCCTCACCCAATTGTAACCTGCAGTAGTGAGGTTCATTTATTTATCCAGTGTTCATTGTTTCACCGTTCTTGGTTTGCACTTGCAGTGGCTTTTGGTGTTACCTGGTTTCTATCTGTAACTGTTTTATTTGTTTGGGGGTTATTGTTTTCTTCTTTTAAAAAAAAAATTAGTTACAGTATTTCTATAGTCTTGTATTTGTTTTTAATTTATTTTGTGTGTTCTGTGTTAATAGACATGTCATTTATAACGTGTTCTTATTTATTTATTTTGTTTGTAATTGTTTCTCTAATTTCTGTGTTGCTGTATTTTAATTTAACTTTTTTTTTCAATTTAAAAAAAACATTCATTTCTTTGTAGAAATTTATTTAAATTTGTGAATTTTAGGGTCAGTGTTCAAACTTGGATATTATTTAGGTTTGTTTCTGAATAGCTAGAAATGTAGTTATTGTTTTTCTAAAATCTCAAATCTGTTATCGCTTATCAAATTCTGCTGAGCCTGCAAGATTTTACCTTCTCTTCAGGTGTTTAACACTTTAAAATATATTCCTCAGTATGTGCTTGCAACCTAAATATACAGTTACGTGCTGTTTCTTGCTTTCGTATTCAAGTAGTATAAATAAACATAATATTTGCTTGACATTTTTATTATATATAAAAATGCCCATAATTTTAAATAGATTTAAAACAACTAATGTATAATGCGGGGTTATGATGAATTATTCTACTTTAGTTTCCTGTGATCATTGTTATTACTCAAGATTATGCAGGGGCGTTGTTGCACTTTGCGATTAGAATGACAATCACAGTACTGCTTGGCACCTCGGCTGCTTTGATCTGTTTTTATTGTAAACCGTACAGGTTGTGGATTTGCAGTGTCTTGGTTTATAGCAGCTGATTTCATTTATCATATCATGCTCATCAGGATATCAGTTTTTATCAAATCCATCTGATAGATGATAATATATATGGCACTATTTCAAAGTGAACTGCCTAAATTAGAACTTTCCAATTGAAAAATTAGATTTAACTGTAAGTATTTCTTCAAGTGACTGTACGATTATGAGGCTGTCCGTTTCTGAACTCTTGTTGTTATATTTGGTTTTGTAGTAATAATTTTGTTTTTGTTTGAGTTTGGTTTGGTTTTAAATTATTAGTTTGGTGCTTGAGTTGTATAATTTCCTTTGCTGTCTTCCATTTTGCATAATTATAATTATATTGACAATTTTGCAGGATATTGAGGAGATAAGTTGGCTTGTGGAGCATTTTAGCATTGCTGCATTGTTTGTCACAGACTGGGTATGATTATCTTTGAAGTTTCATCGGTGAAGGACTTTTTTTCCCCCCTCTTCATTGACGTTTCAACCATAGAGACCACACACCACATCTGCCAACAGTTGTTTGATTTTCCTCCAGTAATGATTTTCTTTCTTTTTTCCAGCCAAGTGTTTTGTTTTGTCAAGTTTTGTTTAATGCTTATCTCTTCTCTTGAATTTCATTGGACCAATTTCTTTGTTTGACTTAAGCAGTTTGCAGTAGCCATTTATGTGTGTGTGTCAGTGCTGTAACCAAAAGTTTGTAGCAGTTTAAAATTGTTATCAATCCTGTTGTGCTTTTTCATTTTGTGTTTTCTTCTGTCTTTTCTTCATCTCTGTCTACCATTGTCAAAGCAATACTGTAAGCTTTTTTTTTTCAGTGCAAATGTTCATGTTTATTCAAACTTATTTTGGCTTCATATAAGTATTTCATTTTCTGTACAGCAGCTGTTTGTGTTTTTCTGCTGGTCTTCATTTGGTTCGGAAGAGTCCGCTGGACCTAAAGCAATAACCATGTAATGTAATGTGTTTTTCTGTCTGGACAAAGGAAAAAATACAGACTGATTTTCTGTTTCATTTCAAACTTTTAATCCTTAACAGTTTTGAAGTCTCCTTTTTTAATTAAAAAAAAAAATTGTTTTCAGCAAAGTGACTTGACCAAGAATAATTAAGTCCCAACTAGTCCAGAATTAATACTTTTAAATAAAATATGTCTGTCAGCCTGTGCAAAACTTGCAAGTAAATTTCTCGAAACCTATTGCATTTACAACTAAACTTGGTAGGATGGTGTATATCCTATCCTATCCTATCCTATCCCGTAACTTGGAGGTCGTAGGGGCACTAAGATGATTGTTTAACCAACGTACTCCATCTTTCCCTGTCCTCAGCAACCCTGATGGTTTCGCTCAGTGTCAAACCAGTCCATTCTCGAATGTTGTCCTCCCACCTCTTTTTCAGTCTCCCTCTTCTTCTACCTCCTTGCACAGTGCCTTGCAGGATGGTCTTTGCAAGACCTGATGATCTGGTGATGTGGCCATACCATCAGAGTTTCCGTTTTTCACCACTGTGAGCAGGTCATCGTGTTGTCCAATGGCTTGTGTGATGGTTTGTCGGACTTCGTCATTGGTGATGTGCTGGGTATAGGACATGCCCAGAAGTCTTCTGTAGCACCTCATCTCCATGCTTTGTATTCTTCGTTGTAGATCTGCTGTGAGGGTCCATGTTTTGCAAGCATATAGGAAGATGGAGATGACAAGAGAGCGCAGCAGTCTTACCTTGGAATGTAGGCTGATGGTCGTGTCTTTCCAAATTGGCTTCAACCTCGCCAGAGCAGCAGTTGTTTGTGCGATCCTGGAGAGGACCTCCTGTCATGACCCATTGTCTGATATAATGGCTCCTAAATATTTGAAGCTATGCAGTGTGTTGAGGGATTGTCCTTGGACTTTGATGTCCGTGTTGATGCCATTGGTGTTGTTGGTCATCATTTTGGTCTTCTCTGCACTTATTTCCATTCCATAGACTCTAGAGGTGGTGTCAAGCCTCTGTACCAGTTGTTCAAGTTCTTGTTCCTCTCCAGCCAATCCATCAATGTCATTCGCAAAACGAAGGTTGGAGATTGCTCTTCCCTCTATGCTGACTGTGCCTTCGTGATCTGCAAGGGCGTCTGACATGATGCGCTCTAGGAAAATGTTGACGAGTGTTGGAGACAGTAGGCATCCACGAGAACTGAAAAATGAGCAGTGAATGAATAACCTCACTTCGTGGTCAAGGTTACAGGGTCAACAAATGTTATGAAAACAGGTGGAAGTATATGCAAAAAAATGTTAAACTAAGTTATTGACATTAGACATATAATTGTTTGAAGCATGATAGATATCAATGATACACACATAGTGCAAATTTGGATAACCTCGCTCCAAAGTCAGGGTCACTGGAGCTGTACAAAGTCTGTTCATATGCATACTTTGGAGTGACCTTTACGCTGAACTTTGAGATATACAAAGTCTAAACTTGTTTTTATGTAGAGATCATAAATATATATTAACATTTTTGGATTGATTTTGAAAGTCAAGGTCATTTTAGGCCTTACAAAAAAGTGTTCACAATTTTGTAATCTTAGAGTGGAATGGCTGTAGTAGCTCTAGTATTTGATTATTTTATCGGTAATCGGTTTGTTTTTATTATCAGTACAACTTATGTTAATCTGATGAATAAAAATTGATGCAACAACAAATATTTTATCATACTTATGAGGTCTAGGTCATCACAACGTGGGTGTTGTTTTTTGGCATACAACTTTTGTTTTAGTTGACTTGAATGTACGTGAGTGTTCATTTGGAACCGGAGGTCAAGGTCATCTCAAGGTCAAGGTTATCAAAAGATCAAAAGTCATTTTTGATGCAAACATTTTGTTTCAGTTTTAGGAATATCCATATTGGATACTCATTTCATGTAGAATGTTTAGTTCACTAAGGGGCATGTGAGTTGAGTCATACGAGCTTAGCCATTCTAGTTTTTTTTAAATATATATTATATATATTTTTTTAATTCACAAGTGTGCACTGCAGTAGTACTGAGCGATTATGTACTAACCCTATACATTTTTTGTATGTTCTCATGTCTCTTGTTTCCTAATCCTGGACAGTCCAGTAATCGGTTCGTTTTTATTTTATTGAAATTTTATTTTCTTGCCTTACTGCAGTTGTCTCTTTTTATCTTGGGTTCCTCTGGTTGCTTTTTTTTTTTTTTTTTTTTTTTGTAGAGCGGAGCTTTAGTTGGTGATGGGTACGATCATCTTGAGTCGAAACCGTCGTTCATTTCTCCCCACACTGAACATGAGACCTTCCACGGTCTCACTGTCTATAGGGCCGCCCAGGTGCGTATATACCAAAACAAAGTGGTCGAATTTTATTTATTACACTTGAATGTTTACCTCCTATTTTGTTGTTTGTATGAAGCTGTCTTAGATTATTAGGTTACAGTGAACTTTGTTTCCGAGAATTTGACACATTTTTGGTGTGTTTTCAGCTTTTTCTTCATCCCTCATCCCCCCTCCACCCCAATTCCCCTCCCACTCCTCCTCACATCCCCCCTCCTCCAACTCCCATCCACATTCCCACTCCACCCCACAAAGTTCTGAGAGTGAGTGGAGCGAATGAATGAATGAATATGAAATTTAACATCTATACCCACCACCCCACCCCCTCATTGGCAACATGGCAGAAGGGGGTAACCATCCTAGAGAAGAGGAGATAGAGACCTAAATCAACACTGAACCACCAGACCAACCCTCATGCTAAGCTGGACAGTAAAAGGTGGCCATTTTTATATTGCCCCACGGTATTCGAACCTGGGTCATCAGGTGTGCCAGGCGAACGTTCTACCGTTGAGCTATGGCGGTGGGACAAGAGTAGCGGGAGCTAGCAGCTGAGCAGAATTGTTTAGGAAAGTGTCGAGTAATACTGTGCGCAAGAAAGAATATTTCAGTTACGATTGCACCTTGCATTTTCCTACTCCGATCTGTCCATCGTCTAATGAAGCTACTTCCTTGATCAGTTCTCCTCACCCATCTGCACCCACCCACCCCACTCGCCTCCCCACCCTCTGTCTCCTTTGAAAAGGAAACAAAAATCCAGTTCCACAGATTTTGTTGTTCATGTTGGAATGATCTAATGAAATCCACTGTACAAGTTTTATTGTTTATTTGAATTGACCTGGAACGTTTGTTGCATGTTTTTGTTGTAAGAAATGGTTTACCTAGTTGTTGAAACAAGTTGTCTTGAAACACTGTACTGTAGGATTATAGCAACAAAAAAAATTTTTTTTTTTCATAATGTGTTTACTAGTAAATAGCTTAATAGTCTTTTTTTTATTTAAGGAATTAATTTAATAATTAATTAATGTATTTATAATAATTTAGTTTTACCTCAATTATGTAATGGTTGTCGTATGTGCTAGAAAGATCTAAAGGCAGTTCTAGGTAACATTTTCAGATGCTGAGATAGTTATCTGATTGGGATGCTAATATGTGTATTGTGAGATTATTTTTATTGACTGTTTAATTAAACTGAATATAATCCTAGATCTTGAATTAAATCGGAACAGGAAAGACAGAATCAATAAAATAATCTCACAAGACACATAACAGCATCGCAGCTTGTACATGTACTGCCTAATGCCTCTTGCATCACTGCAGATTGACACAGCATATGCATTTTATTACATAGGCTGTCAATCTGTTGTGATGCCATCGGTATTATGCTGTACATGTACAAGTCTCAACCTGCTGATTGTGATGCTCTTATGTGTATTGTGAGATTATTTTTATTGACTGTCTTTCCTGTTCTGATTTAATTCAAGATCTATGATTATATTCTGTTTAATTAATTGTAAGTTAAACTGTAATAATGATAATTAAAAGAAATTAATAATAATAATAATAATAATAATAATAATAATAATAATAATTATAATAATAATTATAATAATAATAATAAAGATTTTAATTATAAAGTGCAAAATTCAAACTGACAAACTCGCACACATTCACACATGTATTTTGTAACTTCCTTCTTTTTTTTTTTTTAAATTTGAACTATGCTGTGGAACAGTTCTGTATAAGGGTAATTACATTGTTGATATTTCCTCTCAGAATCTGCTTGTAACCGAAATAAAAAAGAGAACTCGTATGGATTTTGATTTGTTAGATTTTAGTTCATACGTTTCATGTTCATTTGTCATTCATGAAAATGATCTAATGCTTTTAGTGTTGTATCGGCTGAGGATGGGGAGGGGGCACTTTTCTACTTTAATAACTGTTCTGATTGTTTCTATTTCGCTTCTAACCACCCCTGGGTATTTTGTTTCTGCAATGCATTTAGTTAGCTGTTGTTAAATTTATAAAGGAAACATGTTTGAAACTCGACTGGTTTTGGTGTCAGTCACACTTTGCGTAGTGTTTGCAATTTTGCAGTTACATACACATCTAATATTAAATATGCATTGTGTGCATTGCTATTATAATACATATTACTTGTGTTGTGCTATTATTATTTTTTTTTTTTTAATTATTATTATTATTATTATTATTATTATTATTATTATTACTATTATTATTATTATTACTATTACTATTGTACGCTGTTACTGAGCTTTATGCTTATTTAACAAATCTTGCTTAGAGATATAACCCCTTGGGGTCATGAGCAATCTTGTCACTGTAGATTGTTCTAACCTATAAAGGGAACAGTGAAAGCCCCAGTTGAAAACCTGTCTTGCCTTTGTGGGCATGACTAATTCACTGCGGCAACAGTTCCCCCCGTTGGAGTGCCGGGGGTTTCAGTATAAATAGTATCCCCACTTTCTGGAAATTTAGTGCTTTAAATTCCCACTGTCGCTGTCTTCATCATTTGCTCTTTCCCATTCCTGATCTGTCCTATCACTCTCATCTCTGCTATACTTTCTTCTTCTTCGCTAGATCAATGACCTACCTTTTTTCTTGAAAACTCTTCCTGGACAAGACTCCTTGTTTGTGTATGAGGTCTGTTGGATCAGCTTGGGAGTGTTGGACGCTTTCTGCCGGGTGGTCACTAGGGCTTCCTATGATTGTATTATTTCGCACTATAGGCATTTTATATGTATGTTTTTTTGTTGATGATTTATAATGATGGTTGTATTCTATTTTGTTTTTGTAACCGGGGTGTTCGCGTAGTTGAGGTCAACCCTCAGCCGTCCCCCGCGTGGGATGTCTTTATTGTAAAGTGACTGGCCGGTGGAGGGCATTCAATTTTCCCACTAGGGTTGTTTCAGCAGATCTTTTATGCGGATCGGGGGTTGTCCGGTCCTGATTTGGCTCGGAAGAGTCCGCTGGACCTAAAGCAACAATAAATCAATCAAAGCTTAGAGATACAGTAGCAGTCGATCCAAATGTTTTTCTTTAATTTTGTGGTGTTAAAAGAGTTATGAGCGGAAGAAAGATACCACTAAATTGATGATGTTGTTGTGTTGTTATTTTGTGTTGTTGATAATAGAAATGAAATAATGTAAAGATTTGTCGAGGATGTGGTATATGAGAGTTGCTTACAGATAGAGCTGTTGTTCTGTATCTCGGATAAAAACTCTGCGATGATCATAAATTACAAGTTTTTGATAATTTTAGTCTTAAATGTTGTTGTTTTGTTGTGGCCGTTATTTGAATTGCTTAATTGAAAAGTTTTTACAAACTGCAAGATATTTGTGGTTAGGAAATGAAAAAAAAAAAGGTTCTATTATGTTCTATTATATTTTCTGATTTTTCTTCTGTTCTATAATGCCTCTTACAGCTAATGCACGTGGACCTTGTCAACATGTTTACAATGAAGTCCTTCTTGGATCTGAGTGAGAAGAGCCGTCTGCTGGTAGAGAAGTATTTCAACCTCACTAAACACCTGCACTTTGATTTCACTCATCTTGTATGCCGAAGTGCTGTAGATGGTAAATTTGCTATGTATGTTTTTGTGTATGGTGGGGGGAAGGAGAGAAGGGCGGGGGTTGTATTTTGTTTTTTTAATGTGGCCAGTTTGTTGGTATACTTTGTTGTTATTCTGTGTTCATTATTATTATATGCTTGGGGAAGTAGGAGTGGGAAGGGATGGGGGTAAGGTGGAGGGTGGTTCAGCGTTAGTTATCATTATATTTGACATGTATGCAGTCTCTTGAGTTTCCATTTCTGATTTTCAATTAACTTCAGAATGTATTGGGGAGGGGGGGGGGGGGAAGGGGTTTTGTGTGTTCCAGATTCTAAATCCATCACATCTTTCTTTCTTAATTTTCACTACCTAGAGCAGCTCCTTGAGCGGATATTAAAACGGTGTCTTTGCTATAGTCACCATGAGCTGAGACCATTAGGCCATCTTTAAAAAAAAAAAAAATTTCAGCACATTTCTGCCACTCAGATTTTGGTGAGTTACTTCTGTTTCAATGTTATAGCATTTTTAGTGTAGCGTTAAAAAAAAAAAAAATCTTCCAGATTCTAAAGAGAGAGAAGACCTGAGCCATCCCGTACATGCTGATAACTGCATTCTGCAACCAGATGGACGATGTCTGCGAGAGTATCCTGCTTTTACCCAAAGAGATTACAGGTATGTGTTCGTTTATTATGTATTATCGCCATCATTATGACCAGCGTGTCTTTTTAGAACCAGGGAAGGCAAAGCAGCAAGGTAGAGGAAATGGGCCCACTCTCATTAACCTGGCCTACAGAAAATGGAGGTCTCAAACACTATTTTTTCTAATGACCAAAAGGTTACGGGGGCACCGTTAGTGTCCAGTTCTTTAGATGATCCTCGTCATAGCAAATTTCAGCACCTTCAAAGCAAACCTCAAAACTCGTTTTTTCTCTAAAGTCTTTTCCTGATCTGTTCTTTAAGCTTAAGGTCTGCCTTAAGTTCATCTTGTTTTATTCTTATTTCTTCTTTTTTAAGCTCGAGTTCCGCCTCGGTTTTTTTTTGCTTGTACTCGATCTCTTTATCTGTTACGCTGGACAACACCAGACAATAGAGACAGCGAAGAATGAGTTATAGGAAACAATTAATTCACACAACACCTGCTTTGAATTTCTAACTTAATTTATGACGGATTCTTTCATTCGCAGTAACACAAATATAAAATAGTTTGCACAAACGTTATTACATCAAACTTTAAATTCTACGTAATTAATATATGTTCTTCCAATTACCAATAAGCAAAATTCTTTCAGATAAATTATGAAATCTAAACCTCCAACAAAATTAACACTACCAACCTTCACACACCAAATAAAATATCCAAATAATAAATTCTCACACACACGTGTCGAAGCAGACGTTTTGAAGCATTAAAGTTACAATTCACAATTATAATTTATAACTTTCAAAACGAACTTTGTCGCAATTAAATTTAGAGAAAAACACCTATCACAAAATATTCACTTCACTGTGCCCTAACTTCAGCCAAAACAATTTAGAGAAATATCACAATGATCGAAAAAGTTTATAAATGTAATTCGTCTGCTTCGGCCTATCTCGCTCGCATTCAAATCCGTAACGTTTATGAGCTTTACACGTCTATATATAGGTCCCGTAACTATTGGCAATTCCACGCAAAATACGTTATCGCTCACATGAGACCGTATACATAATTATTGACAAAGCTACAGTTACTACTGCGCAATACCCGATATCTTTTCCACCCTCTTCATCCCTATCAATTCCTATCATAAACTATCACCAAAGAATCACCAATGGCACAGGCGCAGAATTAGAATATTATATAACATGCTGCCTGTGACAGCGTTTGTGTGTGTGTTGACTGTTTGTGTGTGTGCATGTGTAATGAATCACTTTGTTGATTACCAAGGATCTTTCAAAAGTGAGTGATCTTTGTTGTGCAAGTGATTCTGCACTACTTTCTCTTGTGGTGGTTGCTGTGAGGCAGCTTCATAGGCCACGAGATGACAAACCTAACCTACTTCCAGTACCTCGCTTCAAACAACGTTTTAAGTCTCAAAACAAGTTCCAATCCCCATTTTTTACATTCCTGTTTCCAGAATGGCTGGGTAAGATCTCTTACATAAAATCATATTGTTTTGGATGCAATGTATTAAACAAAATATCAACTTCGTGGGATAGCCCGATTTCATGAAACCTCTTCGAGGGATTTCGTGCACTTTTACCTTTACATGCTAATGACAGCATAAATTGCTGATGTCACGGCCCGGACAGAAAGTAGTGCAGAATCACATTCACAACGAAAATCGCTCGCTTCCAAAAGATCCCTACTGTCTCTTCCCCAATCCGCTTTGATTACTCCTGCTCCCAGCCATTCTCTATTGTATTGTACTAATGTTTGAGTGTGTGAATGCGTGAGGGAGTGCTGTGGCTTACTAGGAAAATCACCTTATTAAGTACTCTGGGAGTCTCGTGTTTGAGAGTTTCTACTTGTTATTTTGTGTGCACTGTGAAGTTGTGTTAAAAGCATTGTGGACTGCTTGTTTAGTATAACAAGATCATCAGATAGACTCGTGCTGATGCACTGTCTACCGAGATACTGGGTTTTTTTCTGGCTATCAAAGGCTTGTGGAATAAAGAGAAGATAAAAACAAGTCTTCAGATAAAAGCCAATCTTTTGACATTATTTCAACACTCTTTCTCAAGACTAAATGCAACCTTTTTTTAGGTCATGCTTCCTTTTCATTATTGTTTTTCATAGCGAAAGGCAAGTGTTTCAGCACATGAGTGACTCATTTTCAGAGGGAAAATAACTTTTGGCCTAAAATCCCTCTCTATTATGCTTACACTTGTAGCTAGGCAATCTACTGGACAGCAGTGTAACGGGAGTGTAAAAGAGGATAGGGGGGACAGTAATAGACCAGTTTCCGCTAAACAGGCGATCTTGACACTAGCTATGTGTTAACTCTTTCCCTGCCAGGCATGTTTCCACGTTTGTGCCAGACATTTCTCTGGCACCGGAAAGAAAGTCCAGTACCTTAGGCATTTAAGCTACTGTTCTTTCAATAATAGTTGTTAAATAGACATATTTCATATCAAATTAAAGGTAAAAGAGTGAAGAATAAGAAAAAAAAACACGCAAATATTAATTTGATTATGTTATTGAAATATGTGTTTTGAAAGCATGTTGATCTTTTTGAAATTATAAAATAAAATAATAATATTTCTACATACCACAGTGATAAAAAAAAATCTGGAGGAATAATTCCAATCACTGAATCAGCTTCACACACCAGAAAGAAAATTTATTTAGGATCAAAATACACTTTACAGTTTGAAATTATATTGATTATTAGCAGAGTTTGACACACTGTCGATTGTGCCCATCACATATGCTTAGTAAAATGCACAAAAAACACCCTAAAAACGAATCAATTTGAAGAAACCACGCGCCTGTCGATCGGGAACGAAAGTAGAAAGAGTTATCTCTCTTTGGTTAAAATAAAACTTGGATTGGACTGCACAAAAAAACGGAACGAAACGGAATACTGAAATCGACGATATATCGTCGATTGGCACAAACATGGCGGCTCAGATCGACGATTTATCGTCGATTGGCAGGGAAAGAGTTAAGAGATATATCTAGTATAGGCAGTGTGGGTGTAGGCCTCGACCACCTCTGACACTCAGATTGGGTTTAGTGTCACTTTTGGGGCCAGCGGTGCTTACTGCCTCTATAAGCTTGTCTGGTTGGAATAAATGTTGCTATTATAATTTATTACCTCTCAGTTGATCGGGTGAGCCAGCGAGTCCAAATGTGCTTTGAAGTTGTTGGTGGATTTTCATTGTTCTTTTTAATAGAAAAAAGCACTATATAAATGTTTTGGTTTTTATTTTATTACTTTTATATAGAGCTTTTCCAGCTCAAGAGCTTCTCAGGACTCCGGTTGATACAGGATCTAACTCAGGCGAGGCGCCCACCTGCCACCTTTTGGGTGCCTGACGCTCACATGACTGAGCACAATTCTGGGCGACCGGTGATGAGGAGAAGGGACCTTGTGCATAGTGTGTGTATTTGTGTAGCTAGCATTCGCCCGTCTGGGACGTGAGCGTCAGGATCCTAAAAAGTCCATGCTGTGGAATGCGTGAATCCACAAACTAGGCGTCGGTTTATACTCTCATCCGAAGGAGTACAAATATCAAACTCCTAACATGTCTACAGTGTGTGGTTTTGTCAAATTGTGTTGCAGTGCCTTGCTATACCTGAACGATGATTTTGACGGAGGAGAGTTCTTCTTTGCACACTCCAATACTACTGAACAGGTATAGTATAGATAACGGTAAATAAACCATGGTGACTACTATTCATTTGTATTGCAGTCACACAACAGTAAATAAACCATGGTGACTACTATTCATGTGTATTGCAGTCACACAACAGTAAATAAACCATGGTGACTACTATTCATTTGTATCGCAGTCACACAATCTATTAAGTACAAGCCTTTGAGGCAGCAAGAACATGAATTAACTTGTATCAATATTATATTTTACCTTTTAATTCAGTATGCGTGACTTTGAAGCATGTACAGTTTAAAAATACATGTTTAGCTCCGCAGCAAAAGCCAGAAATTTGCCTTTTCCAGTAATATGACTTTAGAACTGCTACGCGAGTTATTACTTTTCATTTTTCTGCACTGTAAACAGCATCACCATGGAAAGGTTACACATTTGGAAACAGCATGTTTCTTGTAGAGAAGAGATGGTTTTTCTCCCTCCCATATTATTATTTCTCAGTCTGAGCAAGTGTTTCTAGATATTCAGTTTTTTTACCCATTTTATTATCTATTTCCTTCATTCTGATGCCCACCTCTTCAGCCTTGCTCCTCCATCGTCCCTCCTTCAATTATAAGTTTTTATTCTCTCTCTCTCTCTCTCTCTCTCTCTCTCTCTCTCTCTCTCTCTCTCTCTCTCTCTCTCTCTCTCTCTCCCCCTCCCTGTAACTCTTTTTCCCTCTGTATGTGTGTGGCTCTATCTCTCCCTTTATATATGTCTCTTTCTCCCACTCCATGTCGCTCTCTCTTTGTGTGTATGTGTGTCTGTTTCTCCCTCCGTGGCTGTCTTTCTCTTTCTGTCTCTCTTTCTCTTCTTTCCACAAGATGGTTTTCTGTATTTTTCTTCTTCCTTTTTGTCATCAGGTTTCCCTGCAGCCCAAATGCGGGCGGTTGGTGGGCTTCAACGCTACAGAGTTTCATGGCGTCAAAGCTGTGCGTAGCGGCACGCGCTGCGCCCTGGCCCTCTGGTTCACCCTCGATCCCCGCTTCAAAGAGATCGCCCATGCCCACGCCAGGAAAATTCTGCGCAAGCTCCTGTCTGAGCGAGAGGCCGAGGAGAAAGATGCTAAAGACATCAAGGCTAGGATGGATGAAGAGGGAAGGAAGGCAGGTGTGGATGCAGGTGATGTTCCGTTGAACGATAATGATCATAATAATTATAATGATAATGTTGCGAAGGATAGTCACGACAGTCTTAATAGCAAAGATGAAAGTTTAGTACAGAATCCAAAAAATTCTAACGATAAAGCCGACAATTTTCTAAACCATAAAGATGAAAATATACCAAATCTTACAACTTCAGATGATGATGATGAGACTGAAAATAGTCTGAATAGTGACAACCCAAACTCCATGTCAAAAGAAGATGCTGCAGCTGATTCAAAGGATCCTGGATCGGTAAATGATGGTGCCCTTGCTACTGATGATGATGAAGGGGACAAGGATGCTTATTTTGGCTTTGAACAATTTAACAACGGTTATGTTGGCGATAAAGCCGATGGTGATGACACTACTTTCAAACTTCACGATGATAATATCTTTGAAGATGATGGCGGTGAAGAACACTATGAAAAGAACGATGGTGATGTTTTGGATGACAATGATGATGAAGAGGAGGAGGAAGATTGTGATGATAAAATAACAGTAGTGGATAAGGAAGAATTATAATAACCATTCCTCGTCTTGTGTGTTGCTGAACATACTTTGCTCTTTTTTTTTCACATGAATGTTCAGTTTGTTTGCATGATGTGAACATGTTAGTTATGGGTATTTTGTAACGAGATACTGAGTCAGGCTACATAGTTGATGTCTTTCATTGTACATTATCACAAAGGTGCTATTGTTGATTGCTGTGTGAGGAGAATCTCAACGAACACATTTTCACTGTACATATGTCATTTTGTCCGCTCCTTGGATTTTGTTTATTGAAAGAAGGACTGTGTGTGATTTATTAGTTTTATCTGCGTTATAACATTTAAAAGAAAAAAGATGTGTATAAGTAACAGGGTGGAGAACTGTCAGCGAATCCGCGGATTTCCGCGGAAGGCATTTGCATTTCCGAGAAAAAAATATTTGAGTTCCGAGTGTGAGAAGTTGAGTGGCTACCCTTTACTGGGCATAGCGGCCAAAAGCGGCCGAAGGTCTAAACAGGCAAAACGCAAAAGCGTCCGTATCAACCATGTGGTTATATTCTCGCGTTGTTTGAAAGATTGCGAGACTTCCGGCAATTGACTTCCGGTTTATTCTCTTTGTGAAAACATTCGACTGCATTTCCACAAGTTTTCTCTGTGATGCGTTAGTTTTTCCGAATTTTTTTTTTTTAATTTTATTGTGTGTGTGTCTAAAATGGATGGTTTGGATTCTTCGACTGATGAAGGGGAGTTTACAGACTTCCATTTATCAGACATTAAAGTGAGAGAAATGGACTTGGAGTCGGAGGAAGAGATCGGCACTGACATTACTCATTAGACAATTAGTGTCAGTAGTGTGCATGCATACGATCTTTCAGACTGGCATGAAAGTGAAGAAGAGGAGTGGGATTGTTTGGACTTTTTAAAACTTTTTTTTGTATACACATGGAGTAATAAAAAACAAGACATGACAAGAGAGGTATAAAAAGGTAGATAATCAAAAGAGAATTTATTTCTGTTCATTTTGCATTTTATTTCATTTAAATCTATAGTCACTAATACCTAAGATGTGGTGTTTCTACTAACGTACCCCTAAATATCTATAAAATTATAAAAATTCTTGCCTGTTTACAGCTAAAAAAAATAGACAAACGTGTGCCCAGTAAAATTGGAAATGTGGAGTTTGTGTGTAACAGTGGTGGACCTCAAACTTTGTTAGGCCTACAAATCAAGATTCTTAACTTTTTTGAAAGACATGTGCATAAAACATTCTTTTTTGTTGTTGTTGTTTCTATTCATGTTTACTTTGTGCTTTTTGCTTTCAGGAGAAGCCCTAAATTACTTTCAAAATTGTATAAATTCATGAATTTTCTTCCAGGGGGCGAATACCGGGGCTTGGCCCCTGGGCCCCGGCCGGATTTCAGAGATTTCTTGATTCAGTTGTTCTCCACCCTGAAGTAAGCAAATAATGTTAAATCTGTGTTGAATGAGGACAGTGATGCTAATTAGTGCTAGTATCAGTTCAGTCCAAGCTCCCAAATAAACTTGGCTGGAAGAAAGCTTTCCATTATACTTCATTTTGGGCAGATAAGTCACACACACACACATTTCTATTAAACAAATATTTATTATTATTATTATTATTATTATTATTATTATTATTATTATTATTATTATTATTATTATTATTATAGGGATGGAATCCCAGGGTGCCCACCCCAGAAAATAAATAGGAGTCCATGGAATTCTCAGTTATGAAAATTATAAGAATCCTTTTGCAAATGTTGAGTCACCAATTTGGTGAGCAGCGACCTGCTTGCATACAGGATGTATTCATTGTGCGTGCATGCGATATTAAAGGACGACGACTTGAGACACACTTTGAATTGTCGTGTATAGAAATCTTCATTGGGGTAGATGAATGGGAGAGGTGAATGGGGGAGAGAAGATAAGAGGAGTTGCGGTGGATAAGTTGGCCACTCATCAGTCATACTTTCAACTTCAGCGATTCAGGAAAAATGTACCTCCACGGGACTGTTCATAATCCGGAATACTGGAATCCAATCATCTTCACTTACTTTGAGGTCACAGTATCAGTCCACCTTATGGCTAAAGTACACATATCAGCTATTGGGTCAGGATGAGAGGTGAACAAGCTCTTGGAAGCTGAGGCATGTTAGCTTTCCGCAAATAGACAAGCGTTCTGTTGCCACACTTTTTAGGCCAAAACAAAACTAATGTCTGTTTACGGTAACATAGGAAAAAAATATGGTCAGTATGTTGGTTAATTTTTATTTTAATACCTTTTCCACCTTGAGTGCAATTTTTGGGGGCTTTATTCAATTTTTTTTTCAAAACGATCCCAAATAAGTCTTTACGAGTTTCTCATTCTCTCATTGGTTGAAATGTTGTATGTTTATTTCTTGCTTTCTTCTGGAGAGTTTTGTTATCACAATCAATTTACGTTATACACTGCATGCTGTATTTTATTTTTAGTTGAGTTCTTTGTTTTTTTGGTTTTGTTGTATTATTTATTTATTTATTTTTGCCCAATCTGTTTTGTGTTTGTAACATGTTACATAATTTGTGTTTCACCTTAATAAGGTTTCATTTACAGAGGTGCCAACCAGTACGGTTTGACAGTATTTAATTCCGGCGAAGTGAATTAAATACGGAAGTACGGTAGCTTTTATAAAAATACGTGGAGAAGTTGCCGATCATTTATCTTTGCCAGCGGTGCTTCTGTACCGGTTTCTGGTCTCATAATAGTACTCCTGCACTCACTGAACCTCGCTGTTTTTTTAGAGGACTGAAAATAGCCTGTTTTCCAGAGGGTAGCCTGTCGTTACTTTATAGTGTCATAGGCTGGGTTTTGCGAGAAAAAAAATACTGACAAGTGTTAAAAAATACTGACAAACGGGTCCGGAAATACTGACAAGAAGATTAGGGGGTTGGCACCTCTGCGTTTACATCATTTTGTAAAGTTGCGTCTGCATTGTATTTATATTTGTTTGTTTTGTCATTGTGTCTGCCTTCGGATGAGAGTACAAACCAAGATCTAGTCTGTGCATGCATGCTTTCCATCACATGGATTTTAAAGATCCTGACGCTCATGTCCTAGACGGGTGAGTGCCGGCTTCACAAATACACCCAGCATGCTCTAGGTCCCTTCTCCACATCCCCGGTCGCTCATGATTGGGCTCAGTCGTCTGGGCGTCAGACTATGCGCCCAAAGGTTGCAGGTTGGCATCTCAGGCGGCTTGAGTCAGATCCTGTATCGAGCAGCGCCTTGAGCAGCTCTTGAGCTGAAAAAGCGCTATGTAAGATTGATTTTTTAAAATAAATTCTTCATGCTGTTGTTGTGGTGTTGAAGAATATTGAAAACATTGAAACCCTGTGCACAAATACTTACAAAAGTGATTATGGAAATATCTGAAACGTGATATTTAGCACTATCAAGTAATAGTGGAAATGTTCATAGATAGCTTATTAATTTTTTTTTTTTTTTTGTAATGAAAATGCATTTATTGTTATATTTTGGGGAAAAAAAAGTTCTATCAGTTTAGCAAAAGAAGCATTTGGGGAGTGAATGGGAATGGAAATGAGGCCAACGTACATGACCAATTAACTGAAGACTAATTCTCAATGTAAAAGCAAAATAAGTTCCAAATGATAATAATCGCAATGCTTATCAGGTCACATAATGGTCAGATGACAAAATGTAAAGTATTCTAGTGGTTGTTTTTTGGGGGTGAGTGGGAGGATTGGTGGGGTTAGATGTAAGGAGAGAGAGAGATGGTGGAAGGGGGGGGGGTGATAAGTTGAAATTCAAAACGTTAATTTTGAGACTTTTTATGAAGGCAAGGTTAAATTCAATATTCTTGCTTTAATTTCCAGTTGTTTAAAAGTGACAGGCTGAGGATTTTTTTTTTAAAGTTAAAATATATATATATTCCGTTTGTTTCAATGTTACAAGTTACTACTAGTCTTATTGTGTTCATTTTTGACTCACATGCATAGCAATGTGAGTCTATGTACTTGCCACCCACAAAATTGTTCCCACATTTTTGCAAATCTGTGCGAGATGAGTCATTACTAGTCCCAAAATGATATAGAAAAAAATGTCCCGACGTCCACCGTCTGTCTCTCTGTGCAAAATCTTTAAATTGGCTAATTACTTAGAGCCTATTTCAACTTTCACAACCAAACTTGGTAAGATCGTGTATACCCATGAGACATCATAAATGATCAGTGAATGAATGACCCCACTAAAAGGTCAAGGTCACAGGGTCATCAAACGTTAGTAAACAAAACTACAATTTTTCACTCAGTTTCAGTTTTTTCCTAGGTTATTAATATTAAACTTATGATAATTTTATGTGTGATAGATATAAATGAGACACACATACTGTGCAAATTTGATCTGCCTAACCCCAAGGTCAACATCACTGGAGCTGTTCAATGTCGGTTTTAAGTGACCTTAACCATAAACTATGAGACATAAAGTCCAAACTTGTTGTATTTAGAGATGATAGATTGATCGTTCATATATTTTCCGTTTTTGCATTGATCTTGAAGGTCAAGGTCATTTTAGGCCTGCAAAAACATACCCAAACAATAGGTCATCGTACAGTGGAATGATCTATTTAACCCATAGTATGCAACGACATTGGGTTACTTGATCATACATGAGCATGAGAGATCACGTGAGGGCCAAGGTCAAGGTCACTGAAGGTCAATGTCATCCCAAGGTCACCGTTATTATTAGTACTTTTGCTATACTTTATTTGATGGTACGTGAGTGTATTTTGAGCCAGAAGTCAATGTCATCAAGGTCAAGAGCACAAAAAGAGCAAAATCAGTATTACTTTGCATTTTAATGCAACCATTTCATTTCTTACATTTTTTTTTTGAGGGGGGGGGGATGGGATAGGGGGAGGAGGGGGGGGGAGCAGGGGGAGAGGGCCACTCATTTTCATTTTAAATATTGCGAGTTCCATAAAGAGCATGTAAATCATATGGGCTTTTGCCCTTCTAGTTTATTGTTTTGTTTTGTTTTTGTAATTAATAATTTAATTGTATTGGTTTTTGTAAAGAGTGGGTATATGTGTGCCTTATAAAATGTATGTTTCATGCTCTTTGTAATTTTCAAAGGTTTAGGTTTTAATTGTTTTTGATGTTTTCATAACGAAACTTGTGCATGATGTTTGAAAATGTATCATTACAATCACTGCGATTTTACACCATTCTAATTTTTTACAACTTCAGTTTTTACTTCACAGTATATAAATGTGATGGTGCTGTATGATGTAGCGTTTGTAGGTCTATTAATTATTATTATTATTATTATTATTATTATTATTATTATTATTATTATTATTATTATTAGTTATAGTAGTAGTAATTTGTTAAAACATTTTTGACTTTCTCTGTCCGTCTGTCCGTATTATTTGTATTATTATATGTATTGGTAATAAAATTATTAAAATAATTACATTTAAAATATTAATATTTATTATTAATGCTTCTACTCAGTTTCATCGCGTTTTACATCCTTGTACAGTAATGGTAATGATTCAACGAATCTCAAATATTTTACAGTTGTGTGCTTTTTTTTTTTTCTTTGGCCTGTGTTTACTTCTTTGCTGACATTTTGATTTTTGGCTAAGAGGTTGATTGTGGTCTCAAGCCAGGCAATCCTGACTACAGCAAAAACTGTCTTGTGCCTGCTGGATATCGGTGTCCTCGAGAAGCTCTTAGAGCTTGTAAGGACAATACTTTTAACATAAATCTGTTTACATTTTACACATACTTTTATTTGTCAATCTAATTTTTGTTTGCGGCTGTTTTGTAAATTTACCGAAGGCTATTGCTTGGAAGGTGACAGGACGTGCGAGTTGAACAAGGGAGACAAAAAGTGGTAGGTAAAGAGACGGGACTGGGCTTTGTTGATGACGTCTTGGATTTCTACTAAGGGTTATATATCCAAGCTGTTATCAGTAGGCTCCATTCCCTTCTCTTTTGAGCGAGCCACCTACTACTTTGTGGTCTACACAAAACTGTTGGTCTACCAAAGACTTGTTTATATCGTGTTGTTCAGTGGTCATGTACAACGTTTACCAGGCCTGTTTTACTGGCATAATAATGTTAGGATCATTGCATAATAATGTTAGGATCATTGCATAATAATGTTAGGATCATTGCATAATACTGTTAGGATCATTGCATAATAATGTCAGGTCGGACATAATTATGTCAGGTTGTGTGTAATTATGTAAGATTATTGCATAACTGTGTAAGTTTAAGGCTCTCTAACGTAAGATTCACAATAGTGTAAGGTTATTTATGGTGATTTGTTTTTCCTCATCAGAAGCTTAGTTCTTGATTGTGTGAGGTTTTATTAGCCATTTGTTGATGGAAATTTGAACAGCATTTACTACCCACCACCCACCCCTCCATTCTCCTCTTCCTCACCCCATGGCGGTGCCGGGGGTTTCTGTATAAATAGTATCCCCACTTTCTGGAAAGTTAGTGCTTTAAATTACCACTTTGCTGTCTTTCTCATTTGTTCTTTCTCATTCCTACTCTGATCCATCAATCTACTATACTATCTTCTTCTTCGCTAGACCAGTCACCTACCTTTTTTTCTTGAAAGCTCTTCCGGGACAAAACTCCTGATTTTTGTGTGAGGTCTGTTATATCAGCTTAGGAATTTTGGACGCTTTCTGCCAAGTGGTCACTAGGGCTTCCTATAATATTATTATTTAGCAATGTAGTCATTTTATATATGTGTGTTTTGTTAATATTTTATAATGATGTTTGTATCCTATTTTGCTTTTGTAAATGGGGGTTCGATAAATTAGAGTATAGCCTCAGCGTCCACAGCATGGGATGCCTTTATTGTACAGTGACCGGCTGGTGGAGTGCCTTTCGTGTTACTACTGGGGTTGTTTCAGCAGATCTTTTATGCAGATCAGGGGCGAGTCCTCTGTCAGTCAAGTTGTGGTCTTGATTTTGTGGTCCTGATTCGGCTCTTTGCAGTTCGCTGGACCCTGTAAGCAATGAATAATTAACAAACTAACGGCATTTACTGCAGGAATACAGTTCTTCTAGAACTTTTTTTTTTTTTTGATTTTTTTTTTTGGGGGGAGGGGGGGGGGGGGAGGAGGGTGGTATTGTAAGAACACTAGAAAGAATTATTGAAATAAAATTATGATTTTGAATTATATCATGATATATTTCAATAAATTACTTTGCATATTAAAATTTTAAAAAATCCGATTTGTTTCAAAATCTGTGGTTTTGCCTTCTTCTTTTCTTCTTTTGTGTTCACCTTCCTGAAAATATTTCAAATTAAAGGCATCTTGGCTTTTAGCTCTGTGTGTTTTTATTTCGGGGAAGGTAATTAATGGTTCTATTTATTGTTAAACATTGTCTAGTGCTGGATATTTTAAAATTATTTTTAGAGGAACTGAAACGTATATTTTATGGCCCATGTGTGGCCTGTCTTAATTGGGAGGTTCAAAAACTTTATCTTCGAGGTTCTCAGAACCCGAACCTAGTTTGCTGAACCTTTTGGACAAAAGAATGTTCAGAAACCTAGGTTCGGGATCTGAGAACTTCGGGAAAAAAAAGTTTTTGAACCTCCACAAGACAGCCATTAATAAGGGAAAGAGAGAGAACACATCGATAATCACTGCCGATTTAATGTGAAATGCACACAGTACCCTCCCTTTCTTTCTCTCTCTCTCTCTCTCTCTCTCTCTCTCTCTCTCTATTTCTCTCTCTCTCTCTCTCTCTCTCTCTCTCTCTCTCTCTCTCTCTCTCTCTCTCTCTCTCTCTCTCTCTCTCTCTCTCTCTCTCTCTCTCTCTCTCTCTCTCTCTCTCTTAGAGCAGTGAATTTTACGTAAGAAGGTCAGACAATGAAACAGCAAAATAAAAGAATGAAAATATTAAAGTACATAAATAAATTATAATGTGCAAAACAAGAAAACTTGTAACATTTATTCTCGTTGTGGAGAACCTCCACTTTGAAAATATTATAAGAAACTGACAGAGAGAGAGAGACTAAGTTACTGGTAACTTTCTCCCTCTCTCTCTCTCTGTCTCACACGCACGCGCACACACACACGCACAGATCGAAACGATACATTTAGGCGAAAAAAAAAATATAGATATATAAATATATAATCTATATTAGAAGCTGCAAAATATGTAAAGAGAACACCATGCTGTTTCCTTCCATACTTTACAGCTTATATATAGCTTCTTATCCATGTGATCCTTCGACAAGAGAATATATATTAGAAGCTGCAATGTATCAAAGGAAACTGTGTTCTCTTGTTGTTGAAGGATCACATGGAGCTAGACCACAAGAGCGATTGAGGGTGAAGAGAGACTGGAAAGAGAGAACAAGAAGAAGAAGAAGAAGATCTAAAAGAAGAAACTACAAAACAACAATAAAAGACGGTGCACACTTGTTGAAGTACACCAAAGAGTAAAATAAACTCTTTGAGTACACACACTCCCAGATAGAGGAAGAGAGGGAGACTGGAACACACAGGAAGCGTTCATGAGAAATTAAAGAGAGAAAGTGAGAGAGAGCAGAAGCAATACGAAACGCGTTTTACAATTAGAAACTACAAAACAAGATGGCAAGCCATTCAAATGTATTTCATGGCACTCCCATAAAGCCGGGTGTAAAAAAAAAGGATTTTTTTAGTATGTTAATTTTCTTGGGCGGTGTTGTGCCGACAAATAAGAAAAACTTGGAATGCTAGACCAATATATTAACTAATCTGCAAACAAAACATTATGAGAATCGGCTCAGTCAATGTTCAGATAAAGCGCAAATCGCGTGTAGCAAATGGTGAAGCACAATGATCCATAACGAAGAATACAAAGCATGGGGATGGGGTGCTACAGAGAAGACTTCTGGGCATTTCCTATACCCAGCCCATCACCAACAATGACGTCCGACAGACCATCGCACGAGCCATTGGACAACATGATGACAAGCTCACAGTGGTCAAGAAACGGAAATTCCGATGGTATGGCCACGTCACCAGAGCCTCAGGCCTTGCAAAAACCATCCTGCAAGGCACGGTGCAAGGAGGCGGAAGAAGAGGGAGACAGAAAAACAGGTTGGAGGGCAACATTCGAGAATGGGCTGTTTTGACACTGAACGAAGCCATGAGGGTTGCTGAGGACAGAGAAAGATGGAGTACGCTGGTTAAATGATCATCTGTGGTGCCCCAACGACCTTTGAGTTACTGGATAGGATAGGATAGGATAGAAGCACAATGACTTTTGAGACAATACATATACAGAGGTGCCAACCCCCTAATCTTCTTGTCAGTATTTCCGGACAAGTTTGTCAGTATTTTTTAACACTTGTCAGTACTTTTTTTCTCTCAAAACCCAGCCTATGACACTATAAAGTAACGACAGGCTTCCCTCTGAAACAGCAGGGTATTTTCAGTCCTCTAAAATCACCATGAATATCAGCTTGTTGAACACCACACTTGTTTTACTCTAAAATCACTATGAAAATCACCTTGTTGAACACAGCGAGGTTCAGTGATTGCAGGAGTACTATTATGAGACCAGAAACCGGTACAGAAGCCCCGCTGGCAAAGATAAACGATCGGCAACTTCTCCTCCGTATTTTTATAAAAGCTATCGTATTTCCGTATTTAATTCACTTCGCCGGAATTAAATACGGTCAATCCGTACTGGTTGGTACCTCTGCATATAGGAATGATCTAACAAGCTTTAAAGTCCCCGCAAAGTAAAAATGATAAATTTCGGTTCAGTTCATCTTTTCATCTTAAGATAAGGCAAAAGTAAAATTCGGAGCCACGGACCAACTGACTGACCGACATACCTGCCTGCGACTGAAGAAAGGATGGTCCATCACTGAAAGTATCTATATACCAAAACTCAACAAAATCGCAACGCCAGAATTCAAAGTTATTCTATTGCTTTACAAACAGGAAAACTGCATGCATGATCCAAGCAAAGTGTTGATGAGATAGGACGTTCATAGAGGCTTCACGGCCTGTTTCGTTCTAAACCTACTACAACTACTACTGCTGCTACTACTACTACTATTACTATTACTATTACTACTACTAGAATCGCTTCAGCCGTACCCCCGTTGGGGTGCCGGGGGTTTCAGTATAAATAGTATCCCCACTTTCTGGAAATTTAGTGCTTTAGATTCCCACTGTCGCTGTCTTTCTCATTTGCTCTTTCTCATTCCTGCTCTGTTCTATCAACGTCTTCTTCGCTAGCCCAGTCTCCTACCTTTTTTTCTTGAAAACTCTTCCGGGACAAGACTCCTTATTTGTGTATGAGGTCTGTTGGATCAGCTTGGGAATATTGGACGCTTTCTACCAGGTGGTCACTAGGGCTTCCTATGATGTTATTATTTAGCAATGTAGGCATTTTAAATGTATGTGTTTTGTTGATAATTTATAATGATGTTTGTATTCTATTTTGTTTTTGTAAACGGGGGTTCGATAAGTTGGGGTGAAGCCTCAGCCGTCCCCTGCGTGGGATGTCTTTGTTGTAAAGTGACTGGCTGGTGGAGAGCTTTCGGTTTTACCACTAGGGTTGTTTCAGCAGATCTTTTATGCGGATCGGGGGTTGTCCGGCCCTGATTTGGCTCGGAAGAGTCCGCTGGACCTAAAGCAATAATAATGTAATGTAACGTAATGCTTCAGCCGTTTAAAACGGTTTTTAAGATCGCATTGAGACAGCAAATATGATCTGATGGCACGAGAGACAGGACCCTAGCTTAGGCAACGTTCCTACGAAGTTTGGTCAAAATCCGTTTAGTGGTTCTTGACATGTGCAGTCCAGAGGACCTACGGACGGACCAACATTTTGGCTCGTTGTGATTCCCCTAGCAGGCTATTTCGAAGTATTTTTTTAGATAAGTCTGGAAATACAACAACAATAAAACAGTGCACTCTTTGTTTTTTTTTTTTCAAGACTACCACCTTTATCTTCTTTTTAAGGACAGTTTAAGCTAGTACTCAAGTACTTGCATCTTCGCACATAACTATACTGCACACAAAAAAACGAAACGGATTCAATGCAAGAACGCAGATTCCTCATTTTTGACCTGGTTGCTGTTTTTGATGTTGTTGTTGTCGTTGTTGTTGTTGTTGTTGCTGCTGCTGCTGCTGTTGGTGGTGGTGGGGGTTGATGGTAGAAGCATAGATGTTGTTTCATGATGATGATGGTGAGTGATGATTTGTGCTTGTCAAGCTGTATAATGCACACTTGTTCATTCCTTTTTTTTCAAAATACAAAGAAGAAGGAGAGAGAGAGAGAGAGAGAGAGAGAGAGAGAGAGAGAGAGAGAGAGAGGAACTGTGATATTTATCTTAAGTTTATTTATCTGTTTATAATTGATTAATTTTTTTAAAATATTTATTTATCGGTTTATAATTTATTTCGTTATTTTTATGTTCATGTATTTATTTTGTATTATTTATTTATTTATAATCTATTTAATAATTTAGTTATTTTATTTTTTTTTCTTTGGCATGTATGTATGTTTGTATAGTTTTAATGTTGTATCAGTCAATGGCTCCCGACAGGAAGTCCTCTCCAGGATCGCACAAACAACTGCTGCCCTGGCAAGGTTGAAGCCCATTTGGAAAGACAGGACCATTAGTCTACATAAGGTAAGACTGCTGCGCTCCCTTGTCATCTCCACTTGCCAAACATGGACTCTCACAGCAGATCTACAACGAAGAATACAAAGCATGGAGATTAGGTGCTACAGAAGACTTCTGGGCATTTCCTATATAAAAAAAAGAAAGAGATTACTCTTATATAGCGCTCTTATAAGCTCAGAGAGCTTCTCAAAGCGCTGGCCACTACTATCTAGCAATCACAAAATGGTTTGCTGAAGTCAGGATTCGAACCCACGTCGCCCGATACGCGCTATACCCAGCACATCACCAACTAGGCAACGATAAAGTCCGACAGACCATCACACAAGCCATTGGACAACACAGTGCAAGAAGGTAGAAGAAGAGGGAGACCCAAAAAGAGGTGGGAGGACAACATTCGAGAATGGACTGGTTTGACACTGAGCCATGAGGGTTGCTGAGGACAGAGAAAGATAGCGTACGCTGGTTAAACGATCATCTATGGTGCACCTACGACCTCCGAGTTACGGGATAGGATAGGATGGGATATGTATGTAAGCCTATGTATGTATTTATGTATCTGTTTAGTATTTATTTATTTATAATTTAGTTGTTTATTTATATATTTATTTTTATGTTTATATATTTTGTTTCCTGTCTGAACTGTTTTTATTTATTTATTTATTTATAATGTATCACTTTAACACGCCCTGGTTTAAAGTATACATAGATTATAACTGTTTCAAATGTATGTTCTAGTTCTAAGTACGTATGAGTACGTGTGCCCTTGCAAATGAATCCTTCGATATACAGTATGGCAATAGTGTGTGTTAGGCGTCTAACTTTTTCTAACGCTACAACCACAAGCTTCAATTCTTCAAAAACCCAGGGCTCCTCTGGCAGGAGTCTGGAACAGTCGTCTCTTTGTCAAGTGTTATCATCAACCGCGACTTGCAGAGGGAAGAGTATAAACACACACAAAAATGTCTGATAGGATGTGTAGTTTTACACAGTCATGCGGTGCGCACTGCTAGAGGAAGATTTTTGTTTTCCAGAATTTTACCTTTTGAGTTTTTTTTTCTCTCTCTCTCTCTCTCTCTCTCTCTCTCTCTCTCTCTCTCTCTCTCTCTCTCTCCCTCTCTCTCTCTATCCCTCTCTCTCTCTATCCCTCTCTCTCTCCCTCTGGATGAAACATATTTTAAATGTTAGTAAAACTATTTCTAAAAGGACTTACCAATTATCAAGGAATTAACATCTATTAAATTTACCTTCTCGTTAACTGTTTTATTCCGGTCATATTCAACCATTTATTGATTAAGCGTATTCCTCTACTATTTGGAATTCTTCTATTGGCAATGCAATGAAGCCTTTACTTAGAATTCACAAACGTGCAATTAAAACGATTCTTAAATAAACAATCTATCAGATGACTATAAACGGATCAATTTTCTACCTCTTGCCGACAGACTAAAATTTAATAAAGGAGTTTCCATGCATAAGATTCTTTCTGCAATGTATTTTCCAATCTTTCTTCTATTTTTTCCACAGAAACTGCCAGATCGTCTACAAAATTAATTGTTCCAATTACAAGAATTGATCTCTTCACAAATATTGTTGCTTATTCTGGTTCCACTTTGTGGAATAACTTTCCTGATCTGAAGGCCTCCGCACTCCAGCATCTAACTTTACATCTCTTAAAACACATTAAAAAAATTAAATGAACATTAGGCTACTTGTTGTGAATGGATATTAACAACGATAATTTGTTGAAAATTATATTATCTAAGGATGACCTTGTTTATTTGTTATTGTTTTATGATGTTATAACATTAATTTGTTGTAGGTAATAGTTATTGTTATAAGGCCCAAGGGCAAGATGTAAGAAAAGCGCACCCAGCGCTCACTCTTTTGCCCTTGCAAAATAAAATTCTTATCTTCTCGCTCGCAGTCTTTCTGTCCCCCCCCCCTCTCTCTCTCTCTCTCTCTCTCTCTCTCTCTCTCTCTCTCTCTCTCTCTCTCTCTCTCGCAGTCTTTCTCTCTCTCCCAATCTTTCTCTCTCTGTCTCTTTCTCTCTCTGTCTCTCTCTCTCTGTCTCTCTCTCGCTCGCTCGGTTTCGACTTCGGTTTTGACTAAGACTTCTCTCCTCCCTCCCCAACCCCGCTCCTCCCTCCCCAACCCCGCTCCTCCCCCCTAATCCCCGCTCCACCTCCACCCACCTCTCTCTCCTCCTTCTTCTTTATTTATTTTTCTTCTTCTTCTTCTTCTTCTTCTTCTTCTTCTTCTTCTTCTTCTTCTTCTTCTTCTTCTTCTTTATCATCGTGATCATCACAGATGATCATGATCTTCTTCTTCTTCTTCTTCTTCTTCTTCTTCTTCTTCTTCTTCTTCTTCTTCTTCTTCTTCTTCTTCTTCTTCTTCTTCTTCTCTCTCTCTGTCTCTCTTTCTCTCTCTAACGCTCTCTCTCTTAAAACTAAATGAATTAAGTCTTTGACCGTTTGCAGAGAGTACGATGGCATTATAACGACGACAATAACTACACCAACGACAACAATGACGTACCTAATTGTAATGACCTGACCAGACATCTGTTTCTACTCTTAGGAATAATTCCAGGTCTTCAATTTGTCGGAGAATAATTATTTTAAAATTACAAATACCTTAGCGTGATCATGTTTAATTGTCAGCTTGGGTTGTAGCAATCCGTCTGGAAATGGGCCAAAACCGAAAATTGTAATTTTCACTTGATAATTGCAAATGTTACGTGTTAATTGTAAATATGTAGTTGGTATTTGTAATGATCACATGATATTTGTATTTATCAGGTTTGGCGCTAGTAGACCGTCATAATGTGAATTACACAGAACACGTGTTAATTACTATTATCACTAATACCTGTAAAGGCACGTTTTGGCGTTAGTAAGCCGCCTGTCAGAATGAAGCATTATCACGCAAAACTTTTATGAAGTGAAAATTGTAATTATTATGTGATAATTACAATTTTCGGTTTTGACGCATTTCCAAGCAGATTGTTAGAGCCAAAACTGAAAAATAAACATGATCACGCGAAGATATTTATAACTTTTCAATGATAATTGAAATTATCCCTCGATAATTATAATTACTCCATGAAATTATGTCATGAAATGTGTAATTATCAGGGTTTGTAGGCCTTCATAGGCCAGCTCAAAGGTATTAACTGTAAGGTAGTGAGACCCGAAGGACAGACCGTGAACATAATGTATAATTATGTATTATAGTGGTTACATGCTCCAATAAACAAGGGGGCCTGAATAGGCTAGGGAGTTGTGTGTTTGTCATGGGAGCGAGTGTTTGAGAGAGGTTGATACAACCAAAGAACGTATAAATTAAGTTGGTTTTTTTTTTCATACAAATGGATATGATGGGTCTGAGAGGGATAACGATAGTGGAGAATAGATTAAAATAGAAATAAAACGGAAAGGTACCAGTTTTATTTCTATTTAAACCTCCGCTATCATGATACCTAATCCCTCTTCCATCATTACTCTATCCATTGAATTAGATTAAGTTGACCTTCTTTTGGTCCCAAGTTTGGACTAAATCTCAACCACTCCGATTAGACTTGCCAAGACTATGTGGCGCGTTCCATATTCCACGTTCTTTTCTTTTCTTTATCACGTTATAGTCGATTGCGAATACGATTCTTTCACTCTTACTGTCGATTAAGCAGAGTAAATGTTTTATTTCAAGATTCAAGAATACTTTATTATCTCAAAAAGAAAAAAATAAGATATGCTTTGTTGACAATACCACAATGCTAGTAATTCAAATAATCTGCCACCTAAAGTTCATAATGAAAAAGAACATCTAGAACATAATGTGGAATATGACGCACCCCCATCAGATAATAATTTATATATCAACTCAGAAATTAATTTTGAGGAAGTTAAAAATGCTACTCTAAATTTAGGAAGAAAAAATCTTCTATAATAATCCTATTCTAAAATCAGGTAAGCTCCGATCAGTTAGATCTACTTCAAGTTATAGACCAAAAGCATTAACGTCTCATGTATGTAAAATAATGGAAAAGATTGTTTTAGAAAGGATATCTTACTATTGTATAAAACATAAAAATTATACTACTTAATCAGGCTGGATTTCAAAAAGGAAGATCGACAATAGATCATTTACAGCACTCCTCTTTTAACGTCACTACCGTTTAAGGTCACAAGGCGGATAAGATCAATCAGGTTGTTGGTCCCGGCCAAACACCTTCTTTGTACCATTTAGAATTCCTCGCTTAGCGTCAACTCGCATAAGGGAAAACCTCGGATAACCTCAACCCCGTTTTGGTTCCCAAATGGAGGAGACTACTGCTTAAGAGAAATTGATGTCACAGATGATGTCATTTATGAGGTCACTTCCTGTTTTGAGATGGAATTCCATCCCAGAACACCTGTCACGTCCAGCCAGCATCCGTGTTATGCGACACTCTGCAATACACACGGGAACCACTTTGACAGAGTGCGACCCATGGGCGGTGTAGACAGGTGTAACTGTGATCTGCCGTGTCCCCTCCTAGCGGGACGTATTGCCACAGTGGACCTTACCCTGAATTGACTTCATTCACTAGCGATAAAGCATGTGCCGTGTCGTAGACAAAATGAACTTGTTAAACTTGTGTAAGGTTTTCTGCAAATACACCCAGCAACTGTCTTGGTGCATACTTTTTATTTTTTATTCTCATTTGCGTGCGTGCACGTCAATGTGTTTGTGTGTGTGTGTGCGAGAGTGTGTGTATGTGTATGCATGCTTGCATCCGTTCGTTTGAGTGTTTGAGTGTGTGCTTATGCATCATACACACGCACAAAAAATACATATACAGTAATGCATACATGCATACGCGCGCACCAACGTGCACACATGTACACACACACGCACACTGTCACACGACAAAAAAATTTAGCACCTCGTATAAGATCAAGTTTTTTACTGGTAGTTGATCTTATCAGAGGACTGTTTAGGGTGCGCCTCGGATAAGATCAAACTAAAATTTGGTCCTGTGGGGGGTCACCTTAAGCGAGGAGTACTGTAGTAAAAATTACGACTCATATTAAAAGACAGTTTGCAAAAAGAAAGAGCGTGCTAGCAACATTTTTTTGATATTACTAAAGCATATGACAGAATCTGGCATGATCGATTATATATATTATACAAATTAAAATCAGTTAGTTTATCGGACCGTGTATATAATAATATTGGCACGTTTTAAAACAATATTTTAAAAAAATAAAGGTAAAAATGAGAAATTCATATTCGTCTAATATGAGAATTGCACAGGATCTATAGTTTCACCGATTTTATTTTAATATATTAATTTATGAGTCACCACGAGCATTAAGTAATAAATGTCACTTGGTCAATATGCAAAGTGGACGAATGTAAATGTAAAAATAAAACATATTTGTACAAAATAAAATATTTAACTAATTTATATCAATAAGAAACAACTAATTTCTGTCATTATATGAATCAAAATGGCCTTGAGTTGTCTTAAAAACAAACAAACTGGTATTATTTAATAATGGTCAGGAGCCTAGACAACTTCCAAACTTAAAAATTGAAAATAAAGAACTCAAGTATGTGAAAGAGGTTAAATTTGTAGCCGTATATTTAACAAGCAAACTAAAATGGAAAAGACATATAGAATATGTAATACAAAAAGCTATCAAACGTAACAATTTATTGAAAACTATTAACAGAAAAAATTGGGGACAAGATGTAAAAACACTGATTCATATAGCCTCTGCTTTAGTCAGATCCACTACCTAACATACAGACAGGAAGCATATTTTTCAGCACCTAAATGCTATCTTTAAAAAAATTACAAAGTTTAGACAGTAAGATAATCCAACACACACACACACACACATAACACACCGTAATACACTTCTATTAATTCTGAGAGACACATATAAATGTTTGTTTAATAGTTGGATGGATTTGTGGACAAAACTAGATCTGGTTCGTACAATGGAACACTTGGGTACACGAAACGACGTCCAGATGGGGAAACGTAATGCTGTTTGGCCAGAATATGTGTAGTGTCTCCCGCAATCATCCTAGCCTTTTGCACAACACGACATCCAGACAATTCATTCAGACTCGCCTTCTGCTCACACACTCAAGCCACCATACCAGGATATAAAACCAAATGTAAGAACAGAATGATTCAATAAAACAGATGTAAAAAGAGCAGAGGACGGACTTGTTCACATTCAGAGATGGAGTTTTTGGAGACAGTACATTCCTGATTGACATTTTTTTTAATAGAATGGATGCGGTATTAGTATCAAAATTAAGTTTGTAGTCGATAACCGTCCCAAGATTTTTGTACTAATTCACACACTCCATTTTCACGCCATCAATAAACAGATATAATATTATGGGATAACATTGGAAGTTCTACGAAAGTCAATCAACATTCCTTTTGTTTTCTTAACATTCAGCTTTCCTTTTTTCTTTGCACCAGGTGGAAAATCGTTAAACCTCTGGAAGTAGCGTGGGTCAGAGTTGGAGAGAGCATCGAGAGCCGTATCATCAGAGTACTTAATAAGAAGAGAGGCGTCACTGCCAGTTCAGTCATTGTGTAGAAACTTTCTGACCTTGTGAAAGTGTTCTATAGAAGCAAACTAACTGTGACCTATTGACCAGAGAATCGGTTAACCAAAGAATCAGTTTTGTGCGAACTTCGAGCTTCAGAAGCTTCGAAGCCATCAGATGAGTTAAATGGTGTTAAAAGCAGACGAGAAATCAACAAAAAGAATGAGTCAGGTTTTTCTAAATGTTTAAACATTGTTGAGTATCATGGTCAGTGTTGCATCGCAGTCGATCTGTTTTGCTTGCGTGCGATTTGGTGTGGGTCGTGTAAGTGCTGTGTCTGCGTTAGGAGTTTCCTCAGAACAATGCGTTCAAAACACTTCATCACAATAAGGGTCAGAGCAACAGGTCTGTAGTCATTCATTTCAGAAGGGTTTTTTGACTTGGGTACCGGACAGATTGTTTCCAGAGAAGTGCAACTGTGCAGACACGCAAAGATCAGGAAAATAACAAACTGAAAACATGTGAGAGTTGAGAACACAACAACCTTCCACCAATATGGTCATGGCCAACAGCCTTGCGGAAATTCAAACGTTTAAATAGCGTTTTTACAGTGCCACAGTCAATCTCGAAGTCTACTAAAGCATCATCTTCCTATCCTATCTTATCCTATCCTATCCCATAACTCGGAGGTCGTAGGGGCACCACAGATGATC
>CM072517.1:48814417-48871917 GCA_036898135.1 Oncomelania hupensis | reverse complement strand
AAGAAGAAGAAGAAGAAGAAGAAGAAGAAGAAGAAGAAGAATTTATTTTTTATAGTGCGGAATCAAACTTAAAGCTTGCTTTAACCGCTCGCACGCATACACACAAACACGCTCGCAAGGATAAAAACAATCTTCTAAGTCCGTGGTCCACTGGAATCTCCAACATAATTCCAATATATACATCATGGCTAACATAAACACAGGGAGAAGTAATTAATAATATACACTTTCTCTGGTACAGCCACTGGTCTGCAATAATACAAATAGGAGAAACAACAATTGGTCAGTGAGGCTACCTCGTGGTCTCGAAAACCGGTCGCGTGGGTCAGCCACGTGTTCAAGCAAAGTTTTAACAACATTCATAATTATAAAACATGGCTTCACAAGCAAAATCCAACATTAATATCAATAAATCGTGGTGAGACAAAAGATTGATCATTTACCTTTTTTGACAAATTCAGGCTATGGCTATAATGCGATGAATGGATTTCACACGTCACCTGCATAGTCTTCTGAGAGAGATCTTTCAGCGTGTGCGTCCTCTTGGTTGTGGTTTTAGAAAAAGACTCTCGTTAACGTTGGTAAGCTAAAGCGCGCGATATCCCGTGATCCTTTGCGCCCTCGCGCGGGGGTTGACGGATATAGGTCAGCTGGATTATGCCACGGCCTACCTTAGCGAACATTTTCCCTACATAGGCTTAGAACAATCCTAACTGCTGTCGTCTGCTAGACCTCGAATTTAAGTTACAAAGGCCAAAGCAGGATGAATGTTTAAGGTGAGAAGCCTTACTGCAGTGTCCAAACTCGCCTCTTGTGACAGACATGTCCTGGGTAAAAGCAAGAACTCCTGAAGAAGGAGCAGATTTATGCAAGTAAGAATCATGAGCAAAGAAATTATAAGGATGTTGGAAAGCATTGATCGCAGAACTGAGTGGTTGAGCGTATATGGTGAACAGGACAGGGCCAAGAACTGATCCTTGTGGCGTTCCATACTCCAAGGGTGAGGGAGCGAACCTGACGTTGCCAACAATGACAGACTGAGTGCGGCAGGAGAGGTAAGAACGAAACCATGCTAAGACCATCCTAGTGCAGCCAAAGCGCTCTTTCAGATGGTCGCACAGAATTCCGTCGTCAAATGCAGTGGCCAGGTCCATTAGCGATAAGATCGATACCCTACCCTGGTCCGCCCCTTGCAGCAGATCAATGACCACACGTAGTAACGCGGTCTCTGTACTGTGGCTTATTCCCAAACCGCGCGTACCAACGAACCCATAATCTCTTCATTTATATCGACGAATATAGTCCTATAACTGGGAAAACATTGATATAAGCCTATGATATTATATGTTGAACTTTCACCTATGATAGGGCTTTATCGTTTCGACTTAAGAAAAGATTACATGTGCGTTCTTACGCGGTTTGAGAATAAACTGGTTGAGCTGACGATTCACAGCGCCGAAGACGCAGTATGATCCCACCCTTCCTAGTTATACTACAAATGGCTGTGTGTTATATACCGCTGCGCGATCGGCGAACCACTTTTTTTTGCTATCGCGGAACCATTTTAATTGGTTTATGCTTTTGTGTCTAAACTAAATCTCATGACGTAGGCCAGTCTCGAAAACGGTAGTGTAGCGGTCGGTAGCCAAACAAAGCGCCCATAATTATAGAGGTATGATTGTACTAATTCATGGTGTGTTATGAAAACAAAACAAAGATACCTTCTCTAATATTATGGATGCCTACCTTTTAACGGTTCAAGCAAAAACCAGTCCTTCTGCATGCCACCGATGCACAGGGTAAGGGTAAGAAAGAATGTCCTACTTAGATAAGCGTGCGTGTTTGCTATGCTAGCACGTGCTACCACAGAGAGACACTGTCCCCTCACCCGACTCTCCGAGGCTTATGGTTTGCTCTCTCTCTCTCTTGTGAGAGTCCTCGGCGAGTCACAGCGGAGAGACTGAATTGTATGTCCTATATAGTTGGGCAGCGTTAAGGACAAGTTTTCTTGCAATTTTGCATTTCTGAAGAGAAAACCAGGCGGCGGTGTATTGTTACACCATCGTGGAGAATAGGCTGCTGAGCCCCCGCACCCTCTATGAGAAACCTCCCGCAGCCGTGTGGTGCAGCTCCCGCAGGTCAGCTGGCCAAAAGTGCCCCAAGGTGGCCGGCCGGCCACTGTTTGAAGTCGAATGGTGTAGCATACAGTCGGAGGGTAGTCATGGACAGTGGCGAGGAGGCCGAAGACGGTACCTGGCGCCTGCTCTCCGAACTCAGGGCTCTCCAAGTTCTTGACAACAGCCCCGCCGCGCCGGCCAGTCCAGAAAGTTTATGTCAGTGACCAAAGTGGAGTCCGGCCGAGGACGAAGCGGACGTGGTACCAGCCGCCAGTAGGTTTCCCGGTCGGTCATAGAGTGTCACGCCAGGGAGGAATAAAGGATTCTGACCACTCAGAGATAGTTAGATTTTTATTTTCTGATTTCGTTGTTTATATTGATTTTCCTTCTTTCAGTCAGACAATATTTACGTTACACAACAATACATTACATCACCCATAACTCTACATACATATTTCATGCAACATCACATATTCCATCACTCATAACTCTACATACGTATTTCATGCAACATCATATATACATAATTAATGCGAAAGTCATGCATCCACAAAAGTTTTTCAATTTAGAATGTTTATACTAGTTGATGCCTCTCTTCCTTGCACTGACGACGATCACTGTTTTTCTCTTTGTACGAAAATGAAAGTTTCACGTCGATAGTCGTCTGCTATATCTATCATAATCGCTTCCCTACCTTGATTGTTGATCATATTGTTTCTTGATTTACACTAACTTGTCATCTCCACTTGCGCACTGTCGTCTCTGTCCTAGTCCTCACACTTTAGTCCTGTATCGTCTGTTGATTTCACCTCTCACTCTCGAAACAGTCCATCTCTAGCATCCTCCATATTCCGTACTCGATGCGGAAGAACCCAGAAAAAACATCTGTTGAACATAATAAATAAAACCTTCCATCAGTAAGCGTCGTCTCGTTGCTAAGCTATTTCCGCTGGAAATCGATGTTCGAATCCATGGTAACGATAGCGGTCTCCGTAGATTGACGATCATCTCCGAATGCTTCCGAATTCGAATAAACGATAAAACTCAACAAATGGCATGCACCCGTATAACGATAATATATTTTCAACATAGCAACCATTCGTTCAAGCGATCCAATCATACTCAAATCACTTGGCTCGACGAAACGTTCTACGATCACCAGACCCGCCCCTTGCGCCCGATTATCAGTTCGGTCCCGATCTGCCGACGCGCGCACGATTGTCAATGATTTCCGTACTGAGCCATTTCGCGAATTTATCTCATCTTTACAAATAAATAATCCTACCTACCCAAATGATGTGTGATATGAATTTAGACTATTCGTGCCACTGTGTCCAGATGCCCTTGTCGGTAACTGCCACAATCACAATGGTCACTGGTCGTCACTTCCCCCAGTAGACACGGTTTTCTCCATACTCCTCAGCTATGAGAGAGCTGCACATGAACTCTTCTCATAACTTAGATATCTCTCCTCCGAAATATCTTTCCGCAGGCACCCTGCTGCTGAGTATGTTCCTCCAAGCCGCTGTCCACTCCCGAGATCAAAAATCTCCTCACGTTGTCTCAACGCTTTTGTTTACCACCCTTCTGCTCATGCGCGACCCACGTCAATTTTCAGACTTCACGACATGCGCTCATATCGTCACTTGATGACGCATACTCCATATCTTATTTCCGTCTGCATTGATTAGTAGGCCTACGTCGAGAGAATGCATAATGAAATGTGACACAAGGCCCTTCCCCAGCTAAAACTCTAGTTTTAGTTTATAACTACACATTTACATATGAATACTCTACATATAACATATTTATAACAATAATTATTTTCCTCCATAATATCGCTGCTTTGTGCATGTCATGCATGCCGTCTTGTCCATTCTCGTTTCCACTGTTTATTTCTTTTCCTCGTCGGCGATGCGACTGAGATAATCTGCGCCCACATTGTCTTTTCCTTTTATTACCTTCACGTGGAAGTCATGTTGCTGTAATTGCAGCGCCCATCTCATCAAACGGCCATTTTCTGTCTTCGACTTCTGCAGATAATGTAATGGCTGATGATCAGTTTCTAGCGTGAATCTTTGTCCATATAAGTATAGCTCAAATCTCTTAATCCCCCACACAACTGCCAAACACTCTTTTTCAATAGTAGAATAGTTTCTTTCGGCTAACGATAGCTTCTTGCTTGCATAAGCAATTGGATGTATTTCCTGATCCTTTTCTTGCATAAGGACGGCTCCCATGGCTGTGTTTGATGCATCCGTCCTCAAGACGTAAGGTTTACTGTTGTCAGGTAAATGCATCACTGGTTTACTGCACAAAACGTCTTTCAACTTTTTGAAAGCTTCCTCCGCTTCTTCAGTCCATCTGAGTTTGTCCGGCTGTTTCGCTTTTGTCATATCGGTCAAAGGAGTGGCTATTTCTGCAAACATTGGTACAAATTTGCGATAATATCCAGCCAATCCCAAAAATGCTCTGAGTTCCTTTTTAGTTTGTGGTTTGCTGGCATTCTGCAGCTTGTTAATTTTGTCTTCTTCGGGTCGTATTCTACCCTTGTCCCAATTGATGTCCGAGGTACTCCATTTCCTCGTATCCAAAGAAACATTTTGATGGTTTAACTGTTAACCCAACTTCCTCCAGTCTCGTCAACACTGCTTCCACCGCTTCAAGATGCTCTTCCCATGTTTCCGTCGCCACTAAGATATCGTCAATGAAATTGTCCACATCTTTGCGATTTAGTGGGCTCAACACTTTTCTCATCATTCGCGAAAATACGGCGCCTGCCGTCTTTAAACCGAACGGCATTCGCGTCCATTGGAATTGCCCCACGGGTGTGGTAAAAGCCGTCTTGTGCTTGTCCTCCTCATTCACTTTGATTTGCCAGTAGCCCTTTGAGCAGTCTAGCTTGGAGAAATACTTCGCTTTCCCAACCTTTGCGAATATTTGATCAATGTCTGGTATTGGCTCTGGATCAAATTCCAACGTTTCGTTCAATTTTCGATAATCCACGCAAAATCTCACTGAACTGTCCTTTTTCTTGACAAGTACGATGGGTGAATTGTACGCTGATATAGTTGGTTCTATAACGCCCATTGTCAACATCTGATCCACTTCTGTTTTGACAGTTTCCATAACTGCGTGAGGTAGCGTATACTGCTTCACGTACACTGGCTTTTGAGTTGTGCTGCGCAATTCGCATGTCTCAATATCCGAATTTCCCGGCAATTCTTGTAATGCTTTCTGATGTCTTCTTCGCACTTCGTGCATCTGTTGTGCTTTATTCGCATCTAACTTGTCAGAAATATGGCTATCTTTTATACTCTCCGTAGCTTTGAGTGGCAATGTCGGTACTGTTCCTATGGTTTCATCATAGTCTGCATAACCCTCGACATCTTCTTCCGTCATGACTACTGCGATCATTTCTGTGTCTTCTCTTTCCATGTAACTTTTCAGTAAGTTTGCATGGTACACTTTTTCCTTGCCGTGTACATCCACCTTGTAATCAAACTCATTTATTTTCTAAGTTACGGTGAATGGTCCTTTCCACGTCAGTTGTAGTTTGTTCTTCTTTTCAGGTAAGAGCAACAACACTTTCGAACCCTCGTTAATGTTTCTAGACTTTGCCTTCTTGTTGAAATTTCTTGCGTGTCTTTGACTAGCTTTGAGCAAGTTTTCTTGTGCTATGATACATGTCTGCTCAATCCTATTTCTCAAGTCAATCACGTATTGTGCTGTCGTTTTCTCTTCTTCTTCGACCTGGTCCTTCATCCAAACGTGTTTCAATATTTGCATCGGCCCTTTGATTGATCTGCCGTACAACAATTCAAACGGTGAAAACATCATCGATTCTTGTGGCACCTCTCTATACGCGAATAGTAGCGCTGGTATCATGCGGTCCCACTCCTTTGGCTGTTCAAGGCACATTTTCTTCATCATTTGCTTCAATGTGCCGTTGAATTTCTCTACTAATCCATTCGATTGTGCATGATGTGGTGTCGTCTTGATGCCTTTCACGTCCAGTAGTTTCTGTAGTTGCTTCATTAGATCTCCCACAAATTGGGTTCCTTGGTCTGAGACTATTTCTTTTGGTATGCCCAGCCTGGTCCAAATAGTCCAAAGCGCTTCCGCGATCTCGGTAGTTTGGCATGTCTTCAGCGGTACTGCTTCAGGATACCTGGTTGCATAATCGACCATTGTCAACACGTATCTGTATCCTCTGTCTGACATGGGAATGATCGGTCCGATTAGATCAATGGCGATCTTCTCAAAAGGTGTGTCTACCATGGGTACTTTACCTAATGGTGCACGCATGTGTCTGCCTCTGTATGTTGATCTTTGGCATGCATCGCATGATGCGCAATATCTTTGCACATCGCCGCAAATCCCTGGCCAATAAAAATCAGTCCATATTCTGTTCTTAGTTTTTCTTCTGCCCAGATGTCCGCTCATCGGCGTATCATGTGCTAATTTCATGATGCCTTGTCTGTATTTCTTGGGTACGACTATTTGTGTTTTCTTCTGATCATTTTCCTTGAATTCTCGAGTCAGCACTCCATTCTTCAATCTATATATAGCTTTTGTACGCTTGTCACCTTGTTTCATTTCCACAGACCCATCCGCTGCATCTCTGCATTTCTTCAACGATTCATCTTCCTTCTGTGCTTGTTTTAGTTGTTCTGGTGTGACGTCAACTATTTTCGTTTCTGCAATTTTCAGCTCTTTTTGACTCCGTTTTGTTGCTGCACTTCGTGTTTCTATTTCTGCGCATAATTCCTTTGCTTTGATTTCTTCTAGTTGCTTTGACTGCCTTGTCTCTGTCGCATTTGTTTCCCTTGTTGCACAGGTTCCCATTATAGGATACACTGGAATGACGTTTAACTGCTCTTTGTTCAGGAATCTTGCGTTTCCTATTAGCACTGGCATTGCTGGTCTAGGCATGACCAATACTTCTGCGTTCCCCTCGAAAAATGGTGTCCGCATAAATACCTTGGCAACTGGTACTTGTTTGACGTCGCACGACGCAAATGTTACGGATCTTATTTCGCCCGTATACTTGTCTTTGGGTACCAATTCCGTATCCACAACGCTAATCGTAGCTCCCGTGTCTCTGAGTGCTAACACTTCTTTGCCTTCTATTTCCACTTGGCATAGTGGTTGATAATCTATCTTTCTGCATTTATCGCATAATGCCATTTTGTGATCATCTTCAATCTTGTCCCCAAAATATGGTATTCCTACTCTCAATGCGTGATGATCTATTCTCTCGTGATGCTGACGATGCGTGTCCGCGCTACCGCAATTCAATGCAGGTGCTGCTTCGCATGGTGAATGGACATACATCACATTTTGTTTCCTGTTTGGGCATGCTGCCACCTTGTGAGGTCCTCCACAGTTGTAACATTCCAACTTGAATGACACTCTATTTCTAAATGGTGGATGTTCGTTTCTGCTCGTCGGCTTGTTGTCGCGTGATCCCTGTTGGTTGTTATCTCTCCTGGGTGATGAACTCCTACTGTCTCTGAATCTGAGTCTGTCTCTGCTGCTATCGACGTGCATACTACGAGTCTCATGTCCTCTACTTCTTCTGGATATCTCATACGTTTCTGCTGCCTCAGCGGCTGCGTCTACTGTAGCTGGTCTCCGGTCACGTACGAATGTAGCTTGCTCCCTTGGCAACGCATCTACAAACGTGTCCACTGCCAACAATTCTACTACGCTGTCGAAGTCCTTGGTTCTTCCTGAGAGTTCAATCCATCGGGTTATCCATTGAGTAATCCGATTCATTAGTTCTCTGGCTGTTTCATCATTCTTCTTCTTGGCGTTCTTCAACTTCTCTCTGTACTCTTCCGACGTCAGTCGAAACTTTTTCAGCAACTCATTGCGGATTTGTTGGAAATCTTCAAAATCCAAGTGTTGCATGTGCGTAATAGCCTCTGCTACTTTCCCCTTCAGCAATGCAATTAAATGTAGTCCCCATTCGTCTTCTGGAATGTGGTCTGCACTCATGACTCTCTCGAACTTCCATAGATATATTTCCAAATCTTCTCCGTCTTCGTAAAATGGTAGCTTGATCTTAATCCTGTGTCGCCCCTGCGCATTATTATTTCTGTTCCATCTCCCCTCATCACTTGGGTTTGCTGCTTGAATTTCTAGTTCCTTCAAATGTGCTTGTCTCTCGGCTTCCCGTTCTTGCCGTGCTGCCTCTCGTTCGCGTTCTTGCCTTGCTGCTTCTCGCTCTTGTTGCGCTGCTTCTCGTTCGCGCTCTTGTTGTTTTTCTTGTTGCGCCACTGTTGACCAATTTTTTTTCTCTTCTAACACGTATGCGGTCAAGTCTTTCCCTGTTAAACCTAGCAGCTCTCCTTCTTCTTTCCATTTCTGCATCTTGGCTTTCATGTCTGGTTCTTGCGCCATTTCTGTTTGGCTTCTGGTTTCAGGCATGGTGTCTCAATTTATCGCAGCTTCTCTAATTCGCAAAAAGCGAATATAAAGTCTCTCACTAATCTATCGCGTATATGTCCGGATTTACATATACGTTTTCTACGATGACGCTAACTGGTGACTGAGATAAAGTCTATCGCGCTACTCAGTCTATGTCTCTACAGATTATCTGAAGAATAGAATTTTACTAATCTAAATCTGTACTTTCATCGACAACCCGCGCAATCGCCCGATCGTCACCGACGCCAACAACCAAACACAAACAATACTCGACTAAAAGAAAGGGACGAATCTAACGATCGCAAAAATTTCGGAGCTGAATACCTCCCGATGTTTCACAACGCCCTCCAACCGCCCACAGGTAAATTTAACTATTCTGAGTGTTCCTTTGACGTGACAGAAAACACAATGGTGGAGAGTTTAGACTGCTCTAAATATTTCTCCCGTAAGTGGCCTTGGCCGATACCGCTACCGTTATACTTAATGGTTAGACCAACACTTACTTGCCACTGTGGTTGGATACAACTATCCGTGGTACGAATCCCCAGGATATATTTTATTTGTCTTCACAAATGATAAATATCCGTGGCTCGAATCCCTAAGAAGTTTCTCAGATTGTGGTTACCAATGGTGGTTACAACCTGAAACGTTTCCACGGGATGGGATCCCGGACGAGCCCCCAAAATGTTGTCACGCCAGGGAGGAATAAAGGATTCTGACCACTCAGAGATAGTTAGATTTTTATTTTCTGATTTCGTTGTTTATATTGATTTTCCTTCTTTCAGTCAGACAATATTTACGTTACACAACAATACATTACATCACCCATAACTCTACATACATATTTCATGCAACATCACATATTCCATCACTCATAACTCTACATACGTATTTCATGCAACATCATATATACATAATTAATGCGAAAGTCATGCATCCACAAAAGTTTTTCAATTTAGAATGTTTATACTAGTTGATGCCTCTCTTCCTTGCACTGACGACGATCACTGTTTTTCTCTTTGTACGAAAATGAAAGTTTCACGTCGATAGTCGTCTGCTATATCTATCATAATCGCTTCCCTACCTTGATTGTTGATCATATTGTTTCTTGATTTACACTAACTTGTCATCTCCACTTGCGCACTGTCGTCTCTGTCCTAGTCCTCACACTTTAGTCCTGTATCGTCTGTTGATTTCACCTCTCACTCTCGAAACAGTCCATCTCTAGCATCCTCCATATTCCGTACTCGATGCGGAAGAACCCAGAAAAAACATCTGTTGAACATAATAAATAAAACCTTCCATCAGTAAGCGTCGTCTCGTTGCTAAGCTATTTCCGCTGGAAATCGATGTTCGAATCCATGGTAACGATAGCGGTCTCCGTAGATTGACGATCATCTCCGAATGCTTCCGAATTCGAATAAACGATAAAACTCAACAAATGGCATGCACCCGTATAACGATAATATATTTTCAACATAGCAACCATTCGTTCAAGCGATCCAATCATACTCAAATCACTTGGCTCGACGAAACGTTCTACGATCACCAGACCCGCCCCTTGCGCCCGATTATCAGTTCGGTCCCGATCTGCCGACGCGCGCACGATTGTCAATGATTTCCGTACTGAGCCATTTCGCGAATTTATCTCATCTTTACAAATAAATAATCCTACCTACCCAAATGATGTGTGATATGAATTTAGACTATTCGTGCCACTGTGTCCAGATGCCCTTGTCGGTAACTGCCACAATCACAATGGTCACTGGTCGTCACTTCCCCCAGTAGACACGGTTTTCTCCATACTCCTCAGCTATGAGAGAGCTGCACATGAACTCTTCTCATAACTTAGATATCTCTCCTCCGAAATATCTTTCCGCAGGCACCCTGCTGCTGAGTATGTTCCTCCAAGCCGCTGTCCACTCCCGAGATCAAAAATCTCCTCACGTTGTCTCAACGCTTTTGTTTACCACCCTTCTGCTCATGCGCGACCCACGTCAATTTTCAGACTTCACGACATGCGCTCATATCGTCACTTGATGACGCATACTCCATATCTTATTTCCGTCTGCATTGATTAGTAGGCCTACGTCGAGAGAATGCATAATGAAATGTGACATAGAGATTAGGCCGGTTATCAGGAGAGTTCTCTAAGGGTGAATCGGAATCACTCTCGACCCCCTCCCATCCGCATCCTCCCACCCACTCTCCCTTCTCCCCCTCCTTTCCCCTCCCCCTTCACCCGGCACCAAGACCAGAAAAACCGACGACAGGCACCCGGTACCCGTATCCACAGAGCGCCCGTCGAGCTGATCTCCGGAACCGGGATGAGGCATGATGTCGAGAGCTTGATCACTCCCTTCAATGTCCCGTCACAGGTAGCTATGCTGTTGTATTTAGCGCTCTGATAGCTGGGTTAACCTGACCGACCTTGACCAAATGATTTGCTGGGACTGCACTGCGTATAGCACAGATTGGCCGCTCCTCACGTTCGCTCCTTTCCTTAGTCGTAAAGCCTATAGTATTACGCTGGGTGAGGTAACATAGTTACCCTTAAGTCTCCCTTTCTTTTTTCAGGTCGGGCCGGGGTATGAGAGGACATAAGACTTCAAGAAAACCTGCAATCTGTTCGTAACCAGTTGGCAGAGATAGTGGAGAGGCCAACGGCGAGTTAAGCAGTGTAAGCTGCGACTTTTGGCATAGGAACTACATTAACACAGATACAATAACTGAGCTCAAAGGGATCCCCTTTGACCACGCCCCTTCAACAGATCCTTTTATCATTCACAGTGAGTGTTGACTCCACTGAAAAAAGGAAGCTTTACAACAAAACAAAACTAACTCTTTTGGAAGTATAGGGATTTAAAAAAAAATAAAGACCTAAATTCCGTTGTTTTATTAATTGCCTATTAATTGTTGCTCGGTTTTTAGTTTTAGATTGAGAACATATAGACCCTACCTTTACCCCTGACAACAAAGACACAGACACACTCTTCAAGCTTCGTGGTTCACTCATAAATAGGGTCAAAGGTCACACGGCTATTAGTTACTGATCTACAGTTAATCAGGGGATGTCGATCACTCCCTGTCAGAACCAAAATTGAAAATTTAAACTTTAGCATGGGTTTGAGCAACGAAAACACACTTTGCTATTGTTTAATGTAATAACAATGCGAATTTTAAGGCAAGCCCGTTTTCACCAAAAGTAAACAAAGCCTTCAAATTGGGGCTTTTTAATTCAAGTGGCAACATGGGCGGAGCGGAAAAGACTCACGGATGGGGAAAACACATTAAAACTATTTAAAGACTATTGTAACGTTTATATAATAATTTATATCTTAATTAATTCATTACATTACTAAGTGGGTAGGAGGTACTAGGTGTAACCCGAGAAGACCGTTCATTGAGAAAGCAAATTCAAATATTTCTCATGATGTTAAGATTGGAAGAGATTAATAATAATAATCCTATCCTATCCCTACCCTATCCTATCCTGTAACTCAGAGGTCGTAGGGGCACCACAGATGATCGTTTAACCAGCGTATTCCATCTTTCTATGTCCTCAGCAACCCTGATGGCTTCGTTCAATGTCAAACCAGTCCATTCTCCAAGTTTCTTCACCACTGTGAGCAGGTCATCGTATTGTCGAATGGCTTGTGTGATGGTCTGTCGGACTTCGTCGTTGGTATAGCAAATGCCCAAAAGTCTTCTGTAGCACCTCATCTCCATGCTTTGTATTCATCGTCAACGAATAATAATAATAATAATAATAATAATAATAATAATAATAATAATAATAATAATAAATAATAATAATAATTAAATTATTATTATTATTATTATTATTATTATTATATTTTATTATTATTATTATTATTATTATTATTATTATTATTATTATATTATTATTATTATTATTATTATTATTATTATTGTTATTATTATTATTATTATTATTATTATTATTATTATTATTATTATTATTATTATTATTATTATTATCATTATTATTATCATTATTATTATTATTTTTTAGATTGAGGGCGTGGAGAGGGGACGACCGATGAGCTAATGAGAAAAGCAGGGGAGCGGGAGAGAGAGGAAGCTTGTAATGAGCAAATCGGGCGCTGTGGGCGTCACTCAACTGTGCGTGTGACATTGTTCAGGTTGTTCGTGCCCCAACATCATAATTATATTCATGGTCTAGCCTATTTATTATACTTTTGCTTTTGCGTTAAGTGCGGGATAGTGTAGCTATTTTCATCCTAGATACGCATGCGCGTTGTAAAGCACTCTGGGATGACACTTCACCTTATTTTTCACGGTCGAGACGTGACTGATCTTAGTCCTATATATATAGGTCTTTTTATCCCCTGCCTATTGTCTTTTATTGTCACTCTTCACCTCTGCTTTCCGCAGTAATGACTTGGTTTTCTTTCGAAAGGTCTCAGTGTCGCTTTCATATTTTATTCTCACGTAAGTTCTGGGATGGCTTACCCTGCAGTCAATAATTATGAATACATTGGTGTGACAAAGACTGACAGACACAAACGATAGGAATTGGAAGATTCCCAACGGGGTGATCCACGATGAACGACGACGTCTTCAGCGCTGTAGAAGAGTGTTGAAGGGAGACGGAGCGCTCTTCTGTTTGCGTTCCCATAAAGACGCTTCAGCTGTGAAATGCCTAAACAACGCAAAGAATGAAACAATGGGCACAATACACCCCCAGTCCTCCCAGTTGTGAATCACCTAGCTTGTTCTGTTAAGAACCGTCGAAGGTAGGCTACTTTAGGCAATTAGTAGTCCTTGGCAGCGAGAAAAAAAGGAGAGGAGATGAACACCGCCTACATTAATTAAGCTGGCCCAGATAGTTATTCCTCACACTTTCTCCTTGCCCCGCTCACCTCTCGTCCATCATCCTCTCCCACTGAAAGTCGTTTAAAGTGCGTCTGAGTTCGAGATCTTCTTCTTGGATTGGGCAGCCACAATCAGTACGTTGATTCATTTGGTGCTGTTGATTGCTCCTAGGCAGTTGCCGTGTTTTCCGTGTTGGTGTGAAAAAGCAAAAAAAAAAAAAAAAAAAAAGAAAGATTTAATTTATTAATTTAAAAAAATGAAATTATATAATTATTATATATAATTATATATATATATATATATATATATATATATATATATATATATATATATATATATATATATATATATATATATATATATGAGAGAGAGAGAGAGAGAGAGAGAGAGAGAGAGAGAGAGAGAGAGAGAGAGAGAGAGAGAGAGAGAGAGAGAGTATCGGTAGCCTAGATTTTAACAGTTTTCACTAGACCATTTTTGTGGTTTTCTGTCTTCTTCCATCCCAGCTTAGATTTAAATTAGCACTTAAATTTCAAACTGGCTTAAAAAAATTGCAACTAAAAAAAATAATAATAACTGGTGTCGACCCAATGGATCTATGTAGGAAGATTCTGATAAGATTTTGGCTTGCACAAAAGTTGTATTAACGAGGCAAGTAAACAAGACATGGATGACACAGAGGGAACATAATAATAATAATAATAATAATAATAATAATAATAATAATAATAATAATAATAATAATAATAATAATAATAGTAATACTTATTATTATTATTATTATTATTATTATTATTATTATTATTATTATTATTATTATTATTATTATTATTATTATTATATTGTTTGGGGCACAGCAACTGTAGTGTCAAGTGGAATAATGTTTTTAACTACAGCAAAACTGTGATTTTTTTCATCTGCGGTAATTTCATTTACATTTTTACCGGGGTTCTCTCCATATGGAGAATATCATTATCAGTCTTCTAAGTTAAAAAAATAAATTCATAAAAATAAATAAATAGAAAAAAATAAATGTATAAATTTTATATATTTATATGGACCAGCTAGTTGATTGAATAAGTTAACGAATGAATTATTCATAGGTAAAACAATCGACTTGCATACATTTAATAAACACGACGAATTTATTTAGGTGATAAATAAACAAATAACGGCATGAATAAATAAATAAATATATATATATATAGGAGTCTGGAGCACCTCTTTTGAAAACAACTTCTTTCCTGTAAAATAATTATTATTTATACATAATAGATAGTATAGGTGGCATGCCAAGCGTCGCTTAGTGTAACATGAGCAAAATAAAAGTATAATATTTGTGATGACTCAAGCATAACTCCTTTGCAAAGTAAAGACCAGCGACTGGAAAGTATACGACCTTGAAGCGTGCTTGGTGGCACGTTCTCACAGGTGCTTGGTTGTATCTGGACACGCGAGCGCCTGTGCGTTGTACCGACATTCTCGGCCGTCGAGAAAGCAACTTACATAAAACTTTAGTACAAAACGGGCCTTTTTTTTTTTTTTTTTTTTTTTTTTAAACTTTCGAACCGTTGGGGACATTGGCGTTACCGTATGCGTTTGTGACGTAATCAAATGGTAGCCTCACGAGGGTGATAAAGTACTAATAGTTGTTGTTGTTGTTTGTAGATTATAGTCACACGACACTTTCGCATATAGGTGACTACTGGACCGATTTATACTGACACCAGCGGGCCAGTTGTTGGTAAAGGGGAAAATAATATGATCACACGTTGACCAATCCGGGATTCGAACCAGCGACCTTTCGGTTACTAGCAAGACGCTCTTACCAACTGAGCTACCCGGCCCCAATAATAGTTCATTTATGCAACAGTTGAAATAGGGAGGTTGAGGAAGGAGACCACTGATAGTGGGGTGGAAGTGGTACGTGGTGGTGGTGGGGTGTTGGTGGTGGCGATATTATTCATACACTGATCAATTGGCACTTTGTAACGAAGAGGCCGATATCCTCTAAAAGGACCTTGACCTTGGCCCAACAAACAAACAGTAAGCTCAGGTTACGTAGCGTTACACAGTTGCTGGCAGGTCGTTGCTGGTGGGGCATTTTTGAGTAGAAACAATGAATAGCTGAAGAAGACATATTGTGATTAAACAGTGTCTCTAAACTTGATTCCCTGCTTAAAGATGAAAGTCCCATGTAATGAGTTTACTTTTATTTATCTCGATCCTTGGCTGGTCCTGATTTGGCTCGGAAGAGTCCGCTGGACCTTAAGCAATAATTATGTAATGTAATGTACTGTTAACCGAAAGGTCGCTGGTTCGAATCCCGGATTGGTCAACGTGTGATCATATTATTTTCCCCTTTACCAACAACTGGCCCGCTGGTGTCAGTATAAATCGGTCCAGTAGTCACCTATATGCGAAAGTGTCGTGTGACTATAATCTACAAACAACAACAACATGTACTGTCGTCGGCCGATGTGCAAAACACTACGGTAAACACAATACAATCAGAACAGATCATTTAGTTTTATTTAATCTCTCTCTCTCTCTCTCTCTCTCTCTCTCTCTCTCTCTCTCTCTCTCTCTCTCTCTCTCTCTCTTTCCACTTTAGTTTCAAAAGTGCTTGCATGTAACAAGAGTTGAAAGTGACATATAAGCTGTAACTCACACAATTGGCTCTACATTATTATTTATTATTATTATTATTATTATTATACAACAATTAACTAACAAGACATATAAATCAACAGCACGGTATTTCTTTGTCAAAAAAGGTTTTTCATATAACATTATGAGCGAATAGGACAGTATACACAAGCACCTGCGATGACAACAACGCGCACGCACCTACAGACTTATTATAGGCAGGGCACCGTCCTAGTGTCCGGGGACGGTAATCTATAGAACGTAACGTAACGTAACGTGTCTGACCCACATTACCCCTAGGGGGTCATGAGCAATCTTGCCACTGTAGATTGTTCTAACCTATAAAGGGGAAAGTGAAAGCCCCAGTTGAAAACCTGTCTTTCCTTTATAGGCATGACCGATTCACTGCGGCAACAGTACCCCCGTTGGAGTGCCGGGGGTTTCAGTATAAATAGTATCCCCACTTTCTGGAAATTTAGTGCTTTAAATTCCCACTGTCGCTGTCTTCCTCATTTGCTCTTTCCCATTCCTGCTCTGTCCCATCACTCTGCTATACTATCTTCTTCTTCGCTAGATCAATGACCTACCTTTTTTCTTGAAAACTCTTCCGGGACAAGACTCCTTGTTTGTGTATGAGGTCTGTTGGATCAGCTTGGGAGTATTGGACGCTTTCTGCCGGGTGGTCGCTAGGGCTTCCTATGATGTTATTATTTAGCAATATAGGCATTTTATATGTATGTGTTTTGTTGATAATTTCTAATGATGTTTGTATTCTATTTTGTTTTTGTAATCGGGGGTTCGATTAGTTGGGGTAAAGCCTCAGCCGTCCCCTGCGTGGGATGTCTTTATTGTAAAGTGACTGGCCGGTGGAGGGCATTCAGTTTTCCCACTAGGGTTGTTTCAGCAGATCTTTTATGCGAATTGGGGGTTGTCCGGTCCTGATTTGGCTCAGAAGAGTCCGCTGGACCTAAAGCAACAATCAATCAATCAGTCTGACCCACTTTATGGGGACTGAACTCTTCGCCCGCTAAAATTTCAAGGGAAGTAACTAGCGGCAAAAAGGTCTATTGGAATCAGCTGTAACAACAGGCACTTGCGAGTTGCTGTTATAAAACTGTAATAAAATTGTCAGAAATTATAACGACCTTGAAGCGTGCGTACAGTGTAAATGGGCAGAGTTCAGCATCAGTCAAATTATCGTCCCCTATACGCTTATGTGTCCGGGGACGTTAATCTATTTAACTAACTAAAAATCAGTCAAGTCCCAAAGCTGCGTGAATATGTTCGTGCTTTAATTTATTTTTTATTTTTGTATTTTTAGGCTTATATTAATAATATAAACTGATGATGAAGTTGGTCAAGGAAAGATAGGCTCTAGCAACAAACAAGTAAATTGTTTGAACTACCAGTATATATATAACACACCCACACACACACACACGAACGAACAAACAACTTTGCACACTTGCGGTAAAGACGCAAACAAGTTAAAATCTGATAACTCAATTTTAGCACAACTAATTTGAAAGGTATAATAATCTAAACTCGAACAATATGTTCATATAATAATTATAGCCTAATTGTTCTGAAGCAAAATCGAGCGCCTATACGCCCTGTGTCCTTGTAGTGTTATTTGTGAACTATTTGCGGGACAAGAGGGTCGGAAGGGTAGGATCGGAAGATGTTTTTCTTCCATTGCCTGCCAAACGAACCGCATGTTCGCCTTAAAACAAGCAATAAGGCATTGCAATTGGTTAGGCCTAAACTATCACTCAAATAATGGTACTTTAGGAATTGGAAGGCCGTCAATAGGACCTCTTAACCTATATACTGATCGCTGTCTTTCGATCTTGTAAGTTTGGGCAGCCTGCGATACTTTTTTGCAGGCCTACAAGCAGAGGTCTAAGGTTTCAGGAAGCCTAGATTATTTGGGCAAACACATATAAACGAGCTTTAATATTGATACTCAGGATGAGCGCAATAGCATGCATGTCGGTTTCTTTCCAAAATTATCCACTCGTGTCACCTTTCCTCGAGTTGTGTCCTCTCCCCTACATTAACTCTCCAGCATTTTGAGGTCGTGCCAACATGTGCATTAATTCTGGGGAACGAAGTGGGCCTTTCTAGTATCAAAGAAGACTGCCAATCAAGTTTGGCTAACGCTATTCACGATCTGTGATAGTCTCTGCCATTAATCGTTGCTCCACCCATCGCACAAAACCGATTGACCTGCCGAGCACAATTATGGGAGGTGTGTCTGAATATGCCAGCGTGCCGATTGGCTGTTTTCAATACCAACAGGTTATAATCATTCCAAGGTCGTTAACATAGCCATTGGAGCACAGCGTTTCTGAGATTAAAACATGACAAGAGGTTTTTTTCATGCAGCCCTTCGGAAGCAAAGCTGATCCAGTTATCTGAATACATATATCTAAAAGTGTACCTTATGACTACCGCAAGGAGCCAGCTGTAGTGTAAGAGTATGCCTAGCAATATTGACCATATATAATCCATTCGTCGTAAATGCCTGTCATGCACACAATGACTAATTTATGTATTAATTATTCAAATCCAGCGAAACTAACTTGGTGCTTCTTCACGTTTTTGCACTGAAGATTCTTCTTAGTCTTCCCGCACTGGAAGGGTAGGAGTGGGAATAAGGAGGAAGAGGGAGGGTTAAGGAGTGGTGAGAAAATACGAGGTCACATGTAATATAAGCTGCACAATTGCTAAACGCAATTTCACTAAAACAACAGAACTAAACAAAACAAAAATAATGGAAACTCGACCACTTGCACTGTAATGAACAGTATTGAATTAGTCATATATAACTTCGCGTCAGTCGGAGCATCGGAGATGGCGGATGTTGGTTGTATGGACGCTGAATAATGCTAAGGACTAATGCATAGACCTAGGGACCACATTGTGTACGATCATTATAACCAAACGTTGGAGTCACAACATTTGCTCCATAACAGAATTTTAATTAGTTTCCGAAGCCTAAGCTGTCGGAAACTATTGTGGTGTCATATTATTTTGTGGTTTGAACATAACATTACGGATACCTATTATTTTTCTCAATGCTTGTATGGGTCTAACGTTGAAATGTTTTAGAAGGCCTGGCATAGATAGATAGATTAGATTAGATTAAATTAGATTACATCGATCGATCCGGGGACTAATAAAATCACAACCAAGATTTATGTACTGAAGGAAGTGTTGTGTCTGTCAATGTTTGGTTAATGTGATTGTATATAATGTGGCCCATAGTTCTATGCATTATTCATTAGTTTTAATCAGCGCCTCTAATCGATGAAGAAGCCAGACCGAGTGTCAGTGATCTGTAAGCTTACATTCATTTCAATCTAAAAGCCTAGCCCCAGCCATATCTCCGATACTCCGACTGGCGTGAAGTTGTGCATCGCCAATTCAATATTGGCCAGTGCAGTGTTCGATTTTCAAATGATTTTGGTCAAATTGCCTTAAGCAAGTTATTGTGATATTTAGGCGTTAAAATTACTTTTGCTCCGTGTGTGTCGTTGAGCATGAGCAAGTAAAATGCCTAAGTTTAGTTGGTTTGTGTGTGTGTTTGTGTATGTGTGTACGTGTGGGTATGTATGTGTGTGCGTGTATATAATTTGATGCTTTCGTTTAATTCTCTGGGAGCACAAATTAAACTTTTCTCCTCTCAAAGCACATTTGTAACTAACATGCAGCTTATCCCTGCGATCTTTGAGCAAACGTGTTTAAAAATAAAAATTTTTAACATTTAAAAATGAAAATTTTTCAAATTCATAATTTGTCTAAGTTTTCTCAGAAACAGAAAAAAAAAATTGCATAGTAAAAAGAAAAAAAGTGGAATGCCACACCATTAAAATAAAAAAAACAGAGAGAGAGAGAGAGAGAGAGAGAGAGAGAGAGAGAGAGAGAGAGAGAGAGAGAGAGAGAGAGAGAGAGAGAGAAACACATGAAGGTCTCCACTATTTTCTTTTTTTTCCGTATTTTCTGTTTTATTTTCTCTGGTTTGATTCTCTTTTTTTTTTTCATAAAAAGACTTACAAATTCATCAACACAACAAAAGGTCTATTTACACATAACATGTCCGCTGAACATTGATATCAGTGGTAAAACATTTCAAGTATCACTTAAGTCAAATACACAAATGATATTACATTACATTACCGTCATTAGTGGACTATGAATAACTAATTTGACATCTTCAATATGAAAACATTGGAGTTAAAAATAAGGAGTCGCATGCTTTTTTTGGTTGCTTGATGTTATTTTATATTTTATTTTTTCACTTTTTTATCTCCATTTTTTCTTCAACAATGCGCTACTAGCTTACACTAGAGTTCTTCAGTTTCACTGCAAAGTACATAACATGCCAAACTGCTAATCAATGAAACGAATTTTTAGACATGCCATGAAATTTAAAAAACAAGCGCCCTTCTGACAATATTGCAGCACTCGGGAAATTTCTTCATCCTTTACTTTCAAAACCAATTCACATATCAAATTAAGTTTAAAAAAAAAAACTTGATAGCATCAAGATCACAACATCTTGTCCTCATATCCTGCAGTAGATACATTCTCCTATACATTGTTCTCGACCCACTCATTTGGCAACAATACTGTTTCTCTCCCTTTCCATATGCCCTATATTATGCTTTATGTCGCCATTCAAACACTATTTCAATCTTAATCCTACATTATCATTTCATGCATTCTAATACACAGACCTATGCATGGGTCAACACCAGACTTGTGAACATGGTACAAAAACTTCCACTTTGTAAACTTTCAAACCATTCTAGCATTAGCATTTTCAACATCCATTTTAACCATTCACTCCCCCTCATCCATTTTGTTCCTTTCGCTTTATGAAACATTTTCACTACATGAACTTTTAACGAGTACATAGGCAAACTTTTAAGGTTCTGGTTTAACATTCAAACCCATGTTTTCAGTCTTTAAAATCTCTCATCTTCTCGCTCTTGTAGTCAAACATGCAAAAACATACAAAAAAATCACAGAAGAGCTACAATACAAGCTTTGAACATCAAGACCGACTTGCTCTCTCAAGAGTTGGCAACGCGCCAATATTATACTCATCTACCAACTTGTCAATTCAAACCAACGGTACAAAAAAAAACAAAATGGAAAATCTGACCATTCTTTAAAAAAATAAATAAATAAATAAATTTATGAGATGGCACTACATAATCATTCAGACTTTTCCTATTGTTGCAAAAGTTGGTCAAGGTCAGTAAATTTTCTTCAACAGCTGTTATGGCAACTTGACAGATCAGTCATCATACAACGCAACAGATCGTTTAATTTTCCATAGGAAATCTTCAATCAATGAATTCCTTGTCAGATTTTTTTTTCCTCAATCTGTTCATCGTCTTGCACCGGAATCAATCCAAAAAAAGGTCAGCTGTGAAATCAGTGCTGGAAAGACCAAACGGGTGAATCCACTTTGAGAAAGCGGGAGGTGAGATTCAGGGCTCTGGAAGCGAGTGTCCGTTTTGAGCATCACATGAACATCACACTCGCTCTCAAGTTTGTGAAGGATTGTAGTTTTTCCAGCTATATACGCCCTTTTCAAAGTCAACAAAGTATTCTTTCTTTGATGATCAGCACCGTTTTTTTCTGTCTGCCTCATGGACTGCAACTCTTGGCTTTTGTGTCCACACCCTGCAGCATCATGAGGAATAGCCCGATGAGGAAGAGTGAAAGCCTTCATGATTCTGATAATTCGTCTCCAGCAGACGTCAGTAGGCCGTCCGGGACTTTCTTCTTTCACGGTAATTGTATAGCACAAATGGGTTTGTCGTAGTTCGTTGAAAATGTGCCTACATTCAAGAGGCCTGTCTATGTTTCTGTCCGAGGACTAGACTTTTCAGAAAAATGAATAAAAGCTACGAGCGTCTAAGGGGCAAATCGATTAGTTGTTGTCTGTGACCGTAGCCGTAGAGTTGCCGATCCTGAAAATGGCACGGCCTGTGATTCGGCACTCGCACAGGTCATCAAACACCTGTTTGACATCTTCAATGGGGAAGACAGCGTAGCATGGGGGCTGAAGCTGCAACAGGCAAAAAACACCATCATAAGTATCTAGCTAAATACACTTTCAAATTTATAATTTTATAACGGTGCAGTGGGAAAACAAAATCTCTACTTGAAATACAACCAACTGCAATTTGTTTCATTTGATTTGGGAAAAAAAAAAGTCTTGATTTAATTCTTTCGGTATTTTTTTGCTCCAGACAGCCCACTAATTTTGTCCCCAGAAAAAAAATCTTTATTTTACAAAACAAAACATTCCCCACACATTAACAGGGTGTTGAACTGCGACAAGCATTTACTTACAGATTTGTCAGCAACGGATTGGACAAGGTCGGCAAGCTGATTCATGTTGCCTTTGGGGATGCCAACGATGCTCTGCTGTTTGGCTGCCAGCGCGGACAGCGAGATGCTAACCTCCGACAAAGAGTTGCCTCCCACCAAGATTTGTCCTTCCTGTCGCACCAGATATAGGGAAAAAAACTGTTAGCGCTGGGTTAGACAGCACATGACCACAGGTCCACAGGCACAGTAATAGTGTTACATGTTATGTTAGCTTTGGTTTTACAACCACTACATTTTTCATGCTACAATTTGCTTGTTTCTTTTTTAACAACTGGTACATGCTATAGTTTTACTGTTTAAAATGGAAAAGTTTCAAGTCAAAGCCACTACTCTCACATGCCTAAACATTATCTCATTCAAAACGTGTAAAGATCGATTGCATTTAGAAGTTTTGCTTTTTTAAGGTTGCATTATATAAACGAAAACTGGTTGAAAGTATCATTTGTCACAACACTCGACAGGTTTGAGAGGTTAGTTTGAGAAAGGTGAAAGTTCATGACAAAAAAACTGTACAAAGACTTCTACACCATCTGTTAAAACATCCATGCTATATAGCAGGACAAACATCCAACACTAGGTATACGATTTCATTTCAACAATCATGCAAATGAGGAGACAAAAGTTTGCTTTCAATGTAGTTAGATCGATCAGAGATAAGGCCAAATCAATACTCACTCTGTTCAGGACTTTGAGGGATCTCTGCATGGTGCGAGGAGAGCTGACGTAATCGATGATGACATCGACACCACCGCGGCACGCATCCAGCGTCCTTTCGATGATATACTGTTCATGGTCCTCCTCGTTCCAGTGGACAATATCATAGCAACCGTGATCCTGAGCGGTCAGAAGTTTGTCGATGGAGTTGTCAGCGATGTACAAGCGCACGCTGTTGCAGAGTGACCCCAGGAGCTGAGCGATTCTGATGGTCCACAGGCCCAGGCCGCCGCCACCAACCACCAACACGTTGACACAAGCTGCAACAAAGCCAATTAACAATGACCATTAAAACATTTGCCAACGTTACCAACCAAAATATTTTAGCAGCGAGAAGAATACGGGGTTACTGAACTGTCAAAGTTAAAAATTCGACTATTTACAGAGCGAAATTATTATTATCATTATTATTTTTACAATGGCACAACACTTACATTTGACCTGCTGCAGTTTCTCCACGTGGGGCTTGGCTGCCAGAATGGCAGCGTAGGCAGAAAGTGCATCACCAGGGAGCATGGCAGCCACCTCCAAAGGAATGGTGTCTGGAATCTGCATGACCATGCGCGTGTCGTCGATAGCCAGATACTCGGCATAGCCACTGTCTGCAAGCTGCTGGTCGGGGAACAGGATGACCTTGTCGCCGATGTTGTAGTTGCAGTTGGGGAGGTTGTGTCCTATGGAGTGGATGGTGCCGGAAACTTCTGTGCCTGCAACACACCAATTGCATTTCAAGGTTAAATTTATGATAGAAATAAATTAAAAGATTAAACCATTATAAAACTTGGATACAATCTGGATACAATGTTCAAGGTTAACAACCTTTTGATAGGAAAACAAATTTTACATAACTGATAAAAGCACAAGTATGTAAACTTGAAAGGTGGAAACAACTTTCCATACTTTTGACCGTGATGTCCAAGGGGCACCACCATAGAAAAATTAAAAGATCGAGGCTTCCAATGGTAGTGTTCAAAACTCAAGAGTAGAGAATGGGCCCATAAAAATAGGCTAGAAGAAAATTTCTTAAACACTAAAATAAAGTGTTTTTCTATCAAAAGCAATTTCTGACAAAAAAGTTAACGACCTTTCAAAATATTTTACTTAACCAAACTGACAATATCAAATGCATGCAGATTTTTTGAAATGCAAAAGATACATGACCTTTTAGTTAAAATATTTAAACATGCTACAGTACATTTAGAAAGAAAAGATTACACAATTACATAATTGTATATGCTGCATGCTGTACTAAGGACTACAAGAAATGTTACAATTCATTCTTTTATAAATTCAGTGTGTGACGCATCCCCCACAGCCAAGCCAGAGGGTTAGGGTTGAACAATGCAACTGCCTTATATTTGTTATAACTTATACCACTCAAAATATTCATGAACATTTCTTTTTGGGATTTAAATTATTTAATCCTTGCAACCAAAAAAACGTATGAGCCATTTAAGTGGCAGAACAAATTAGACAAGATCTGGGTGTGGATTTTAAAGGAGGCAGGAGGTGAGGGAGAAAGGGAGTGTGGGGGAGTGAGGAGATGTCAGAATGTGAGGGAGAGAAAGAGTGTGGGGGGAGGGAAGGGGGGAAGTGAGGCGATGTCAGGGGATGAGATTAGGGTGGAGAATAAGGCAGTTGCTTGGTGGAGGGCACACCTGAAGGATACAGTAGTGTGTCTTTAGTACCTGGGAAACGAGGGCGCATCTTCCGCCGCCTCATCTGGCCTTCGTTGTAGTTGGCACCAACATATCCAACCTGAAAAAACGCAAATGAATTATTATATTGTACTATTTATAGTGGCTATAGTAAAGAGGAGCAGGAGGAAGTTTTAAATACGAACATTCTGGAGAATTCGTAGAAAAAAAGTTAATTATAATCAGACTCGAAACGCATTAAAAATATTTAGCATAGACATTATTGTTTTAAAGTAAAATTGTGCACACACAAATCAATAATATAATACAAGAAATCAAGAAATATAGGAACATATATTCCTCCTATGTTTTTTGTTTTGTTTTTTAATATAAAAAATTTACCTTGATTGTAACACCCTCTTTTGGCGTGTCAGGAACAATGAGGGAAGCGGAAGAGTACATTTCAGAGAAAGGGTGAGACAGTTCTGAGCTGGGGGCAGCGTTCATGGTCTGAACATCGCTGTGGTACATTTCGTTGTCAAGCATGGTTGCTGTAGTTTTTGTTCTGCAACAGAGAAAATGAAAAAAAAAAGTTAATATTGTTTGATAGTTAAATAAAATTTAAACAAAAACCTATTAAGGAGTAAACTATCAGGAATATCCACCATCAAGTTTTGGGCGTTGGGAAAACTTGAGGTCTATCAGCCAAATTACAAAGGCAACCGAAACTGAAATAGGTTCTCCAAATAGCTCATGCAGTGATCAGAGCGCACGACCTCTGCAAGTGCATCATGGGTGACATGGGTGACGTGGGTTCGAATCCCGACTTCAGCAAACTATTGAGAAGCTCTTAGCTTTGAAGTGCGTCATATAAGACCAATTCTAAACTTGCTCTTAAAGCACCACACAATAAACCTGAAGGCCAACAATTAAATGCAAATAGAAAACGCACCACGAATTCGTATTAATACACTTCAAAATAAAATTAATTAATTAATTCAAAATTTTAAAAAAGTAAAAATACCGATGCAAATCAAAGTAAAAAATTCCCAAGCCACAAATGAATTGCACAAACTGTGACAAAAGTTTTAATCGTCCCCTATACGCTTATGTGTCCGGGGACGTTAATCTATTTTAACTAACTAAAAAAAGTCGGAGCACAAAGTCGTTACATAATCGCCGTAACAAATAATAATGCACAATGTTTCATCAATTCAAGAAGAGTCTTTAAAAAGTCATGCGCATGCAACGAACTCCAATCAAATGTCGAAGTATGTAACAAAGCGGCGAAACTATTAAGAAAAAAATGTGTCCAAAAATAAGTTGTTTGTCTTCGTCGCTGCCTAACCTCTATACCCAGTTCACAGAAGCCAGTCAATATATGCAGGCGGTAGAGGTCACCGTATCAACCAATCAGAACGCGTCCTCGAGCCGGCTGCACCAAATGCGCATGGCACGTAGCAGCCTTGCCCCATTATCCACTTAATACCAATAATATCACGAAATATCCTAAATTTTCGTTGTAAATCGCAGGAGCAAAATGCAAATAGGACAACCTCAGACGTGCATCTTTAATTTCTAAAGAAAGTCGGAGTCTCTTTCGTCCGCAAACGCCCCACGAAGACGAAGCATGATTGCCGGCATATCGTCCTTGACCGCGCGTGCTAGGGACATGATCAGCTGGTGGCGCTCGCTTATCTAATGTTGAGTAAGCACTACAGAAGTAGATCTTGGTCAACTCTTGCGCTTTGTCCTCTAGTCCTTATCTCACCGAGTTTTCCCGATAACTGTTCTTAGTCGTTCCGAGGTCAACTTGATTGCGTCGAAACTGCCGAAAGGCCTTACTCAGGTCATTCGATGGCTGACCTCAGCTGACGATACTATAGAGGCCAGAGCACATAAGCTGAAGCCAAACAAACCCACTTTCTGTCAGTAAGTATTTATTTTCATTGTCCAAACACAATCGACTTGCCTGCGCACATTTTACTCAAAACTGCCGTAAAAGCTGCATTAATTATAACTGATAACAAAACCATGGGTTCAGGAAAGCTTACGTCATGTATTCTTTTGTCTGAATCTCCCGGATCGTGCAATGTACAAATCTTCCAAGTCTATTATAAATCTATACCGCGAACAAACATTTAGACCGTACAGATTGTCGTGATTAAAAAAAAGAGCACTCAACTCGTCAAGATTGTCATTGAAGTCCAGTAACAATCATACCTGATTTAATCAGGAACAAGTAAAAACAGGCATAACTCACAATTCTCTACATGCATTTAAACAATTTAAAATGAAAGGAGCAAATCACTTTGAAAATATAGTAAAACTTTTTGGGAAAGAAAAACTAACTCCGTAATTATGCACATAAAAAATAGGCCTATATATAAAGTCTATATACAATACACTACAGCGATGTAATTACGCTACTGTACATATAGGTAAAAGACTAAATAAAACCAGTGTTTAATTAATAATACTCACTAGATCAGAAGTGTAAATCCTGGAAATTATGTACGAGGTATCCCAAGTGATGGCACAAAATATGAAACGTTCACAAATCGCAAAGAGGTCCACACTGTAAAAATGCCGTTCGCACAATGACCGAAATACGTCGAGCGCGGCCTTTTTAAGAAAATCGGGGAATCACTCGGAGAGCACGTGGACACACTAAGGATAAACAAGTTAGAACCTTGCTGCCGAAGGTCAAGGCACGCACGCTCCGCTAGCATGGACTGCTCGGCAGGGGCTACGGAAATAAAAAGTCGAGTAAATTTTCTATAACGACGACGCCAGTTGGTATAAGAGCTTAAAAACTAGACGTATTTCTTAACATTTGATTATATGAGAGGCGTCTTTGTCAAATGTATTCCTAATATTTAGCATTTTGCTGTAAAAATTCAATTGTCTAGGTAACATACTTATCTTCATTTTCAAATATTCCTTTCGATTTAATACTAAATTTATTCAAGTACGGTGAGGGGAATCCATGCTTCAATCAGCTGATAGAGAGGTCGTGCTATTGTGTGCAGGCGTGGTGCAACCAAGCACGCGAAACTACGGTTGCTACGCGCACGATGACGTGTCGACGGACTAAATTTAAGTCGCAGTCAGCTGTTGGCATCTGTGACAAAATTAACTCTTTGAAGGTTACTTGATGTTACTTTTTTTTTTCTTTTGCTATATTGGTCCTGCATTTGTTTTTTCGATGGTACAGTAGGCCTAATACTAATATGGAAACGGCTGTTGATTGGTGGGCTTAGGGAGACACTACTGCATGAGGTTGTCACGAGCCGAACGAACAAAGCGTTTTACGCGAAGTCGGCCGCTTTGTTGCGGTGGGGAACAGTCACCGATAAAGCGACAAAGTGTCCTGAAATGGTACCTGTGCTGCTTTTAAGCACGCACGATCGAAGTAGAAAACAAGAGATGGTGACCGAATAAAACACTATTGTCTTAACTGGACTAACTGCACTATGATTGTGAGCAATACGTTGTTTAATTGCTATATTTCGTTTAAGAATGCCGTTCGTTCTACAAACTGTACTTCTACAATATTAACAGCGGAGAAGTCGGTTTATTGTTCAAATTAAACGATTGAGCCTATAATTATTATGTTCAGAAGTATAGTACTTACTCATTTTAACAACTTGTATATATGTTAAGTATGTCATTCCAACATATGTATCGTTAAAAGTTCCTTGATATGCTAACTGATTTAAAAAAAAAAAAAAGACAGTTTGAAGAGATTAATTATACAGAAACCTAAAATTTAAAATAATATATCTTCATTAATTTGTACTTTAGTCTAAATTCTAGGGATTTGATTGAAGAAAGAGAACATATTTTTAATACAGCAGTTTTAAAGAAGACTTTTAAAGAGGTGTCATGTGAAAGTTTGTTTGAGTATTTAAGGGTAACAGGCTTTTTTTTTTTTTTTTTAAAGATTTGAAACATTTTATAATATTTTAAGATAACGTCTCTCTGGTCCTGATTTGGCTCGGAAGAGTCCGCTGGACCTAAAGCAATAATCATGTAACGTAATGTAATGTTCCAGTGCTGCAATCATGTCTTTGGCCATTGAGATACCTACAGTAGGCTCTTCATAAATGATTAATTATTCATTCATTTATTGAATTGAAAAACGAATGCCTCGTTCGTGTTTCCAGTATAATAATGATAATTATTTTTGTAAGAATTATTATTGTAATTTTAATAATGTATACCAAAGCATGTCAAACATCTTCCCCCGTTAAAAAATGAACAGCACTTTTGACATAAAGTTTACATTATTATCAGCAAAACGAGGGAGATAAACAAACAACTTACAGGTAACCTAAATTCAAATGCTGCGCGTAATGCACAATAATCTTATAGTCTAGATAACAGTTACTTGTCAAAAAATATGTATTGTTATAGGTTATCTTTTATCAGACTACATAAGATCTTTCTATTATACCCTCATTGCGTTATCTTTTACATGACAGGCCTCATTTCACCATGAGACAACTGGACGCAGTGACCTAATAACCAACCAATCGGTGTTTGTGGGTGTGTGTGTGTGTGTGAGGGGGTGTGTTTGTGCGTGGTCGGTTTGTCTCTTTGTACATTGACTGATTAAGCACATTCGTTGTTCGTATTGAGGTCAATGCTATATTCTCTCCTCCACCACCTCTCTAACTTGCCTTGTCCACAGGCCAGAAACCAATGGCGCCTGACAGGTGTGGGTTCGATCCTGCATCGGGGCGTTATGTTTCTCCGAATATTATTTACTTTCGACTCGGGCAACGTCTGGGAGGTTTTCTCCGGATACTCTGGTTTGCTCCCCCAGCAAAATTTCAAAAAATTTCAAAAATTTAAAGAATTTCTAAATTTCAAAAATCACAACTAATGTTAGGTAGGTTGGGTTTGGGCGCGCCACAGGCTGCGACTACGCCTTTCACAGGGGAGGCGGCCCAGAATTTCCCGATAAAAAGGGACAATAAAGCATTAAAATCTAAAAATCTAAATCTAATCTTCTCCTTCTCTTCCGCTTCTCTCCCCTTCCCCCAGTGTTAAATGTTATAATATTGATTATATATAATAATGATGTAGATCTAATAATGATTCTTACTGATATCGAGTGATAAATTGAGAATAACGATTGTCTATTTACCCCTTCTGACTCGCGCCCGTATTTATCAACACAATTTGTGTAAAGTTTATCTAATGATTATTAGGAATGGTGACCTTTAGTCGTGTCTGTAATGTTGAAGTATTCAGATTAATTTTGGAGTTTGCGAACCGTTATCGCCAGCTTCAGTCTAGACAACCACGGCGTGTCTAATCACATCGCCTCACCTTGCTGACCTTGGAAAGTATCGTTGAAATTGGTTTCGACTTCAGAGAACCACTGCACTGTGTTTCCACATTATTGGTGGACCGAAACGCAAAGAATGCCCTCGTTCAAGTCTCCACTATAGTAATCGCACAGGGTTATTTCCTAAACAAAATTAATTTGCTATTACTGAAAATAACTCTAGAAGCAGACTATCTCAATATCGTTCGAACTTCCGTCGTCGAGGAGCGGCTTTCCTTTTCTGAGATCATCCCGTTTCAAGCGTATATGAACGTACTACATATGTATAAAGCATGTTTATGTTGGCGTATTCCTCAGATGCTCTGTATGACATTGTATCAGGAAGTGGACTGAAGCCTATCGAGCTCTGAAGATCAGGATGAACTTGCTTCGAGGACGTGTGGAAAGGACAGACATAATCTCTTGTCACTATCATGCACGTAGTCTAATATTGTGGTGCACAAAGCCGTATATAATAATGCTTGAAACAGAAACCGTGCATTTTATATAACACACACGAGTGTGTGTGCTGTTGGTCATGCGTGTATGTTTGTGATTTGTAATTTTCATTCTATATAATATGTGAGAGGGACTTTGTGGACACATTTTAATCAATGTATTATTATTATTATTATTATTATTATTATTATTATTATTATTATTATTATTATTATTATTATTATTATGGCATTAGAACAATGTAGTTTAATTTAATTGTTTTGTATTTTTGAACAATTTTGATTTTTTTAAATATGTACTTTAAATGGACAAGTACTGCACACAAATTTTCTTGTGAGTAACGACAATAAAGGATTCTTTATTCTGAATTCTGTAACTGTATTCTGTTACAAGGAGAAGAACTATTGATTTTTTTTTTTTTACATAAGATCTCTTCAACATTGAAAGGGAACAGTTACTTAATAGTTCAAGTAATGAAGCTCTTGGTCATGTTGATACTATATGATAAACTGTGGCTTTGTTTCAAAAGATTTCAATCAAGTTTTCGTAAGACGATTTGGATGCCACATTATTTGCCTAAGGCGATCTCGTTACCTTTTTTCTGTTCCGTAAAGATCTCGATTTTAAGACAGGGGAAGGAAGTTATTGCATTGTATTATATTAAATAAGTGTGAATAAGCTCGTGTATTCTTGATCAAGTTTCATTTTGTGCCGTAAGGTATCGATCGAGTAGGCGTTCAAAACGTACGGTATGAGTGGAAAATTATAGCACGTTACACTATCATGCTCGTCTTTGTGAACAAATGGTGCATACTAGCTGACCTTATGATGTGGTAGAATGCTGCCAACATAGGGTTAGTGTTATAACTAATCATCATGATTATGACGATGATGAGAAGGTGATTGGCAGAGAGAGAGAGAGGGAGAGAGAGAGAGAAAGAGAGAGAGAGAGAGAGAGAGAGAGAGAGAGAGAGAGAGAGAGAGAGAGAGAGAGAGAGAGAGAGAGAGGAAAGGGGGCTTTTTCTTCAGCCATTATCATCATCATCATCATCATCATCATCATCATCATCATCTTCTTCTTCTTCTTCTTCTTCTTCTTCTTCTTCTTCTTCTTCTTCTTCATAGTCATCATCATCTATTTTAACCATTTTGCTGCTCTCTTGATTTGCAAGCTGTATGCTATAAAAATTAGCATTTCCGTCAGTACTTTTCTTGTTTTTGCTTTAGCTCTTACACTATTCAAAATAAAAAAAATAAAAGATATATATCCATGGCAAGGAAATTGGATACAGATTTCATTTCTGCTACAGATGGAAGAGTAAATAAGAAAATGAAGTTTTGTATGTCTGTAAGAAAGTGTAAAATTCCTTTTTTGCAAAACCTTTTTTTTTCAATATTGTTGCTGACTGGCAAAATAAAATACATTACCACAATCAGGCATGTTTTATTGATTTAAAAACTCAACAATGTTACAATGTTTTAACACCTCATGGATAATTTCATTGGACATCAAACAAAACAAAAAGAAAAGAAAGACGCCGATCGAAATTCTACTAAAGTATCTCTTGGTCAGTGATTGAATCACTGCCACTGTCACTAGATCTAGGTGTAGAGTCAGGATTTACAGGTTTAAAATCAGAATCACAGTTTCCATCTATGTCGAAACCTTCTTTACCATTAACATTGTATCGCAATATTTCAACAAAAACATCTTCGTGAGGCACACGGTATCGAACAGCCATGTTTTATCGAAGTGCATAGCATTATTCAATGTTTTCTCTCCTCATCCTTCTCATCCTCCTCCTCATCATCATCATCGTCACAAAACTCTTCTTGTTGTTGTCCTTCTTCTTCATAATCAACCTCCTTCTTTTCCTTCTCCTTCTTCTTCTTCTTCTTCTTCTTCAGTCATCTTCATAGTCATCATCATCTATTTCAAGATTGGACTTTCCGTGCGCTAAATAGCCCGGTCATACCCACCGCTGGGATTTGGAAGTAGCAGAGAGTATCACCCCTCTGTGGGGTGATTGGAAGTGAGCCAAACCTGCTGCCGGCTGGAAGAAAAAAAAATCTGCAGCCACTGTTTCTTGGGATACCCTCTGGAATTCACAGGCGTGGAACACAGTAGATTCAATCGTTTAGTTTCAACACACTATAAAGTTGTTGCTGTTGTTTTCTTCAGAAACATTAAAACACGAACTGACAGTATCCAGCATGTCAGTTTATTTTATAGAACTGCCCTTTTATTTTGGGCTTCTTGTCAGTTTTATCCAACAGCCAAAAGCATTCGCTAAGGGGACAAGCGTTAGGCTCTGTGTTCGCCATGACCAAAAACAAGAATGAGAAGAACAAGAACAAAAAAGATGACGACGGCAACGAAAAAGAAAACGATCATTATGTTCCAACTATGTACCAAGTTTCAAAGAAATCTGTGCATTAGTTTAAGAGAAAAATGCGCAACAGTGACAGCCGGATAGACACCGGGCGCCCAAAGTCAAAAATAATAGTTCCCCAGGTTACGTTCTGGAACTAACAAGAAGAATGAGAATGAGGATGGAAGACCCAAATTGATTCTATAGACTATAGGGCCTCTAGATGGAAATTCGTATAAAGTATACAGGGTGTTCCAAAAGTCTTGGGCACATTTTGAAATGGAATATTTCCGAAACTATTAAGGATATAAAAACGCATCTGGTAAATTCAGAAAGCTTGTAATCTTAATTTTTACATGGAATGTTCAAAGATGTTCATAGTGAGCACCATTGGTCACACGACACACATCAAGCCAATAGTCAAATTTTTGCCAAACGCGTCCCAGCATTTTCTGGTTGAGTGAACGCCATTAATGAATCTGAATAGAAATTAAAAAATCAACAGCTTTACAAAAAACCTAATGTAATTAGCTTTAAAATGGCACAACTTTTATCTTACTACCATTCATAATAATTGAGATATGGGGACTTCAAATGTGCCCAAGACTTTTGGAACGCCCTGTACTTAAGTTATTTAAGAATGACTTAAATCTGTATAGAGCATCAACATTGGCAGGTCACGCACTTTTCCAGGAGACGACATCGGAAGTGATCACGATCTCGTGATGATGTCTTTCCGGCTCCACTTAAAGAGAGTAAACACAGCAAAGTGCACCAGACTGAAGTTCGACCTGGACAAACTGCAAGACCGGGAGGTGGCAAAAATATTCCAAGCCAAAAGTGGAGGGAAATTTGCACCACTGCTCATTTTCGGAGCTGATGAAATAGATGTCAACAACATGACTACCACCTTCAACTCTGCTGTGAAAGATGCCGCCACTCCGATCCTTGGCAAGCACCGCCCAAAGAAGAAACCGTGGATTACATCTAAATTTTGAACCTGTGTGACAAACGAAGAGAGATGAAAAAGAAAAAGAACACCTCACAGGCAGCTGATCAGATGCCTACCGAAATATCAACAATGACATCCGAAAAGGCATGCACATAGCAAAGGAGAACTGGATAGAAAATCAATCCCAGGAAATAGAGAACAGTCTGAACAAGAACAACAGCACCTACCAGACTGTGAAGCGGCTGCACAAAAAGAGCAATTCAGTAATACTGAATAGATTAACATCATTGCATTGCATTAATTAACCGGTTTGTTGCCAAGTGGTTACGCACTAATGAATCTATAATGAAAGCAAGCACCGTGATTGTTTTTAATTAATGTCACACTTTCTTACTGGTCATTTATACTGTTACTGTGTGATAGGTCTGCATAAGTTAAAGAATCGAACAGCTTTGGTAATTATTGTGAATTGAAAAAGTATTTACTTGTATAAATAAAACATTTTTGAGTTCGTTTTTACTACAAAACGTTAATGTTTAGGGGTCAAAAACGTCCTGCGGCAAGGTTTGTTTACGTATTGCTAAGCAGAGGATTACGTCCCTTGCATCGAGGGCTCAAACTCGCCGCTTGGTGAGACCTTGCATTTAATTATAAAAATCAGAAAAATTATGAAAACCAAGTTTTCAAGCGAATCCTGGAATTCCCTAAAGAATGAAAATAGCAGTCCCTAAACGATGAATTGTTTACGTAAATAATCCATTATTTCCAACATCTTCTAAATAATACTTTATTTAGCAAATTCTACTTAATACTGCATTGTATAGTTAAACAAATCATTATTTAGAAACATTTCTAAATAATACATTATTTCACACAATCTGCTAAATAATGCTTTTAAAAAAATGTATTTAGCAACAAAGTCTTATTTATTTATATCATGATTTTTTTTTACGTAAACAATGTATTGTTTAGGTAAATAATAAGTTATATACGGAGAAAATATATTATTTAAAGAAATCCTAACATTGTTTGTAAACAAATGACTATTTAGAAGAAAATGCGTTGATATAATTATTATTTATCTGAAAGTGGTTTAAAAAAAACCAAAAATGACCGCAAATAAATATTTTACAAAGGGAATTGCATGGTACACGCTCACACGCCAATTATGACTTTGTACATCTGTTTCATCGATTTGAATCAGTGGAAGGAAAGTAATGAATTTTAAGAGTAACGGGGTGACTTAATCTGGCCTACATCCGTATGTATCCGTGCCTGTGGCTGATCATCCGTCCTAGCGCCGTGGAAACACGCTAACTTCACGTGCACAGCTGATGCTAGCCTGATGGCTGCGGTGTGGGTGCCGTTCATAGTCAGTCGACGCCGACGCTGATGGGTTTGGCGACATCCAGAGCACTGAATCCAATTCAAGCTAAACGAATGAATAATCAACTAATGCTACAACAGCGCGCAGTGCAATCATACATGTTCTGGATATAGGGAAAGTCAGAGTAAACAAGCAGTTCGCGTATATTCTTTTGGAGTTAAGGAGTGGAGGTTGCTGCGGCTGACGACACGAGAATTTTTTTTTCTAAAAGTACTGGTCGATAAATATTAACAGGTAGACTATATGTTGTACACCAGCACCACTAAATCCCCTGTTACCTCTATGTTAACTCTGTAGCCCTTCCTTGATACTGAATCATTCCAAATGAACCCGTTCTCTCTTGCCAACTTATAATAAATAATAATAATAATTAGCATTTATAAGGCGCCTACTCTTCGGATATAGGCGCACACACACCAACATTCATCTAATCATACCTTCATGTTTTATATATAATACTAGACAGCATACAAATGCACGCACACACGCAGACACACGACACACACACAGACATACATACACACAGACACACACAAAACAAGAATACTAAATAAAGAAATAATGTAAATTATGTAAAGTGCTGCTGAAAGAGAAAGGTTTTCATGTTGCTTTTAAAACTTTGAATTGAAGGAGAGTGTCTGACATCGGAGGGAAAAGAGTTCCAGAGTTGAGGTCCATAGACAGAAAAAGAGCGGAGACCATGTGATTTCCAAGTGTTGTCAGCTCATTCAGGTTCTTGCATAGTGCATATATAATATAAAATTCCATTCCATTCAATTCAGTTGAACAATTCCGTATTACCATTAAAGGAATTTTGTACAGCCTTTTAATTACAGAATTCAAATCAATTCAATCAAACAAATCTGTATCACAATTAAAGGAATTAAGTGTGTCATGTGTTTGGCATGTGAATAAATAAAAGCAAATACAATACAAGACAATTCGTTCTTTTAAAAGAAGAAGAAGAAGAAGAAAGGAAGGAAGGCTTAATGAAATAATACATCGTTTTCAAACGAAGAAAATAGAAGAATAGAAAGAAGACTGTCTTGGAGGATCTACCTATACTAAATTATTTATTCCTTTGCTTACCTCATCGACTAGAGGTGAGAAAGTGCAGGTGAGGAGAAAACGAGGATAAAACGTAGGGTGGGGTTTAGAAGGGTTGTATGCTTTAAGGCATGTATGTCAGTGTTTCTCGCTTCCTATCCTATCCTATCTTATCCCGTAACTCGAAAGTCGTTGGGGCACCACAGATGATCGCATCAACACTCTTGGCTTCGCTCAGTGTCAAGCCAGTCCATTCTCAAATGTTGTCCTCCCACCTCTTTTTCTGTCTCCCTGTTCTTCTGCCTCCTTGCACCGTGCCTTGCAGGATGGTTTTTGCAAGGCCTGGTGCGCTGGTGACGTGGCCATACCATCGGAGTTTCATTTTCTTCACCACTGTGAGCATGTCATCGTGTTGTCCAATGGCTTATGTGAAGTCTGTCGGGGTTCGTCATTAGTGAATTGCTGAGTATAGGAAATGCCCTGAACTTTTCTGAAGCACCTCATCTCCATGCTTTGTATTCTTCATTGTAGATCTTGGTTTCTCGCTTATACATGTTTAGAATAAACAACGCGCGTGTTTTGTCTAACGTGAAACATTAAACACCGTAGACCAGGTTTTCGAAATAACTAGTCACGCTGACCTCAAAAGTCACACCTATTATCAAATCCACTGTGTCACGTGTTAGCAGACTATTACTTCTTTTTTTTTTTGTTACAGGGGAAACTGAACCCTTTTTCTCCTATTATCTTTAACCTAGACCTAGAACCTCACTTAAAATAAAATTAAAAAATTAAAAATCCACAAAAGTAAGGATAAAAATGTGTGGGCATGTAACCGTGTGGAAAACCCTGCGGTGGAAAGTCGACTTTAAGCCTCGACCGTCTCTGCAACGTAGTGTGACTAGATCCGCGTAGAGTGCAAAGAGTGAAAGAGTGCAAGGCCGGCAATGCCAAACTGCGCAGCAGAGACTAGCGGAAGCTTACGATTGCCTCTCCTGGCCAGTCTCCAGCTACGCAGGGTCGGGCAATGCGGCGTCACACGCGGGCATCCGTGGTATCGATCCAGTGGTACTCGGGTACAAAGAGGATGGCTAAGTATTTATTCTATACTGTAACCAACGAACTAGTTTTGATCCCCCACGACAAAGGTGATGAATGAATGACGTCATCGGCAGAATCTATTGGATTAAGTAAGGTCTGTTTTGATTGGAAAGTTCGTGGAACCAGCATACAAACGGGTGTGAACAGCTGCGGAAAAATACTAATTTTTATTCGTTAGTATTATTTAGGTCAGACGGAGTGCTAAATTGTTGCATTAACGTCGATCGATGACACAAGGACTTTGGATCAACAGTTATTTTCTTGCTTCTCAGGCTGCTTATCTCTGCCTAATCGTTATAAACAGCATAATTATCTTCTTTATTTTTCTTCCTCTTCATGGTACTCTAGCTCTCTCTCTCTCTCTCTCTCTCTCTCTCTCTCTCTCTCTCTCTCTCTCTCTCTCTCCTCTCTCTCTCTCCCTTGATGATGATGATTAGTGACGAATGATGATGATGATGATGATGATGATGATGATGATGATGGTTAAACGTCTACTAATAACTATATTTTTTCCAGAGGGAATAACGACACTAGAAGACGAAACTGGCTTATGCATTATGCATTTGGTAATGAGATTTTTCACTGACCAGAGTTTTGACGGGTGGCCACACCTTACGAGTTTGATGGCCACATTTGGCTTAAGTTTTACGGTTTATGCATTGATCGGAGGTAGTGGCGCCATGTTTATCAAGACCTGATTCGAATTTATAAACGTGTGTAGCTGTGTAATTTCACTACAGCTTTAAGGCACTTTTTCATGACGATGTAAATGTACTGTTTCACTATTTGACTATAATATGATTTAGATTTAGATTTTTAGATTTTAATGCTTTATTGTCCCTTTTTATCGGGAAATTCTGGGCCGCCTCCCCTGTGGAAGGCGTAGTCGCAGCCTGTGGCGCGCCCAAACCCAACCTACCTAACAGTAGTTGTGATTTTTGAAATTTAGAAATTCTTTAAATTTTTGAAATTATTTGAAATTTTTGCTGGGGGATCAAACCGGAGTACCCGGAGAAAACCCCCGAGACGTTGCCCGGAAATAATATTCGGAGAAACATAACGCCCCGATGCAGGATCGAACCCACACCTGTCAGGAGCCATTGGTTTCTGGCCTGTGGACAAGGCAAGTTAATCCCGCCTTAGCCCACTTGGCCACAATGAAACAACTTTACTGAGATCGACACGCAACAAGTGAATTCAACTGTTTTAGCTTCCCCAATCGTGTGTAGCAGACAACCTTTGTTGCGTGTAATCAAAGCTACTATAACAGTTTATACTATCTTTGGTGTAATCATGCGTGTGTGAGGAGTTTAGGTTGACCTCTAAACTCGTGACGTCACACTTCTGATTGGTCCTCGTAAACCCGGCTAATGAAATTTTGCAGAAGAAATCAAACATGCGCTATCCTTGTGAATTTTTACATTAGCCAGTATGCAAGGAAATACATAAGGAATTCATAAACGTAACACAAGTGTGGCCGGGCCTTAAGGAAGGGCTATTGAAAAGTGCTGTGTCAAGCTATTTCGTCAGTTTCACTTCACATCCCAACCGCTGCAGTTGCCAGAGACGTGCCGAGCGCGTGCACAGTGACAAAGGAATGCCGCACATCGCCTAGGCCTATGAACAGTCGGAAGTGAAACTGACCTCACCAACCCTTGGCCAAACCCAAAACGACGTCATTTGAGGTCAAAGATCAGTTGCATCTCAAATCTACCCTCCCGAACCTGCATGGATGAAATTATTTCTAGAATAGTGTATTTTTGGCTTACTTAACATATTCACGTAGATATAGCTATACACATTAAAGGACTGTTTGATCTTGTATATGAATAGTATGTATAGTATGTATAGTCTTGTATTGCCTGGCTGTTCTTGAGAAATTGTTGTTATGATTATACATAGTCTACTCTGCACTGTCAATGTAGAGAAGTATAGCTGGAGTACATTGTCTGGCTTTAGAGAACAGGGATTGGAGTCAATCCATTTCTAGTAGAGGTGTACATGTACACCAGACAGCTGTCGACTAATTCTGGTTGGTCTAATTTGTTAATTCGAGAGAATATAACTTTTTTTTTAAAAGTATGGCTATCAGAAACTTTAGTTATTGTAAAAAAAAAAATTAATTATGCATGTACTTTTGTCGTAAAGGAAAATTCAAACTTAGTGCAAAAAAAGTTGAGAAAAAAAAAAGAAGAAAGAAAATCAACATTTGGAATAGAAAAAGGAAGCCTCGCCTTAAAACTTAGGACTGTAGCCAATCAAATCAGACAATCTAAAAATCGCATCTACATGCAGCGTGTTAAAAGTCCCGGTGGAATAGACCAGACTGTAGAATAGTATACCATCCATCTATTTATCTATCCTGGGTATAATATTATATTCATAATAGGGTAAACTCCAAACCACGAAATGGACATTGACGTAGATCTACTAGACTACTAAGTTCGTCATTCACAGCCTATAATAATTGACATGCTTCTCATTAGTGAGTGTCCATGTTATGTCAGAAGTTCATTTAGTACAGATCACGTTTTGAGCATGCTGTGATATCATGGATAGCAGATGGCACTCCGCAATCATTTTTTCATTCATTCGTTCTTTCATTTATTCACAGCTTTCGGATTGTTTCCGTAATTTGGTGGTGAGAATTTCCACATCTTCTACGAAGTCAAAAAATAAAATTCTGAAAAACAAAACAAACAAGCAATAGAAAAAGAAGAAAAAAGAACGTCAATGAGATGTTAATATCCAGGGTGGAGAACTCTCCGCGAATCCGCGGATTTCCGCGGAAGGCATTTGCATTTCCGAGAAAAAAATATTGAGTTCCGAGTGTGAGAAGCTGAGGGGCTACCCTTTATTGGGCATAGCGGCCAAAAGCGGCCGAAGTTCTAAACAGGCAAAACGTCCAAAAGCGTCCCTATCAACCATGTGGTTATATTCTCGCGTTGTTTGAAAGATTGCGAGACTTCCGGCAATTGACTTCCGGTTTATTATGTTGTGAAATGCATTCGTTTTTTCGATTTTTTTTTCCAAATTATCTTGTGTGTGTGTCTAAAATGGATGGTTTGGATTCTTCGACTGATGAAGGGGAGTTTACAGGCTTCCATTTATTAGACATTAAAGTGAGAGAAATGGACTTGGAGTCGGAGGAAGAGATCGGTACTGACATTAGACAATTAGTGTCAGTAGTGTGCATGCATATGATCTTTCAGACTGGCATGAAAGTGAAGAAGAGGAGGGGGCTTGTTTGGACTTTTTAAAGGTTTTTTTTTAATACACATTGAGTAATAAAAAACAAGACATGACAAGAGAAGTATAAAAAGGTAAATAATCAAAAGAGAATTTATTTCTGTTCATTTTGCATTTTATTTCATTTAAATCTATACACTAGTCACTAATATAGTAATAATACCTAAGATGTGGTGTTTTTACTAGTACCCCTAAATATCTCTAAAATTATAAAAATTCTTGCCTGTTTACAGCTAAAAAATAGACAAACGTGTGCCCAGTAAAATTGGAAATGTGGAGTTTGTGTGTAACAGTGGTGGACCTCAAACTTTGTTAGGCCTACAGTACAAATCAAGATTCTTAACTTTTTAGAAAGACATGTGCATAAAACATTCTTTTTTGTTTGGTTGTTGTTTCTATTGATGTTTACTTTGTGCTTTTTGAATTCAGGAGAGGCCCTAAATTACTTTCAAAATTGCCTAAATTCATTTTCTTCCAGGGGGCGAATACCGGGGCTTGGCCTCTGGGCCCCGGCCGGATTTCAGAGATTTCTTGATTCAGTTGTTCTCCACCCTGTAATATCTTAGCTTCTTCTTCTATGTCTGTCTCTCTGCCTGGCTGTCTCTCTGTCTGTTGTTTGTCTCTTTCTCTTTATGTGTGTGTGTGTGAGAGAGAGAGAGAGAGAGAGAGAGAGAGAGAGAGAGAGAGAGAGAGGCGTGTAGTATTCAAATTCATTCACGGGTGTGTCAGGACTTTTACGACGACGGATGATTTATTTCATCATCATCATCATCATCATCATCATCATCATCATCATCATCATCATCATCATCATCTCTCTCTCTCTCCCAAACAAACACACACTGACACACACGCGCGTACACACTCATAACACACACACACATACACACCCGCACACACACACCCCACACACACACACATCACATATGCACCCTAATACACCTACAACAAAGACTCCGATAATAGGCTCTCTGTCTGTCTGTCTGTCTGTCTCTCTCTCTCTCTCTCTCTCACACACACACACAAACACACACTCACACACACACATATACCTACCCCACCCCACTCCCTCATTCCAACCCCACATACTGACTGACACGCCTTTAAGACATTAAGTTTGACTCCCACCTTTCAAAAACGTCAAATCATTCAAAAACGTCAAGTCATTTCGTGCAAAAACCGGTGTCAGTCTACATCACACCACACGCGCATGAAGCGCTGGCGTGGTCTTTTGAGGAAAACCTTTTTTTCTGTTGACTTTCATGCATGCTGTGATCAACACGTGGAGAGCACGTGGAGTTATTAATAGCTGCAGAAAAGCCGGCAACGAGCTGCCGTGATTGGCTGACAGGTGTGCGTAGGCATGCATATGCATGCATTCATCAATTACACCGACGAGGTGGACTTTCTGTTCTTTCGTTATGGGTGCGACTAAAAATACATTTGTGGTGTAGTCTAACTGCTTATGCGACTATTAATAGTAGTTCGTCACGTAAGCACACGTAGGCCAAACAGGTGCAATAGAGGCTATTACCTATTGCGCATATTGTATTAAAACAACCGATGAGTAACATTATTCAATCCAGCATATTTTGTTGGCCGCGATTTTTGCACGTTTGGCTTGCGTGCTAAGCCGTCGTATACATGGCATACTACTTAAAGAAAACAATGGAAATAGTCTTAGAAATGATTTATATTTATGAGTATTTTAGTACGTAGGCTTACTGTAACTCGTTTTAAAAAATAACACGGGATAGACTAGTATATTTATACGTTTATCCATTGTATAAACCAGACAGTTACTACTATTATAGAAGCTGTCTGTATAAACTACTTATACACATTCTGATTATACAGTACAATACAATACAATACAGCCGTTAAAAAACAAAACATGACGTAGCTTTTCAATGAAAAAAAGAGAATGTTTTTATAATTATATCGACTTGTTTCCACGCTCATTGTTTCTGAAGGGGGAATCCAATTTATCACTAAATAATTCACAGAAGTTTCGTGCGTTCGCACCCACTTTTCTCAGTGAAAATACACGTGCAAAGGCCGTGCGCCTTGGACAGCTAAGTTACTTCTTCAACCAAAAAACGTACTGTAGTTAGGTAATGTGGTAACAAACTGTACACTAGTTTTTAAATTAAGCCTTAACTACTGAACGGTAATTACAATACACAGAAGACATACACAGTTTATACATTTAGACGTAACAGTTAACTACCAAATATTAAATACATAATACATCGTTTATTAATTTAGCCTTCACTGCTAAATATTAAATACAATATACAATACACCTACTCTAGTTTATAGGTAGGTTTACAGTTATCACGTAGACTATTTAATTGAAAATTCGACACTAGAACAGCGAAAAATTCGTAAAAAGTTAGCTTTACATAATAAAATAAATTACAATCAGCAAGGGAAAAGCTGTTTATGTAAGTTAGATTTATACTGTGAGGAATGTTTTATATTAGTATTACCAAGCAAGTAACTTCAACCATATAAAATGGTAGTTTAATAATTGTAAACCTGCTTTTGGGGCAACCCTGTATTAAGACTTTGCTACTAAATATTAAATACAATATACAACACACTAGTTGATAAATTAAGACTTGACTAAAGAAACATTAGTTACAATGCACCGCTGCTAAACCCGGGGATACAAGACGTGTTGAAAACTAATGCTCAGCTCAGTACTGTACTAATAGATTAATAGTCGTTTCATATTAATAACTCCCTCGCCTAGCTGTTACTATAGAGGGCCTCCATGTTGTTGTTGTTGTTGTTGTTGTTGCTGTTGTTGTTGTGTGTGTGTGTTTGTGTTTACTGCAACCACCTCCTCACCTTCGGAATAGGAAACCGGCGAATAACCCCACTGCGTCACGGGGTGAAGAGGAAAGGTAAAGAAGAAGAAAAAAAGGAAGAATAACAACAACAACCACAACAACAACCACAACAACAACCACAAATACAACAACAACCACAACAACAACCACAACAACAGCCACAACAACAACCGCAACCACAACAACAACCACAATAACAATAACAACAACAACCGTAACCACAACAACAACAACCACAACAGCCACAACAACAACAACAACAACAAGGAAGAGGAGGGAGAGGAGAAGGCTGAATATCTTGAGCAGGAGAAGAACAATACCAGAAAGAAACAACAAAGGAAGACAAGAATGAATAGAAGATGAAAAAGATCAAGAAGAAGAAGAAGGCCGAACAATGAGTTTATTTGCTTAGGAAACAAGATATAGGCCTGTAAGGGTTAAGTAAAAGAAGATTGAAATAAAATAATGAGTGTATATGTTTACGAACATAGTGAAATGTGCAAATAGGTGTTTTTCATTTTGATCGCATACATTGACAGAATTTCTCTCGATCCGCGAAGCCAGTGGCTTCGTTCTTTTTCCTCTATTACCTAACACATGAATAAGCAAACGACGCACATGTTATATTTCTTTCAACAAAGACAGATGACGAGAATAAACATTCTTTCTATAACGTGAAATCTATTTTCTGAAGCTATAGAAGACTGATGACTGGTATTTTTATGACGTGGAAATCTATTTTCGAAACTATAGGCCAATTTAAAAAAATGTTTTGCATGAGTAGACTAACAACTTAATTTAATCAGTTCTTCTTTTTCACCCCTTTTGTGTGTTGTCTGACTTCTGTACACTAAAGCAGCAAGCTGTTGTTGTTATTTTTTAATGGACTTTTACAAATCGATGAAATTGTTACATTTAGTTCAGCTATCCCTTGGTGTAAAAAAGAAGTTTCTAGATCTTTATTGGGACGTCTACACACTTGAAAACCTATTTTATCAGTCAAGCGTTCAGCTCAGGCACAGTTAAAACATTCCATGACCAACCAGACAAGCTTTCAAATTTCTTTCAGTTTATATGGCACAGAGTCAAGCATTGAACGCTTCATCAAAGACTATGCCTTTGGCTTCACTGTGCCGTCGCAAGGACTTCGGGGACAGAAAAGCCGCAAGATCGTGTTTTTTTTTTTTTAAACTTCATGGGAGAGAAGCGAGAATAGGGACTCGCACCTCATTCAGACTTTCCGAGTCTGCTGAGAAATAAGCTGTAACATTGTACACAAATAATGCATCATAATGCAAATCACCTGCCGTGCTCAACAGTCAAGTCAAGAAATCTGTATTAGGCCAATGTAAAATTTCATCAGCATATTGTAAGCGAGAGAGTAGAGTACTTAGTTGTTTGTTTGTTTGTTGGTTGATTGGTTGGTTGTTTAGCCTTGCACAAAGCATAATGTTCTTCAGTTTAGCCATAACTTGACTACTACATGTATTTTAAGAAGAGGGTTATAAGAAAATTAGGAAAGCGGCGATGACTACGATGACAATGGCAGCTGACATATTTAATTGCTTTTTTATGTTTAATCGCCTCCATTGTATTAAATAATAATCTAGAGGGACACACACACACACACACACACACACACACACACACACACACACACACACACGAGAAAGAGAAAGAGGGAGGGAAAGCGAGAGAGAAAGAAATAGAAAGAGAGGTGTGGATAGGGGGAGGGTGATGATAGACAAATAACTTGTATTTTGATCATTATTGTAAAGGCAATAATGCAGTCAGAACCTTACACAGCTATATTTTTTCAATTTTTTTTAAAATCACAATCGTGAATAGGATTTAAAATAGAATTTTAAATACATTTGTTAATGTTTTTTTTTTTAAACAAATTTTAAAGAAACATATTGTTATCTATTTTAAATGCTAAATCAGTTAGTTTCTTAACGGGGTTTCGCTTTGAATATTTATTTTCATATTTAATAATTGATTTTATTCCTTTGTATGCCGTATACGTAAATCTATAAATAGACATGTTTCTTTCACTCTGGCTAATGCACTCTTCCGTTTATAATCATTACGTTTGTTTTGTTGTTGTTGCTGAAGTTGTGTTGTTTTTTTAAGTTAAAAAATGAATTTTGTTGTCAACATCATTTTACATAAGTGAACTCACACAATTTTTACGCTGACGTTTGCTGCAAAAACAACCTTATTTAGAAACATGTAACTACCTCAGCTGAGCCATTTGCATAGAAATGAGCCCCGTAGGCTCCTATGACAGGTCATTCAAGCCTCACTCTACAGGCGGTGCCTAATTCCAAACCATGAATCATACCATGTTTCCTTTTGTGTGGGTGCCAATACAAAGACTCGCTTTTACGCCCGTTGGTGGCAGACTGGGCTGGGTGGCTGGCGGGCGGGAGAGAGAGAGAGAGAGAGAGAGAGAGAGAGAGAGAGAGAGAGAGAGAGAGCAAAAAGCAATGTTTCGAACGAAACACTAAGTGTGATGTACCGGTATGTGGGCAGTGTGAGCTTGGTTGGTATGTGACGTGAAGCCCGCGTGCACAATGAATGGCAAGTACGTGTGTTGAGTATAGAACTGTGAAGGTCTTCACCCTTTCGCAGTAATGCATGGCCTCGCGTTCGTTCCCCTCTTTTGGAATATTAAGTAGTACTACAGGCCATACAATTCAATCAATCAATCCATTTTTTAAATGTATGTTCACACATTTAGGTGATATTAGACTTTTTAAAAGTAAAAACACATCAACTATTTAAGAAAGAAAAGGGAATGTAATTACAATCATTTTAATCTGCATGTATATAAGGTTAGCAATAGGAGATCTAGCAATAACTTTCACAACTCCTGTACTATTTGGATGATACAGACATTCGCCTACAGAATTATTTTTTTTACGCTGAGAAAATGACAAATGGACACTTTTGAACTGGACACAAATACATCTTTGATGCTTGTAATGATAAAATTCATACAATTCATACATACAGTTTATGTCATAAAATTTAGACAATTGTTTCTTTCTATTTGATTTTTATAAAAAATCTCTGAATAGTTTTTATAGGAAAAAAGTCCAAGTTAATACTTCAAACTCTACTCCAAAGAATGCTTAAGAGGTCACATTTTAAGATAATACTTTTACAGTCGACACTGACCTGCCCACTTGCATGAGGTCCACTGGACTGGACTGACTGACCATTCCTGTCCTTGTCAGTGAACCCCGACAACCGAGTAAGCTTACAGTAAACGTGACTATACGCTTTATTTTTGAGAGAGAGACAGAGACAGAGACAGAGAGAGAAACTTTCAAACTTGAAACATTTTTTTATTAGGGATAAAGATTTTAGACTAATGATACAGTCTAATCTTCCAATCTGTCCCTTAACGAATCTTTAACTTTAACTTGGAAATCATAAAACTCACACACACACATGCACTCACACACATGCACGCACAATCACACCAACATCTTCATCATTATCTTTTAACAATTTTAGGCAACAACCTCCCCCCCTCCATACCCCTCATCCTTATAATAATAATAATTATAAGAATAACAATTATTATTATATATTGTCGGATAGCGAAGTGGTTGGAGAACTCGCTACTGTGTCGCAAGTTAAGCACCGTCCAGTGCGGTTAGCACTTGGATGGGTGACCGCAAAACGTGAAGCAACAAATAACAACGTCCCCAGTTGACTCAACTGTGACTGAGTACCTACTCTCTTAAGGGTGGGGAAGGTAAAGCAGCGAGGGAGAGAGATGGGCATCACCCTCATTACGCTGGCCCAAGATAAGTGCAATCTCCAACATCACGCTCCCCTACGGCCACAAGGCTATGGGACTACCTTTACCTACCTTTTTACCTATATTATTATAAGAATTATAAGAATAACAATAACAACAGTAACAATAATAACAATAATTGTAATCACCATTATCACTATCACCACCATTACCATTACCACCACTATTATTAATATCATTATAATTACAATAATACTAATTAATAATACTAATGATAATAATAATAATAATAATAATAATAATAATAATAATAATAATAATAATAATAATAATAATAATAATAATAATAATAATAATAATAATAATAAAATACGAAGAAGAAGAAGACGAAGAAGAAGAAGAAGAAGAAGAAGAAGAAGAAAAAGAAGAAGAAGAAGAAGAAGAAGAAGAAGAAGAAGAAGCCAAACAACAACAACATGACTCTGATACACAAACAAACCCACTCCACTTCTTCGGCGGAGATTATAAATCGAGGTGTAGTCTGCGAGAAGAGCTATACAAGAACAATAAAATAAAATAAATAAACGTCAAAATTTAGACCTAAAGCCTTTTGTGCAGGCGACCGCCTTTGCGCGTGGCTGTACGATTGCTCTTTTAACTGTGCATTCTCTTTGGATTGTGGCCTGACCGTGATGCAAGAATCTGGACATAGGCCATATTGTTCTAATAGTGCATGGCTTCTCAATGATATCATAGCAGTGAATGTTTTCCTTGTCTATGTGCGCTTAAGCTATCTCGTTTTCTCTCGGGAATAGACACTCTGTTTTACGGACATATTTACGGACATATTTATGTTAGTGGAAGCAGACGCCGCCACTCCTTAACTTCCGGAACTTCTGCGGTCGTTGCCCTCGCACCATACGTAACATGCAGGTCTATGTCAATATTCCTTTTACTTGCGTTACACATATTCCAGCATCAGGCATCGAAAGGCTTTCAAAGGGTATGAAACGAGAGGAACAACTGCGATGAGCGACGTTTTCAACGCTGTGGAAGAATGGTGCATAACAAATAGGATATTTGACTATTTGCAGACAGCTTCAAGGAGGAAGAGGTTGATCCTCGCAAACAATGATTGTAATGAGCCAGAACTTGTTTTGCTAGAGTCATTGTATACCTCTTGCTGCTTTGTGAGGCATATTTAGTAATCGGGTTGATTGTGCTGTACAGAGACATAATTATACTGATATAGCACCCGTACACATGCTTTCTGACAACCACGCGTGTGTGTGTGTAGGTGTGCGTGTGTGTGTGTGAGGGTGTGCGTGTGTGTCTGTGTGACCCCTGTGTGCGTGTATACGTGTGCGTGTGTGTGTGTGTGTGGGTGTGTGTGGGGCTGTATTCATGGCGTTTTGGGTTTATAAACCTTGCACACTTAGTATACAATGGGTTCACAAACAAAAATGGGGTACCAATTTGTAAACCCATTTTGTTTTCCATTGAAATGCGCTGAAGTGCTCTTTAAGTGCATGCAAGTGCAGTTGTAGTGCATGGAAGTGCAGTTGTAGTGCATGTGCACTTAAAGTTCACTTCGCGAAGTGCAGTTGTAGTGCATGTGCACTTAAAGTTCACTTGGCCAAGTGTAGTTGTAGTGCATGTGCACTACAACTACACCAGGTCAAGTGTAGTTGTAGTGCACATGCACTACAAGTACACTTGACCTGGTGTAGTTGTAGTGCATCTTCCAGACGGGTAGGATAAGGAACTTTCCTCAACGATTAGGGTAAGGCAGTGCCTCGACGATTAGGGTAAGGCAGTGCCTCGACGATTAGGGTAAGGCAGTGCCTCGAAAAGGGTTAGGGTCAGGGCTAGTTGCAGCGCTGCAACTAGCCCTGACCCTAACCCTTTTCGAGGTACTGCCTTACCCTAATCGTCGAGGCACTGCCTTACCCTAATCGTCGAGGAAAGTTCCTTATCCTAGCTGTGTTTTTGAACAAACTTGACCTACTTCGTCTCTAAGAGGCGAGGAAAATTGCTAAAAGTAGCCGTTTTTCGAAGAAAGTTGACCTAATTCGCCGCCTAAGAGGCGCGAAGTACGTCAAAGGACCCCATTTTGACATGAATACAAGTATGTGTGTGTGTGTGTGTGTGTTTGTGAACTTAGCGCACTCGTTAGTGCATTAGGGGGAATTAAAACACAAGTGCTGATAAAACGTTAATAGGCTACATTATCATGTACTTTTAGGCCCAGCCTGCTTCTGAAGTTGAAGTTTGGTCCTGATTTGGCTCGGAGGAGTCCGCTGGACCTAAAGCAATAACCATGTAATGTAATGTAAAGTTGAAGTTCTACAAAACTTCTTCTTCGTCTTCATCATCATCATCATCATCATCATCATCATCATCATCATCATCATCATCATCATCATCATCAGCATCAGCATCATCATCATCATCATCATCGTCGTCGTCGTCGTCATCATCATCAGCAGCAACATCGTCATCATCATCATTATCAACATCGTCATCGTCATCATCATCATCATCATCATCATCATCATCATCATCATCATCATCATCATCATCATCATCATGGAGTCCGTGACTTTAACCGCTTCGCGTCCTGGCTGCCGGTGCTGCCAGCATTGTAGGTTTCAATTTTGGCCTTGGGAAATGGAGCCAGCATTTCGCACGAGTTCCTTCCACCATGTCAATTTATTTCATCGATACAACCGAATAGCCATAACAAGGTGCCACGCAAAGAATTAAGACACATTGAAATTACGTAATAGTATCGATTCAAGAACTTGATGTGATCTAAAAATTACGTCAGCGCACATGCAGTTGAACATTAAAAGATAAATAAAAGGCCTGATCATTCAAGTTTAAACTTAAAAAAAAGAAATTGAATTTGCCCCTCCCCACTCCCCATACCACCTTCACCCCCCCCCCCCTGTTGAAAGAAAGATGAAGCTGAAAGAGAAACATAATTCCTGAGTACACAAGATGGCGGTAGTACACAGGATGGCTTTCACCAAGAGACCACTCTTCCCTTGCCTTATTAACATTTGCGGCATGGAGAGGGTCAATCACAAGCAGCCTTTGATGTAGACCTACATGTGAATGGCCGATTACATAGGACGGTTTTAGCATCTCTATCACTTGGGGTGCTGTCTCGACCCTTCAGGATTAACTTTAAAGATACATAGTCACATCATAAGGCAAGTAGCCTACTTCGCTAGTGACACTGGCAGCATCATCATCATCCTCATCCTCATCATCTCTCTCTCTCCCTCTACCTCTCTCTCATATAAAGAGTGTATGAGACCAATCAAGCCTACTCTTGTAGGCTTCACAGAAGAGCAACCCGAACGAAACAGAAGACAACCTGAAGGTAGAGAAAACGAAGAAGATGACTACGCCGACGATGATGATAATGATGACTGATTTATTGCTTAATTGTTGAAGGAGAGATGTCCCGTCCTCCGCAAGAAGTGCGATGATGATAATGATGATTTTTATTATGATGATAAAGATGATGATGATTTTGATAATGACGAGGACGATGATGATCAAGATGACGACGACGATGATCATGATGAAGAAGACGAAGATTGTATTGATCATTACGACGACGACGATGATGATGATGCTGTTGATGAAGACTACGTCGACGATGATGTTGTTGATGATGATGATGATGATGATGATGATGATGATGATGATGATGATGATGATGATGATATTATTATTATTATTATTATTATTATTATTATTATTATTATTATTATTATTATTATTATTATTATTATTATTATTATTATTATTATTATTATTTTAACGCGATTGAATTCAACCAGTATTTATCAGTTGAAATTTCCATTGAAGTTATAGTGCTTCTCTGTCAGTGACCTACATTGACGTAGATCGCGATGCCAGACTCATTGTTTAACATAACTTATTTCAATTATTTAACCGACATTTCTATCAACAATTTCTATACTGCCTGGGCTTTCTCTCTCTCTCTCTCTCTCTCTCTCTCTCTCTCTCTCTCTCTCTCTCTCTCTCTCTCTCTCTCTCTTTCTCTCTCTCTCTCTCTCTCTCTCTCTCTCTCTCTCTCTCTCTCTCTCTTTCAGCAAGCGAGAGATGGGCTAGAGGGACGGAGGGGTGGGGAATGGGAGGAGAGGAAAGAGTGTAGAGATGGGAGGGGTGAGGGAATTCGGTCACCGTGCCAGGAGTACGAGATTTCCAATTCCAACCTTGAGGCTGTCCACAGAAGGTCACGAAACTATATCGACCCCTTTTTCCTGCCTGCTACAGCGTTCGATTGCGTCACGACGACGACGACGACGATGATGATGCTGATGATGATGTTGATGATGATGATGATGATGATGATGATGATGATGATGATGATGATGATGATGATGATGATGATGATGATGGTCGATCATGATGATACCCCCGTTGGGGTGCCGGGGGTTTCAGTATATATAGTATCCCCACTTTCTGGAAATTTAGTGCTTTAAATTCCCACTGTCGCTGTCTTTCTCATTTGCTCTTTCTCATTCCTGCTCTGTTCTATCAATCTGCTATACTATCGTCTTCTTTGCTAGACCAGTCTCCTACCTTTTTTCTTGAAAACTCTTCCGGGACAAGACTCCTTGTTTGTGTATGAGGTCTGTTGGATCAGCTTGGGAATATTGGACGCTTTCTGCCAGGTGGTCACTAGGGCTTCCTATGATGTTATTATGTAGCAATGTAGGCATTTTATATTTATGTGTTTTGTTGATAATTTATAATGATGTTTGTATTTTATTTTGTTTTTGTAAACGGGGGTTCCATAAGTTGGGGTGAAGCCTCAGCCGTCCCCTGCGTGGGATGTCTTTATTGTAAAGTGACTGGCTGGTGGAGAGCTTTCGGTTTTACCACTAGGGTTGTTTCAGCAGATCTTTTATGCGGATCGGGGGTTGTCCGGTCCTGATTTGGCTCGGAAGAGTCCGCTGGACCTAAAGCAATAATAATATAATGTAATGTAATGATCATGATGATTGTGATTGCAAGTATCATTTTGATTCTAGGCAACAGCAGTCGCCGTCCATTCACTTTATCGGTGAAAAGACATTACATTTAAAATAGAGTTGACCCCACCGCCTTGGCTCAGTGGTGGAGCGTTCGGCTATAGACACCGATGACCCAGGTTCGATTCCCGTAGTGGACAAGATAAAAGTGGCCATTTTTTGCTGTCCATCTTAGCAATATGATAGCTGTGGTGGTTCGGTCTTGAGTTATGTACCTACACTTCCTTTCCTGGGATGGTTATCCCCTTCTGCCATATCGCCAATGGCGGTTGTGGACGTTAAACGTCAGTGTAATTCACTACAATAGATTGAACTGAATCTCCACGCGCCACGCAGTCAGCATTACTGGGCCAAACATTTTCCCTTCTCCGCCTGTGCTGTTCGTGATTGACGCATGACGTTTTGTTACCCCTCCCCCCCCTCCCTTCTCCATCCTCCCTCCCACCATGTAATGTGTTATTTCGCATTTCAGTTTTAGCGTATACGGCAAACACGACAAGAAGAAGGAGATAAAGAATTTTATCAACAACAACAACAACAACAGCAGCAACAGCAACCACAACAAAGACAGCAACATGAACACAAGAAGAAGCGACAACACAAGGAAATGAATGCGACTATTTAAAATCCTGATTGAATGTTATTGTCCTTCAAATTTTGAGAGAAAAAAAATCTATCTATCTATCTATCTATCTATCTATCTATCTATCTATCTATCTATCTATCTATCTATCTATCTATCTATCTATCTATCTATCTATCTATCTATCTATCTAATAATATATAATCATGTGTGTGTGAGGGTGGGTGTGTGTGTGGGTGTGTGTGTGTGTTATTTTCCCCTCATATTCAAACAAGGCTGATCTTCATATCTAGGGTGTGAAAGAGTGCCACATGAACAATGGAAGGAAAGGAGAAAAAAGAAACATAAGCAAAACAGTTGACTCCGTCAAACATTCAAAACACCGCATGCGTTGTAGTTTAATAGATGGTGTCTCGCGCATGTAAAGGTCATGCTCTCCACGTGCGCGCGTGCTCGATCCTATTGGCTATTCATTAGTTATTGGTTGTGGAGCTCTCGTCCAAAATCTTACTTCAACATCTCCGCAGCTGAGGGGCGTGAAACTTACTCGGATTCTTAAAGCAGGAAATAATTGATTTATAGCCTTTGAGTTGTGTGGCGTTATTAGGTGTGGATATTTATAAATTATAGTACAATTTCCTGTTTGTTTATATTAGTGTTAGAGCAGCGTGTTTGGATCGCTCATTCTGACGCAAGCAGACTTCATCGTGACTGTCATCTCTCTCTTTCTCTGTCTCTCTAGCGACTTCACGTCAGTTTTAAGCTATTAATTAATTAATGTATTTATTCATTTATTTATTCTTTCATTTAAATTTAAACACATACTCAATGCTTCCTCTCTCTCTCTCTCTCTCTCTCTCTCTCTCTCTCTCTCTCTCTCTTTCACGTGCACAAACACGCTCATACAAGTATCAGCGAGCACATAGGTTCACATTATTAACACAAGCCTGCTCACACACACCAAGAGAGAGAGAGAGAGACAGAGAGACAGAGACAGAAAGACAGAGAGAGAGTGAGTGAACATTAAAGTTTAACGTCTTCACCCACCGTTGGCGATATGGCAGACGGGGATTATCATCCCAGGTAAAAAGGTGTAAGAACGTATATCAGCACACTGAGCTACCAATGCTACTATCATGCTACAGTAATAAGATTGACAGGTTAATTGTAGAAGACAATCACACTACACCGGAGCGTATAGGCGACTACTGGTCACATTATTCTGACACTACCGAACCGGTTGACGGTAAGGGTAAAATAATAGGGTCACATGTTGGTCAATCCGGGATTCGAACCAGGGACCTTTCAGTTACTAGTAAGCCGCTCTACCAGCTGACCTACCCGGCCCACACGCACAAGATGGACAGTAACAAATTGCTAATTTGATATTGCCCATCACAACGGGATTTGAACCTGGGTCACTGGTGTGCCAGGTAAACTCTACCACTCTACCACTGAGTTAGCTGATGGGGGATGTGTGTGTGTGTGTGTGTGTGTGTGAGAGAGAGAGAGAGAGAGAGAGAGAGAGAGAGAGAGAGAGAGAGAGAGAGAAACTTGTAACGCGCTAACGTCCTTAGGAAGGCATGTGGCACGTACGATCCATAAGGTCATAATACAATAGCCAGTTTCATTGCTGCTTGCGGAATATTTCGTTAGGGCTTCAGCACACGTTGTTGAGTAGATTTCTGTCCCCGGACACCTAAGCAAGGGCGGATTTTGCCATTGTTGAGGGGGTGGGCACTCTTCCCTCAAACCATTAATGCGAAGTGGCGAAGCCAAAAGCGCGAGCCTCCGAAGCAGGCGATTAAACTAGGGGAGTCCGGGGGCATGCCCCCCCACCCCCACCCCCCACCCCACCGGAAAATTGTGAAAATAATGGTTAAAATTTGTGCAAGCTGGTGCGTTCTGGGCATTATTTTGACGACTGAAAACAGTATTGTTTTGTGCTAAAAGTCCTCTTCTCCCCCCCTCCTCACTCCCACTACACACACACCCCTCTGCAAAACTCTGATGATAACATTTACAATAGCAGAACATCTTGCATAAAGGTTTATAAAAAGACAGAAAAGGTTACTGCAAATAAAACAAGAAATAGCCACTCACATCAGTTTTATTCAAAACTGACTTGATGCATGTACAAGAAATACCTGTAGATCTAGATCTGGTGAATTAAAAAAAATAAAAATAATTAAAAAAAAACTAATTTGGAGGTACATGAAACTGTGTGGTGAGTGAGATTTAGTACAATTTTTTTAAATCTTCTTTCTTCTCCTTTTCTCCCTCCTTTCTTTTTTGACCGCTAGGGGGTGTGCACGTGCACAAGTGCACACACCCAAAATCCGCCCCTTCCTAAGCGTAAAAAAAGGTTCAGCACATATTCCTGACCTTAAATAATTTTTTAATAGGGTTGAAATGGGATGGCATGCAGCTCTATGGGCAACCATGAAAGTGTACAACATCAGCCCTAAAATTATAGAAGTCATCAAAAGCCTGTATGACAAGGCTACCAGTGCAGTCCTCCATAACAGCGTCATCGGGAACTGGTTCAGAACAACAATCGGTGTGCGTCAAGGATGCCTACTCTCTCCAACACTCTTCAACATCTTCCTAGAGCGCATCATGTCAGATGCTCTTGCAGATCACGAAGGCACAGTCAGCATAGGGGGCAGAGCAATCTCCAATCTTCGTTTTGCGGATGATATTGATGGATTGGCTGGAGAGGAACACGAACTTGAACAGCTTGTACAGAGGCTTGACACCACCTCCAGAGCTTATGGAATGGAAATAAGTGCAGAGAAGACCAAAATGATGACCAACAACACCAATGGCATCAACACGGACATCAAAGTACAAGGCCAATCCCTCAACACAGTGCACAGCTTCAAATATTTAGGAGCCATTGTGTCAGACAATGGGTCTCGGCAGGAAGTCCTCTCCAGGATCGCACAAACAACTGCTGCCCTGACAAGGTTGAAGCCCATTTGGAAAGACAGAACCATCAGTCTACATTCCAAAGTAAGACTGCTGCGCTCTCTGGTCATCTCCATCTTCCTATATGCTTGCGAAGCATGGACCCTCATAGCAGATCTCCAACGAAGAATACAAAGCATGGAGATGAGGTGCTACAGAAGACTTCTGTGCATTTCCTATACCCAACACATCACCAACGACGAAGTCCGACAGACCATCACACAAGCCATTGGACAACACGATGACCTGCTCACAGTGGTGAAGAAACGGAAACTCCGATGGTATGGCCACGTCACCAGATCATCAGGCCTTGCCAAGACCATTCTGCAAGGCACAGTGCAAGGAGGTAGAAGAAGGGGGAGACCGAAAAAGAGGTGGGAGGACAACATTCGAGAATGGACTGGTTTGACACTGAGCGAAGCCATGAGGGCTGCTGAGGACAGAGAAAGATGGAGTATGCTGGTTAAACGATCATCTGTGGTGCCTCTACGACCTTCGGGTTATGGAACAGGATAGGATAGGATAGGGATGGACCTCGCCGTGAACGGCTTCTTCAACGCTGAACAGAAATAGAATGCCCATCTAGTAGTTAACAGGCAGCGGGACACGCTAAAACGTTAAAAAAAAAAACTGTTCCATAATGCTCCTCGTTCGATCATCGTTGATACGTGGGTACTGGCCCTTATGAAATCAGCTAATACTTAGTTTTACAGTGAAGTAAACATGAAAGAAAAAACACAAACTCTCATTCCATCCCTTTCTCCCAAACCAACCTGCCAATGTCCCGAGAGTTCGTGACACCTGACTAACCTTGTCATCATTTAGTTTTTTTTTACCAACCATCAACATTCTTCACCCATGAACCTTGTCAGCGGCCCAATCGGAAGCTTTTTTCACACGAATTCAGCATTTCTATTGGCTCTGACTTGTCTGGTAGCTTGCCAAAGAAGACAGCGCTGCTTCTTTAACGCGCAGATCGCACATCCCTCCTAAACTACGGATGCTAGAGCCGTTGGTTACTCTCTTTCGACGTGGGCTGCGTTTTATGGCGTAGTGTCCCGTGGAATTTGCTAGCTGTAGAATCACCTGACTTGCACGATGCATGCCGGCTGCACGTGAAAATAAGCTGATTTTGTGAATGTTCCTCGAGATTTTTATAGCCGAGTCCGTATCTTCTATGCAAGTAATAAGATGCAAAATACAGGTTTACAAAGCAGGTTTCATTTAAAAGGGCACGTGTCTTCGTTTAATGCATCGTGAAGATGATGGTAACTTGCATTAGAGAGTTACTTTAAAGGGCGATAATTAGACTATAGTGGATGGTCCACCGCCGTCGCTCAGCTGTAGAGCGTAGAGCCTGACATACCGATGACCTAGGTTCGATCTCCGTGGTGGGGCAAGATAACAACTGCCCATCTTAGCAGTATGATAGTACAGATGGTTCAGTGTTGATCTAGGTCTATCCTGTGATGGCTAGCCCCTGTCTGCCATACCGCCATTGGTGG
>CM072517.1:48801917-48811917 GCA_036898135.1 Oncomelania hupensis | reverse complement strand
TTTATCCCAGGAAATAGTTTTTGGCGGTGGTATACTCTGACCTGACACACCGGCAATTACTTTTGGCAAGATGGCAAGACGTTCATACAATCATTTCAGGGCTATATCACTGTCAGTTCTCAGAGAACCTAACGACTGATAAGCATATAATATAGAATGTTCTAAGACGGAAAGACACGCAGATACGCACCCTTAACCACAGGCCCAGAACTGAAGTAGAGCCATTACTTACAGTTTGGGACTTCAAAATTGTTCCTCCTTTTATTGAAATCAACAAACAATGAACCAATGTGCGAAAAGGGTCTCATCCCAGAGAAGGTTTTGTTTGAGCACGAAACAAGGATTGGGATGGGAAGGAAAGGAGACACAAACTTGTTGTTGCTGTTGTTGTGTGGCATCGCTTAGAGAGGCATGTAAGCTTGCTAAGTTGTTTTTTTTTATAGGAACAGCACTCAAATAACAACAATGTTGCAGCCAAAGCAGATGGAGAAGGAGTCCAAGTTAACATGTATGGTGTTAACAACACCTCGATGAGAGTATAAACCGAGCCTTGTCGGTGCACGCACGCATTCCATCGCATGGACTTTAAAGATTCTGACTCTCATGTTCTAGAAGGGTGAAAGCCAGCTGCACAAACACACCCCAGCACGCACTAGGTCCCTTCTCCCCATTCCAGTCGCCCAGGATTGTGCTCAGTCGTCTGGGCGTCAGACTATGCGCCCAAACGTTGCAAGTGGGCGCCTCTGGCGGTTTGAGTTAGATCCTGTATCGGCCAGCGCCTTGAGCAGCTCTTGAACTGGAAAAGCGCTATGTAACAGTGATAAAACAAAATAAATAAATAAAGAATGACTCGTTTTTTAAAGAACAGAAAGAAAGAAGCGGTCGATTGTTAAGAAAATTTAACTGAGCTAAGCCCAGCTAATTAATTGCGTGTAGCATTACCGAGTTTTCCTGCTCGGTCAGAAAACAACACATTAATAACCTTGGTCTGTGAAACTCTATTTTGGGGGTTGGGGTGCACCAGCCGCAGTAAGAGAAACAGTTACTGGGAGCAAATAAACAACCTCGTTAGTTTCTCATTGTGCATGTGCACGCGCTGAGAGCGTGTATCAGGTCTAGTCTCTCTCTCGCGCGCTCTCTCTCTCTCTCTCTCTCTCTCTCTCTACTGAAGAATCCCTGGTGAGAGAGATAAATTACATGGAAGTACAAACTACACTGAAGAATCCATGTAAATTAGCATTATTTTTAGTCTGCGCGGTATTGTTGCTCGCTTATCGAGCACGGAAAACGATGCTTAACGTCCTACTGCATGAGCGTTAAGGACGATCACCACGTCGCCACCCTGACAAAATGACCATCATCATCATATCAAAAATGAGATCCAACGGATCTTTATCGAGCACATTGTGTGGCAGAGACTTATGTAGGAAGCCTCGGCAGTCTGTGCTACGCAGTGTGCTGATCCCGTTGCATACATTAACCAAGAACGACAGCCCCGCTGCATTAAACCATGATTAAACTTACAGTGTTCCAGTGAGGGTAGTTATAACCAATCAATCCCCTTGGTTATTGTATTGAGGTAAGAAAGCGCAACGGTAAGCACAGTGGGTCATTGACAAGTGCATAACCGATCACATGTGTACCAACAGATGCTGTAACCCTTTTCAGTAACATTACTATTTGTTTTGTTTCGTCTCTATCCTATCCTACCCTATCCTATCCTATCCTATCCCGTAACTCGAAGGTCGTAGGGGCACCACGGATGATCGTTTACCCAGCGTTTTTCATCTTTTCTCTGCCCTCAGCAACCCTCATAGCTTCGCTCAGTGTCAAACCAGTCCATTCTCGAATTTTGTCTTCCCATCTCTTTTGCTGTCTCCCTCTTCTTCTGCCTCCTTGCACCGCGCAGTTTCGTCTCTAGTTCGCTTAGTAACTAAAAAGTCGTGTTATTAAAGCTTTTGACGAGTCGTATTAGTAAGTTTTCGACGCGGGAAATGCTTATTACATATGAATAATACGGTAACTTTATTAAATATGAATAATACGGTAACTTTATTAAATATGAATAATACGGTAACTTGACGAGAGAGAAGAAAAGGAAAATAAACCCGAGCATGCCGTAGACAATTATTTAAAATGTTCGTTTTGTAGTTTAATGGCTTCCTCTGAGTAAAAGGTCATATCATAAGATGAATCCTACATTAAGTTTACTGTCTAAACCGTAATGAGGAGACAACCATTGTGTATATATGAAATTCCACAAATTAATATGAAAGATCTGAGCAAACAGCAGGAGAAACATAATATTTCACAGTGCAGTTTGGAAAATGTAAAACGTATACATTGCAATAGGTACAATACAATACAATACAATACAACACAATACAATACACCTTCCCGTCCTGGTGGCGGTGCTTTTGCTGTTGCCGCGTTATCGCAGAGAAGGCAGCCCGAATGTCACCCACATTGGTGACCAGTAAAATCCAACATTGCAAAAATCCAAAGCGATCCATACGATTCGACACGATAAAAAAAGAGAGATTTCTCTTATATAGCGCACTTACACGCTCAGAGAGCTTCTCAAGGCGCTGGCCCGTAATATCCAGCAATCACACAATAGTTTGCCGAAGTCAGGATTCGAACCCACGTCGCCTAAGACGCACTCAAAAAAGTCGTGCGCTCTACTATGTGATACGATACGATACGTGATATGATATAAAATATATGCTATGATATATAATATGATAAGTACGATTCGATATCATACGTGTTGTGATATGATCTGATATACGATACGTGATATGATATATGTTATAATATAATGATGAGATGTGATGTGATGTGATGTGATGTGATGCTATGTAATGTGATACTCAGAATAGTTAACTGACGTGCGGAAACAATGGAAGCTAATGAGAAAGAAGTAGGTCTATCGGTAGGATCAATCAAATGTTGATATTTAAAAGTTGGTTGTATTTTACTAACCGGACTTTCCCACGTCCGTTTCAAACGATTGTGGTTGCATGACGTTGGTACGTTCTACAATTCACCATTCACCGCTGACTGCGTTACTCCATGTTTTAAGAATAGAGAGGGAAAAACAACAACAACAACGTTTTCTTGCGTCCCTCTTTCCTAACACACACTTTAAAAGTTGTCTCCATTAAACGACAACATCAACAGCAGCAGCAACAACAACAAGAACCGGCGGTCATCCTTTTACTTATGCCTGCCTATTGTTAGCCTACTCATGAAGGTTTTCGATAAGGTTTCGCATTTTGCGTTCTTTTCAAATTCATGTTGCATACTTTGTTTGCTGCTGCAAAATATTCTTCAGCTTCTTTTTTTTCATGTATTTTAAACTCTACGACCTACGTGCGATGGTTCTCCTTCCCTCCCCTTCCCACTCCCCAACCTCCCGACCTTACTATGGAGGTGGGGAATCGAATGAGAGCATAAACAAAGAGGGCTGGTCTGTGCGCAATGATGCATTCATCACCGTTGATATTCCGACGCGTGTGATTAAGACACCATATACAGGCGTCAACGAAGAAGTGGCTGTTCACCACTTATACTGATCCTAGCAAAATCTCGATGAGTGCAGATACAGGGTATGTTGCTTCAAGCACAAAACGAAAAAAACATAGGCCTCTATTTATTTAATGTAATCGGTTTTTATATTTCGTCTTTCCAGCTCAAGAGCTGCTCAAAGCGCTGGCCGATACAGAATAGAACTCAAGCCGCTATAGGCACGTACACACTTGCAGTGTTTGGGTGCAAAGTAGCCCAGACAACTGAGCACAATCCTGGGAGAGTATGGGGAGAAGGGACCTAGTGCTTGGTAGGTGTATTTGTGTAGCCAGCATTCATTCATCTAAGTGTTAAGATCTTTTAAAGTTCTTGCTATGGAATGCGTGCGTGAACAGAGTAGACCTCGGTTTATATTTTCATCCGAAGGAGAAGAAGCGAAGTGTCTCAAGTCGGTTTTATTATTATTATTATTATTATTATTATTATTATTATTATTATTATTATTATTATTATTATTATTTTAATTATTATTATTATTATTATTATTATTATTATTATTATTATTATTATTATTATTATTATTATTATTATGTTTTATTATTATTATTATTATTATTATGTTTTATTATTATTATTATTATTATTATTATTATTATTATTATTATTTACTCTAGGCCGTCAGCGGGGTTTGAACTATTTCCTGTACAGGCTGCAATGTTGTCGTCTGACAATGGAGTACTTTGCGTACACCACTGAACCAACTGCGCTCCATATAACTTTTTTTTTTTAAAAGCACTCATCCTGTCAGTGCTAACGTTAGGTGTCCGGGAACAGAAATCTACTCAACAACAGTTACAGTACTATCAGTTGATCAGTGTCCTGTAAGTAGTGCATGGGGCAAAGAGCTTGTAGGCATCACATATCACGCACGATTAAAAATACCGCCTGTTTCACTTTAGCAGCACAAAAATGGGTCATGACAACCTATCCTATCTTACCCTATCCCGTAACTCGAAAGTCGTCTGGGCACCGGTCACAGATGATCGTTTAAGCAGCGTTTTCCAACTTTATCTGTCCTCAGCAGCCCTCATGAATGACAGCCTACTAGCGCCAGAACCGAGAGTTACAATTATCACGAGATAATTTAAATTAACACGCGTTCTGTGTAATTTACAGAGATACCGGTAATTCACAGTGTTAATTAACATATATTAGTATTTGCCACGCCCCTCTAGCGCCAAAACCTGATAATTACAAATATCATGAGATAATTACAAATATTATATGAAAATTACAATTATCATATGAAAATTACAATTATCAAGGGATAACTACAATTATCATGAAAAAAATTATAAATATCTTCGCGTGATCATGTTTAATTTTTTGTTTTGGCTCTAGCAATCCGTCTGGAAATGGGCCGAAACCGAAAATTGTAATTTTCATGTGATTATTACATTTTTTACGTGTTAATCGTAAATATGTCGGTGATATTTGTAATTACCACATGATATTTGTAATTATCAGGTTTTGGCGCTAGTAGGCCGTCATAATGTAAATTACACAGAATAAGCGTTAATTACTATTATCACCGATACCTGTAAATGCACGTTTTAGCGCTAGTATATTATGCCTTAGTCAGAATTAAGCATGATCACTTAAAAATTGTAATTAATGAGTGATAATTGTAAATTATTATGTAATAATTACAATTTTCTTTTTGGGCGCATTTCTAGGCGGATTGCTAGAGTCAAAACTGAAAATTAAACATGATTACGGGAAGATATTTACACAGTTTCAATGGTAATTGTAATTATCCATTGATAATTGTAATTATCCCATGATATTAGTAATTATCTCAAGATATTTGCAATTATCAGGTTTTGGCGCTAGTAGGCCTTTATGCTCATGGTTTCACTCAGTGTCAAGCTGGTCATGACAACACACTTGCCCAAAATTATTTTTGTGTTCGCCTAAAATTAATTTGTAGACATAGACTATTATTGTATCCATAAAAATACTTCAGCCGCACAAATCAATCAATCAAATTGTCATTTAATGTCTATTCACACATGTGGGTAATATTAAACATTTAAAATTAAACATGTAGAACACATCACCTACTTTGTTTTAAAAATAACAATTACCATCATATTAATCTATAAAAGTCTAGCAATATAGAAAATTTAGCAATAACGTTTACTACTCCTATAAAATTTGGACAATACAGAACCTCCTCTACACAATATTCATAGGCAATTATGTTTCAACAGCACATAACACGTTAACATATCTAGCATAATTATAATTCCCCTATAGCAGTGAAAGTGATCATGACAATTATCCTGTCGATAAAATCTATTTGTATATTGTTGTGTGTATCCGTATATTGGTGCGAATCTGACTGTGCAGCATATACCACGGCTATAACTACATCTTGTTTAGCTGTGGCAGCCAAAAAATGGGTCATGACAACAGTGTCTGTGTATTACAGTTTACACGTCAGTTGATTTAAAATATCCCATCTATGGAAAATAGGAGTGGAGATGGATCCATAGAAATATATAAGAATGTCTATGAGATGGATCATGACAATACTATCCTTTCGATAACATTCATTTGTGTTCGCTGTTACTGTATGTATCCATGAATTACTGTAACCGCAGAACACTTGGACATTAAATATCACGGTAAAAAATACTTGCTTTAGCAGCGATAAAATTGGGTTTCACGATAACATCTTTGTATCAGTATGAGTACAACTTATGTTAATCTGATGAATAAAAATTGATGCAACAACTTTGCTTAGCATTTTAACCTTTCAAAGAAATGCATTTGAATTATGCTGTGCAGTTTGTGTTTATTTAATAATGTAAATTATATATATATATATATATATATATATATATATATATATATATATATATATATATATATATATATATATATATATATATATATATATATATATATGTATATATTATAATTTAATTATGGAGTTATCAGTACAACTTATGTTAATCTGATGAATAAAATTTGATACAACAACAAGTTTATTTAAATATATTGGGTTATCTTTGCTTTCTGTATATTAGTTCATAGCTCAATATACAAGATTTAAAAAAAATCTTGTTGTTATATAGCGCTCAAGGGCTGCTCAAGGCTTAAGACGAAGATGATTTATTGTTCTCATTTACAGAAGGAAATGTTGCAATATTGATAGAGCAACGAACTCGTGTGTTTCAGAGGTTGAGATCAGTTCGATGCCTCCGGTGGGCCACGGGTTTTAGGTGTAAGTTTCGATATGATGGGTTGTTTGGGGGGTGATGGAGAGTGACGGGAGTGGGGAGAGGGAGGGTCGTATCTCCACTTTGTCCTTAGGTGGCGTTGCAAACCCCGACTGGATGAGGAATGTTGTTTCCAAATTGTACTCCGAAATCAATTTTTTTTCTCCTGCAGTTTAACATTCAAACCGCATAGCTGAGACTATCCGAAGCTGATATTCGCCTCAATACTAGTAGAGTGGCGAACTTAAGCCTCGGTTAATCTCAAGATACGCAATGTGTTACTGATTGATTGTAGTGTCTACGTGTGTCTTTGTAATAAAGGGAGTACACTCTTAAATAAAAGGGCTCCGGTTCGAAGGCTTTGTTTGCTTTTGAGGAAAATGACTTTAGCCCTAAACATCGCATTGTTATTATTACATGAAACAACGATAACGTGGGCTTTCTTTGCTCACACCAACCGCTACTATTTTTAATTTTCCATTTTTGTTCTGACAGGGAGTGATTTCCTCCTGTTTAACGGTACACAATACGCTCTACGATCTTCTAAATAATATTCTATATCAAAGCTATCGGTTGCTATTAATAGACACACAAATTACGGACTTTATTCATAAAAAACAAAAACCACACAACAACTTTGCTTTCGAAAGAGTTGGGTTGGTGTGTGTGTGTGTGTGTGTGCGTGTGTGTGGGTGTGTGTGTGTGTGTGTGTGGGTGTGTGTGTGTGTGTGTGTGTGTGTGTGTGTGTGTGTGTGTGAGAATACTTCTCTTGAAAAATGCGTTATTTCTTATTATGCTTAAAACACCCAAGATTTAGACTTAAAATCATTCGTAGAAATATCTAAAGCGTTATTATATTCTCCAGTAGGTCATTTATTATAAGAAACTTAAAAAAACAACAACAACAACAACAACAACAACAACAACAAATTTATAACGACATAAGCATGCGCTTGTATCCTCAAAAGGCTCCGGTGCATGACGTCCTTTAAATTATTTTGTTAAATTCTTTATATTAGGAAGAAATTTTTTGTTGTTGTTTGTTGGGGGGGGGGTGGGGGGAGGGGGTTTCTTGTTTTGAATTGTTACTTCTTTTTCCATGATAATAATAATACTAACAATACTAACAATAATCATCATCATCATCATCATCATCATCATCATCATCATCATCATCATCATCATCATCATCATCATCATCATCATTATTACAACAACAACAACAGCAATTATGTTGATAACTTGATCATGACCTCTTCACAGCAAATTATGACTCATTGTATGAAGTCAAATTTGTAAAATAGACCTTTTCTATTTTTGTTTGATGGTGTGTGTGTGTGTGTGTGTTTGCGCGTGCGTGCGTGTGTGTTTTGCAAGCTAATTGTTTTTTTCTCAATGAGGCAATATTCACTGTATATGTATGTTACACGGGTCTGTGGATGGGGTGCGTGGTCAAAAATGGGTCCTTTCAACCAGAGCATTTGAGACTTGCCTAACATCGTACAATGCAGGTTCGTGTATATACCCTTGACTTCTCTGACTCTATGCCTAGGCTCACTCACCGACTTTTTTTGTATTCACTCTGCATAGTATGCGAAAACGCCTGGGGAGTGTATATAATGTACTGTTACCTAACACGCAGACGTTCAAGGACCTTAAGACAAGTACGCGTGTTCGGATGTACCAGCTTAGCTTAGGCACAGGCAGAAAACACTATAATACTAATACTACTAGATATACTGCTCAACTGGATTGAACATAATCATAATAATAATTTGGTTGTATTTTTTTTTAATATTTGTATTGTGTTGGTATTTTTTTTGTATTCCATTAGTATGCTTCATTTGTTAATTTAAAAAAAAATCATTCGCTAATACTAATACATTTTAAAACATTGAAGTAGATAGGACAAATGGTGGTGAGACGTATTGTAATTGTTTAATTGTTTAATCAAAATATGGCTATCTCTTTGTCGTTGAAGTACTCCCAGTATCACCAATTCAGCATGACTGACAAAAACCTATTAACATTCACAGTGAGTGTTGCACCACTGAAAAAAGGACAAAGGTAAAGGTAGTCCCATAGCCTTGTGGCCGTAGGGGAGAGTGATGTTGGAGATCACACTTATCTTGGGCCAGCGTAATGAGGGTGATGCCCATCTCTCTCCCTCGCTGCTTTACCTTCCCCACCCTTAAGAGAGTGGGTACTCAGTCACAGTTGAGTCAACTGGGGGCGTTGTTATTTGTCGCTTCACGTTTTGCGGTCACCCATCCAAGTGCTAACTGCACTGGACGGTGCTTAACTTGCGACACAGTAGCGAGTGCTCCAACCACTGCGCTATCCGACACCCCAATGAAAAAAAAAGCTTACAACAAAACAAGTATAGTTGTTAATACATAGCGAAAATTTCGTTACGTTTATGTGTCTATTTAAAGCACTAAGGGTACAGCTCAATATAGCCGCACTGTACGCAGGCCAGGCTTACAGCACTGCTTATCGTAGCTGAGCCAGCCTTCTGTCAACTGTAAACAGCCAGCGGACTTCCCGCAACAGAGGTGTATTTCGGTCATACTCATAATAGAGAACGCAAGTTTGCAAAATGTTAAGGTCTGCTTGAATGAGACTTTCAGTCTGATTTAACACAGCATAGTTAAATATGATTTACATAGTTAGATAGGATTATTTACCTTCGAGTGTATGTGTGTGTGTTGGTGTGCGTGTGTGTAAGAGAGTGAGATTCCATTTTTAATACATGGAATCTCCATTGCGACCGCGCTTAATGCTGCATCTGTGTATACAAGATCTTTTAGTTAAAGTCTTTGAAGGTGTTGTGTTGGGTGTGTATGTGTGTGTATGTATGTGTGTGTGACTGTTTATCAACATCAGGATAATTTCCATAATTATGCAATGCATGTTGTCATTGGGCTGAATAAATTCTATATTCTGTACTGTTTAAAAAATGTATTATACACATACTAGTATGAATAGGAATTAGAAAAATGAACGCTAAGAGGTCAATTTGAGGTACGCGATTCCACGATATCATCCTTTAATGAGACAGCAAATGCAATTTCCCAAGCAAACTAAATTTTAGAAAGAAAAAAATCCTTAAAATCGGTCAATCGCTAATAATAATATTCCTTTTTTTTTGCCTGTGCATTGTTCGTGTTAAAGAATCGCGG